>JAHLSL010000038.1:6035276-6340247 GCA_025920805.1 Petroica traversi
CCGACTCCTACAGCCGGGCCCGGCAATCGCCCCCCCCCCCACTGGAAAACTGAACCGGACTCAGACAGACTCTGAATCTACCATCTCTTCAGAGGAAGGAGAGGTTTCATTGTTTTCATATTATCCAAATTTTTCCTATACTTGTGAATATTCTATTTGTTAAATAAATAGTTTTTTTCCACTTTTCTCTAAGGAAATTCTTCCCGGACCAGTAGGGGGAGGGGCGATTAGAATCAACTCTTCCTAGACGAGACCCCCCAGAGATTTCCTCCTAAATATTTGCCCTAAACCAGGACAAATAAAATTGGCGCCCAACTGCGGGACTCAAGAAAGTGGAAAAAACTTGTACTGATTTGTATTTTAGTTGTAATTACTCTGTATTGAGCTAGAGCAGCCAGCAACCAGGCTGGTTGACTTCATATTCTTCCTCTGTGCGTGGACAGCTGTAACAGCTTCCTAGTTCATAGGCTAACTTTACTACTCACTGTTGTTCCTAGCATAGAGTTTTTATCGTAGGGGAGTACAGTTTAAAGTTACTGTTTTACTGGGGGTAGTAATACTAATTTATAAAGAAAGTGTAACTAACCTACTAGGAATTGTTCGAGCTATTTATGGTCTGTTGTTTTTCTTTCCCACCTTGTATCCTAGTTTCAGTGGCATGTTCTGGGGGTTTGTTGATAATGGCACCCAATCCCTTAACGGTGGGGATGAGGCTTCCCAGCCTTTCCCTTTCCTCTTCCCCTTTCAATCTGTCACGTCATCTGTTACATCATCTGTTACATCATCTGTTACATCATTTTTTTAAAATACTCAGTACCACCTAGATACCAAAGAAACGACTTTACTAATATTCCAGCTAGTGAGTTTCCTCTTTACGGTTTACAACTTCTTTAGAATGAGAGCTGATAAATACAGAGGGACTGAGGATAATAAGTACAGAGGGGCTGAGGATAATAGATACAGAGAGGCTGAGGATGATAGGTGCAGAGGGGCTAAAGATGATAGGTGCAGAGGGGCTGAGGATGATAGGTACAGAGGGGCTGAGGATAATAGGTGCAGAGGGGCTGAGGATGATAGGTGCAGAAGGACTGAAAATGATAGATACAGAAGAACTGAGAATGATAGGTGCAGAGGGACTAAAGAGACACCTAACCCAGTTGTAGAACATCCCGAGTAGTGCGGAGAATGGGAAGATATAGACCAAATCTTGAAAGAGTTCTCAGAACCCATAACTTAGGACTTCCCACGTAACCAAATACAGAACCCTACTAAGGTAACCAAATATCTAAAAGAGAAGTGTAATAATAGTTCTAAAGAGGAAAGGATCATTACAATAAGCTGGGCCCTGGCATATGCTTACCACACACTACTGGATGCTGTAGGGCAGCAGATAGAGACAAGGAGCCAAGAAAGTGAAGCTAGGCAGCAGATAGAGACACAGGGCCAGGAAAGTGAGACAGCCCAAGTCCCCCAGGCTACAACTAAACCAGACACTAAACCTAAGCCAACACCTAGACCAGATAATAAGCCTAAGCCATTGACAGTCGCTACTACAGAAAAGAAGACCAAAACCAAAACAGATCAATCAGGAGATGATGATGAGGATGATGAAGGAGAAGGACCCTCACGGGCAGGCGATGGGGGGGAAGGACCCTCAGGGACAAAAACTAGCTCAAGGGCAGGAGACACTATCGTTTCCTTTTCCCTGAAGGACCTTCGTGGTCTAAAAAAGGATTACACTCGACACCCTAATAAATCTATAATTAGTTAGTTAGTCCGTCTTTGGGATACCGCAGATGACGTTACAATTCTAGACAGTACTGAAGCGAGACATTTGAGACACCTATCACATGAACCAGTTATTGACCAGGAAACAATAAGGGGGGCTCTCCCTAGGAGTCTCTGGTCACGAGTCTTGGCAACTGTAGCACACAGATACATGTGTGTAGACAATCTCTATATACAGCAAACCCAGTAGAAGACAATAGAACAAAAGATTCAACACTTGAGAGAAATGACTGTGGCAAAACTGGTTTCTGTGGCAAAACAGAAGATCTAGATGCGCCTAATAATCCAGACTTAATGGCATGTACACCCAAAATGTGGTGAAAACTTATACACCTCAGGCCACAAGAACACCAGGCTTCTTTAACCCTAATAATACGGGATGAGAGAGAGGCAACTATGACAGAAATAGCGAAAAAACTCCGAACATATGGAGATGCTGTGTGTGGCCCAACACATACAAGAATCACAACTGTAGAAGAACAACTACAGAAAATAAAAGAGAATCACAAGGAACTCAGACATAAGATAAAAAAGAATCACAAAGAACTCAGAAATGAGATTCTCCAAATCTACACAATACAGGTCAGAGACTCGATTACCAGACATAGACGTTCCCCAGAGGAAAGAAGGTACCCCTCACAACGTAATCTGTAGTTTTACCTGTATGATTGTAGGAAAAACATAAAAAAGTAAAATGGAAAACCCACGTCTGTTCTGACACAACGGGTACGTAAATTGAAAGAAGACAAGACTCAGAAAAGAAGTTCCACCAAAAAAGAAGTAACTCCAATTACCCATGACCGAACTACCAGGTATGATGACAACAACATGTCCGATCCCCTTGAAGGAACCTCTAAGATGTACACCCAGGAATAGAAGAATGGCCAGGCTTAAGGAGGCCCTACCTCTAACCAGGTGGGGGCTAGGGAAAACTGTATTTTTTGAACTGTGTAGATTCATTGGCCTGACACATCAGAACCACAAAAATATAAAGCCTTGGTTGACACTGGTACACAGTGCACATTAATCCCATCAAGACATGTGAAGACCGAATCTGTCTCTATTACTAGTGTAACAGGGGAATCACAGGATTTTACTATAGTGGAAGTTAAGGTGAACCCAACTGGAAAGGAGTAGAAAAAACATTCTATTGTGACTGGCCCAGAGACCCCATGTATTTTAGGCATAGACTATCTCCAAAATGAATATTTCAAAGACCCAAAAGAACTCAAGTAGGCTTTTGAGATAGCTGCTGTGGAGGCAGAGGACGTTAAACAATTAAGTACCTTACCTGGACTATCAGAGAATCCCTCTACAGTTAAACTTCTAAAAAGAAAAGAACGAGTACCAATTACCACTTCGACAGTACACCACCGACAGTACAGAACAACTCGAGATACTGTGATTCCCCTCCACAAACTAATTCGTGAACTAGAAAGCCAAGGGGTAGTCAGCAAAACCCACGCACCCTTCAACAACCCCATCTAGCCTGTGCACAAATCAGAAAGAGAATAAAGATTAACAGTAGACTATCGAACCTTGAACGAAATTACTCCACCATTAAGTACTACTGTACCGAACATACTAGAACTTCAATATGAACTGGAGTCCAAAACAACAAAGTAGTACATCACTATTAACATTACAAATACATTTTTCTCCATTCCTTTAACAGCCAAGTACAGGCCTCAATTTACTTTCACCTGGAGGGGTGTACAGTACACCTAGAATCGTTTACCTCAAGGGTAGAAACACAGTCCCACCATCTGCCATAGACTGATCCAGACTACACTAGAGAAGGGTAAAACTCCAGAACATCTACAATACATTGATGACATCATTGTGTAGAAGAACACAGCAGCAGAAGTGTTTAAGAAAGGAGAAAAGATTATCCAGATCCTCCTAAAAACTAGTTTTACCAGCAAGAAGAGCAAAGTTAAAGGACCTACTCGAGAAATCCAGTTCCTGGGGGTGAAGTAACAAGATAGACGACACCAGATTCCCACCGAGGTTATCAACAAGATTTCAACAATGTCTCCACCGACCAGCAAGAAGGAAACACAAACTTTCCTAAGCACCATAGGCTTTTAGAGAATACATATTCCCGAGTACAACCAGATCGTAAGTCCTCTTTATCTAATTACCCACAAGAAGAACACCTTCCAGTAGGGCCCTGAACAACAACAAGCTTTCACCCAAATCAAACAAGAAATCGCTCATACGGTAACACTTGGCCCTGTAAAGACAGGACCAGATGTAAAGAATATACTCTACTCTGCAGCCGGGAGCCACGGTCTGTCATAGAGCCTTTAACAGAAGGTACCTGGAGAGACTCAAAACCGACCACTAGAATTCTAAAGTCGAAGTTACAAAGAGTCCGAAGCCAACTACACTCCAACAGAGAAGGAGATCTTAGCAACCTATAAAAGAGTCCAAGCCACCTCAGAGATCATTAACACTGAAGCACAACTCCTCCTAGCACCCCGACTACCGGTACTAGGATAAATATTCAAAACAAAGATTCCATCTACCCACCATACTACCAGTACTACATGGAACAAGTAGATTACCCTCATAACACAACACACCCGTATTAAAAACCTGAATCACCCTAGAATTTTAGAGATAATTACAAATTAACCTGAAAGTGAAAACTTTAATCTCACTGATGAAGAGGAAGAAAAACAAGTGGCACGGACTGAGAAAACTCCACCATACAATCAACTACCAGCAGAAGACACACACTACACTCTTTTTACTGATTGTAAAGGATGTCGAATTGTAAGGATGAAACAGAAGTAAAAAACAGCTGTGTGGAACCCCACACGACAGGTTACAGAAACTACTGAAGGAGAAAGTAAATCAAGTCAATTAACTGAACTCAAAACCATTCAACTAACCCTGCACATTACTGAAAGAAAGAAGTAACCAAAGCTCTACCTCTACACCGATTCGTAGATAGTAACCAATACTCTGTAAAGATGGCTAGAGAAGTAAAAGAAAACTAATTAACAACGTAGGAAAAAACCGATCTGAACTACTGAAGTGTAGAAAGACATCACTACCCGAATAGAGAAACTACCTGTGAAAGTCCACCATGTAAATACCCATGTCCCTAAGAGTCAAACTTATGAAGAACACCAGAACAACAAGCAAGTAAATCAGGCTACAAAGATAGAGGTGTCAAAAATAAAATTAAATTAGAAACACAAGAAAGAATTATTCCTAACTCGATAAGCCCATGATACCTCAAGTCATCAGGGTAGAGATACCACCTATAAATGGACACGAGACCAAAGAGTAGATCTAAGCATAGACTATATCTCTCAGGTAATCCATGACTGTGAGACATGTACAACCATTAAACAGACAAAATGAGTGAAACCCCTATAGTATGGAGGGCGCTGGTCCAAATATAAATATAGAAAGACTTAACAGGTTAATTACATCACACTACCCCAGACACACCAAGGTAAACACTATGTACTCACAATAGTAGAAGCCACCACAAGATAGTTAGAGGCTTACCCTGTACCTCATACCACTACACAGAACACCATCCTGGGTCTTAAAAAACAAGTCCTTTAGAGACATAGTACCCCTGAGAAGATTAAGTCAGACAACAGGACTCATTTCAAGAAATACCTTATCAACACTTAGACTAGAGAACATAGTATTGAATGGGTGTACCATATCCCCTACCACACACCAGCTACAAGTAAAGTAGAGAAGTACAATAGACTGTTAAAAACCACCCTGAAAACATTAAGTAAAAGCTCTTTTAAAAATTAGAAAAGACATTTAACAAAGGCCACCTGGTTAGTGAACACTAAAGGATCTTCCAACAGAACTAGACCGGCCCAATCTGAGTCCCTACATACAGTAGATGGAGACAAAGTCCCAGTGGTACATATGAGAGGTCTATTAAGGAAAACAGTGTGGGTCAACTCTACCTCAAATACAGACAAACCCATCCATGGGGTTGTGTTTACTCAAGGACCAAGTTACACATAGTGGATAATACAAAAAGATAGAACAACACAATGTGTACCCCAAGATCATTTAATTGTTAGGTGAGAACCATGTGTAAATACCAGTATTTACTGAATTTCAAAGACATTGTCTGTATATAGCTGTACACTGTATATATATATATAAATACCACTATTTACTGAATTTTACTAACATTATCTGTAAATAACTATACACTGTATATATATGTATCTAAGTACTAAAATGACAATATGGGGATAAAGGGTGGAATGTCCTGGGTTAGCTATATGACCTGTTTGTATCCCCAATTGTCCTCTTACTTATACTAGACCTTAAGTTCTACAACTTTAAGTTGTCCCAGAAAGAGTAAAAGTGGAGGAAAAAGAAAAACCACTCCTACAAAACAAAACTACATTCCAACGGACAGCGTTATCTCTTTATTTTTTCTTTTTATTTTTCACTCTCTAGTATAAGTACTAAAAGAACTCACAACAAAAAATTTTTCCTCAAATTTTTCCCGACTTTTTACAAAAAAAAAGAGTTTATTTCTTTTACTAAATATTTTTTCTTTTTTTCCCTCTTCCTAAGACTGACTAACATCACATAAGCCCAAGACACCAGGAAACCCCGGGAGGCCCCCCCTTGCCGACTCCTACAGCCGGGCCCAGCAATCGGCCCCCCCCACTAGAAAACTGAACCAGACTCAGACGGACTCTGAATCTACCATCTCTTCAAAAAAAAAAAAAGTTTCATTATTTTCATATTATCCAAATTTTTCCTATACTTATAAATATTATATTTATTAAATAAATAATTTTTTCCACTTTTCTCTAAAAAATTCTTCCCAGACCTATAAAAACAATTAGAATCAACTCTTCCTAAAAAAAAAAACCCCAAAAATTTCCTCCTAAATATTTACCCTAAACCAAGACACCTCTATATCCAGTCAGTCAGCTTGCTATAAGTTCTGCATTGACCAGGCCCTGAAATATTTCACCAGAAGTCCTGTACTGGGCTGAAGAGTGATTGCATTTTGGTACCTCTAAACTAAAAACCTGAAGCAGAAGGACT
This sequence comes from Petroica traversi, assembly GCA_025920805.1. Classification (NCBI taxonomy): domain Eukaryota; kingdom Metazoa; phylum Chordata; class Aves; order Passeriformes; family Petroicidae; genus Petroica; species Petroica traversi. The sequence goes on from JAHLSL010000038.1 coordinate 6,042,129, forward strand.
TATTGTTTGACTGTTACATTCAAAATAAGCATTGATTTAGATTATTTTGCAAATCTAAAGTACCTTAATCCTTAAACAGTCAATATTTTTCTTTTGTTTTTCTGCTTACAAAAAAGATTTTCTAGAAATCACATCAGATTTTTATTGAAAAACTTTTAGATCATCATTAAATGGGCTTTAAGGACAATCCTTCCTCCAGAGAGTATCCATTCCTGAAAAAAACCCAAACCCAAACAGACAATAATTTCTTGTCAAGATATGTCGTGCGTAAATGGTGCTTAAAGAAGTATTTTAATCTATTTCTCTCATTCAGAAATCCCTTATTTTGCAAAAACTCAGCTAAGTATTATAATTAAGTTCTGCTGTACTTCAATCATTAATGACTCCCTGAAATTGGCCATTTTTTTCATTTTAATTTGCAATGAGTGCATTTTTCCCATCCTTCTCATACCAGACTTTGCTTTGTTGCCATTGCTGAACTCCCCTTCTGCCATCTTGACTTTTCTCTCTGCAAAAAGGAAAGCACAGCAGCACAGCTACATGAACTGATGCAGATGTAATGTTCACCCATGAAGAGTATAGTTTAAAAATAAATTTAAAAATAAATATTTTTTTAATCCAATCAGAAAAAGTCTTTACTTTGAAGATGCTTTCTTTCTATCCAATCTGAATTTCTCTCATAGCCTTATTCCCATCATTGTTACTTAAAATTAGGAAAAGTTACAGTATTCTACAGCTACACATTGAAAAATCACAGATAAAACCATCTGTTTTGCTGAAAATTGAGATATCGTGTTTCTCTTATTGTTAGGAATTCATTTTAGAAAAGAAAACTTCTGCTCACTCAGAGCCCAGTTGGTTTGGATTCCATGGGAAGTTTCCATAGAGAATAAAGGAGGCAGTGCTTGGGGATTTTAAAAAACACTCTCCTGGAAACACAAAGACAGTTCATCCCTTTAAAGGGAAAGGAAGTAGATGGAGCAAGAAATCCCCTAGTCTTAGTTGTGATCTGTTAAGTGCTGACACTGTTAAAAAAAAAAAAAAAGAAAAAGAGAAGCAAACCAGAGATAGAAAAGAGGATGAATTGATAATCATAAAAGTGTTGCCAGTGTGTGCAAAGATGGAGCCAGAAAAGCAAGAGCACAGATCAAACTGGAGTTGGCCAGTGAACATTGTGCTGCCATGACAAGGAAAGCCAAAATGGCCCTGCCAGCAGAGCTAAAGAAGTAATTTTCCAACTCCATTCAGTTCTTGTCAGGCCACACCTGGAATACTGTGTTCAGTTTTGGTCCTCATTACAAAAAAAAAAAAAAGACATGAAGAGGCTGGAGAGAGAGTCCATAAAAGGGCCACAAAGATGTTCAAAGGACCAGGGAGCCTGACACATGAGGAAAGGCTGGGAGGACTGGGGTTGCTCAATCATGACACAAGAAGGCTCAGGGGAGACCTCATCACCATGTTCTGGTATTTCAGGGATGGCTAAAAAGAAGATGGAGGCTCCTTTTTTAAAAGCAAGTCACATGGAAAAGATCAGGTGGAAGATTCCTATTAGAATTCCTACAAGAAGAAAATTTTTCACCATGCAAACAACCAGCCTTTGGAATAATTTCCAGAGGGAAGTGATGGATTCTCCCACATAGGCCATTTTTAAGATCCAGCTGGACAGGGTGCAGGGCCATCTTTTCTGGATCATGCATTTGTGTTTGGAAAGGTTGGAGCAGATGATACTTGAGGCCCCTTCCAACCAGCTATTCTTCCTTTGATTCTATGATTTATTATCTTTATGAACTCACAAGCAGAGCTGATAGTCTCAAAAAAAAAAAACCACAAAAAAACCAAAAACCCAAACAAACAAAAATCACCCCAACTATTTTTATTAACCCCTGTACTCTTCCAATTATCTTTACTGCACAATCATTCACACTCGGAAGCTTGCAGTGAATCATCCTTTTCTTTCAATTTCTAAAACTCAGCCGTGGCAAGGGTTTCCAAACAAAGCTACTTAGACGAGTATTAGCTGCCTTAAAACAGCCCTGAATAAAGCAGCTGAAAAAGCTGCAGTGATAAACTATGCAAATTATACCTTACTACTAGAAGAAAAATGCTAGAAAATGAGAGCTAAATCCTTTCCCCCCACTCTTCACCTACCAAGCATACAAAGAAGGAACAAGAGGCATTTTATGCAGTGAAATTTTGTTCTCACTCCCACCTAACGGGTAATTTTGGGAAAGGGGGAAAATTGGAAGGATTATCCAATTCACAGAACAGTATATCCAACAAATGAAACACCAAAAGATACATTTGATGGTAGCAGATCACACTGTAAAATTTGCAATATACCACTACTCAGTGATTTTTTACCTAAAGCATCATTAATCATTCATGAACTTGTGCACTGCTAAAGGGAATAACGCAGTCTATAATCTTCAGGAAGTGCAAGGGGAAAAATCCCATTTTCTTATTGGAATAAATCAAAATGTCTTTAACTCACAAGTTGCTTCTGTCCCACAGCTTTTCCAGTAGGATAGACAATGAATGTTGGAACATGGTTACAGCTACTAGACTTCAGAGACCCCTTCACATAGTTGCAAACTCCGTTATTGACCTATGTCAAGTCAGATACACACCTTTAACACAGCTTGTCTTTCCCTATAGGTAAATTAAGAATAATAATGTTTGGGGTTTTTTTCACTTCTGTATTTATGAGGTTTATTTAAAACATTACTAAGACCTGTAGTCTTAGACCCTGCGTACCACATATCCTTCCTTTTCAACCTGTTATTTTTTGTTCTGAGCCCCATTCTTTGTTTTTTACTAACAAGGCTTTTTTGTTAATGTCTTCATCTGGAGTCACTAGAAAGGGAAAAATCTACCTTTTATATTAATGATTTGCTCCAGTTGCTCTAAACATTCTCACATGGTATCTAAGTGTATCTGTTGTCGGCAATAAGCCATCATCTGTCTTTTTCCACGTGACTGTATGTCCATGAGGTTATTAGTTATCAGCATTTTTCTGCCTAATTTTGCACTTATGATCAGAGCTGCAGGACAGCTGAGGCACTCCTTTGTCCATTCATGTACCTAATGTAACACTCAAATGAATTTAGATGAATGAGACTTTGGGCTCCATCTGTATACTCAGCTGGTTTTTGGACAGGAGTAGCACACAAACTATTGAACTCTCTTTTTTACCTGCTCAAAGAAGAGTAGCTTGTTTGTTTTGCTACTGGAGTTATGCTTGGCTAATGCTAACCTAAATTAGGCCATGCTTGGAAGAGTGTTTTTGGCCTGAGACAAAGCCATGACAGGGACCATATTAACAATTATTCATTGCACAGTGTTGCTGGCTAGTCAGCAAAACCATGCCTGCTCCTGCTCAGCTTGTGACTTCCCATGTAGCCTTCATTTCTATGAATAACATTTTTAAGGGCTTGCATGAACAGTGGCCAGTGCCCTGGGCTTTATCATCTCCATCATGTTCAAGCCTCAACACTGACTGGTAGGGCTGCTGAAGATACCCTGTCATTTAGTCACCCTGGCACAGGAACCAGCTGTGTACATCTGACAACACTGTGGTGTATAATCATGAAAGGCTTACCTGGAGAGCAGAATTATCTCTGTGAGTACTGAATATAGTTTGTACACAAACAAAAATTAGCTTCATATTATATTTTTTTTAAAAAGGAATATGTTTTCTCTTTCCCTAACATGTACACAATACACATATTTACACAAGCAAAAGGACAAATTCTGTTCATATCTCAGGGATGCAGACATCATAGGCTAAGGGTATTACTATGGGGAGTGAAAGGATGCTGTATACTCTTACCAGAGATGAAAACAGCCCCTTTGAAAATTTCTGGAATATGAAACAGTATCTGCAGGAACACCTTAAATCAATCTGGCTTCCCAGCTTCCTTGAAACGATATGTGCCAACTATTCTGATCATAAATAAAAATCTGGTTTATGCTAGCTAGATTGTTAAATAAACCCAGACACCTGTTTGCTAGTTATAAAAGTGTATTCCTGTTGTGATGTTATCCATCTGTAGTATATGCCACATTGCAGTTGTGCTACTTAGAAAAATTCCACTTCATGGTTTATAAAGTATTCCTGTTAGGTGCACCTCATGCTTTTTGTTTATTTGTTTGTTTGTTGGAGGAGTTGTTTGTTGTGTTTTGTGGTTTATTTTCTTTTTGGTTTTTTCCTTCATCTGGGTTCAGGAGCTTTTCTTTTTATGCTGAAAAATTATCCCCAAGCTAATTTATATCAAATGCATGGTAAATCCTAGTTAGGAGAAAATGGAGTAAAACCTTCTTAGGCCCTATTCATATGGGTTTATATCCAAATTCCTTTCTGTAAAGCTTCAGGAAAAATGCAGAGGGGTAGAAAGGAGTGTTTATGTTCCTGTTTTGCTGCAATAGTTTTTGTTTTCCTCACAGTATCCTATACTGTGCTGTTTTAGATTTTTTATTAAAATAGTTAGAAGTTAAATGGGTGAGGGGAATAGAGACCATAGAATAGAGACCAGAGTAGGCTAGTGGAAGCATTGTTTGGATGGGAATTATAGGAGGTCTAGGACTGTGTCTGTGGTAGGAACAAATTGCCTTGATTGCATTTTGTTCCCTGGGACCAGCCTGGTGGTTGAATGGCACCCAGTGGGGATGATCTGCTTGAGACACCAGCAGCCAAAGCAGCAGAGGCAGGGCACGCAATGATAGGAGTGACTGGGTGGGCCATGGCTTGAAGAAAGTTCATTAAGGGTTTCTATGTGTCACTGGAGTCTCAGGTGGGGAGGAAAGCTAGGAAAGTTATAAAGAAAAGTGAGGAAACACCTCAAGGTGCAAACCAAATGTTGTTATTGTAAAAGATAAATATTTGAGAAACTAGCATATATTGTGATTGACCTATTCGCGCTGCATTTAAATCTCTTACTGCCCATAAATATCCCTCTTTCTGGAAGACTTTTTGCAAAATCAGACAACTAGATTTTAAAGCATGTAGTTGAGACTGGTTCAAGCCTTTTCTCAACTCATCATTCAAACTTTTGAGGCCCATGTGCTTCTCAGAATTAATAGTGTAAGCTTAAAAGAGAAGGTGTTTTATAAAGAATGCCCTGAAGGACATGTTGGATGGACACACTGACCAAGGTCCTGCATGGAAGCAACAAAACAAGCCCAATAAGTTTCTGCTTTACCATTTTCCTGCTCTACTGCATACATCTATGTCAAAATAAAATTGCCCTGGATTTTACTACAGTCCATCCAGAGAGAAAAAAACAGTTCTCTGAGTGATAACCAAGTGAAAATGTTTGCTCTTACTGCCAGTGTTGCACTTTTTATTAAAAAAGAAACCAAAACAGAAAAAAACATAAAAGCAAAATTAGATTATTTTTATTTTTCAAAAAATATCAATTTTTTGCAGCCTTTGTCATCCTTTTTCCTAATTCTTCCATTAACTATATTTTTTGAGGATGATAATTTGCATGTACTGTTTTGATGGATTAAGCTGTAAATCCTTAATCTCACCTAGTTGTTATGTGAAATATCAAGGTACAGTCAAAATCATGTTAGCTCATCAAAAAATCAAAGATTAAGTACTAAGTAGACTTAATAAATAAACCAGGATGAAGCCACAGTTTCTAGGTGTATACATCTATTGCATATCTAATTCTATTCAACAATTACTTATGGCAAAACTGAAATCTGTTTGTCGTATTTCAACAGGCAGAAAATGTGACCAAATAGGCCTACGAAGTTATTAAGTGACAATACTTCACTTAGACAAACTACTTAATGACGTAGTATTTGAGATAAATCTATTGCTATATATGGTAAATGTTCTTGTATATTTCCCTATTCTAACCAGTGTGCCATCATGCAACACAACTGGAAAATATATATTTTCATAATCAAATAAAAATTCAATGCAATAAAGTTAAATAAGACAAATTCAAATCTAAGTGATCCAAAGAGGATTGTCAGTGTAATAACACTCAATAATTGCAATGCTTTTGCCAAAAGGAAACTTTCCTATATTCCTGCAGTCCTGAAATGAACCATTGATAAGTGTCTGCATTTTCTGCCTGATGAGTGAGGAGCTAGACATCTGAAATAGGAATTCACAGTAGTTATTAGGATAAGTTACAGTAGGTAGTCATTAGGAACTATTGAAGAAAGCAGTATGAGACAATCTAAAATGGGTTCCAGCTAGTCCCAGGTTGAACACCTATGAGAAAGTGGGTCAGAATGTGAAATCATACCAGCAGGTTCACACATTAAAAGGTACACTAAAGGAATAGCCTGTGGGGGTTTCTTTGTCTAAAAGCAGCAAGAATTAAGCATTGCACCCTCCCTTTCCCCACCCCTCCCACAGCTGCATTTTCTGTTGTTCATTTGAAGTGTTCAGTGAGGTTGTTCTAGAGATAATTCTTCTGTGCTGTTAGAAAGCACCTTCTGCATTGTATTTAAGACTGTTTTCTACTAGATTCCACAACTTTAAAAATTGAACACAGAAATATTCAGGTCTCATACTCATGCTGTGATTCTTAATGAGGTGGATATTTCTATTGAAACACAGTTTATAAAAGATTACTTTTATGAGCATGGATTTGCAACATCTGGCTTTAAAATTTGCAGTTATTTATATTTGCCATGATAATTATGTTTATAGTCTTCATAAGAGGCAATGACCTGTAATAAAGACCAGTTATCTGCTAAAACAAAAGAAAATCCAAGTGTTGAGGTTTACTTCTAAAAGTTATGGAGATTTCAGACTAACCTTGGAGGGATAGAACTGGAAAAATGTGTTGTTTAGATTTTGTAAAGTGGACTGGAGTAAGCTAACAGTAGAGAGAAATTAACACTGAGGACAGACTGTGTGATCTAATTTGTCTTTTTCATCTTTCATAGGTTATTTCTTGAGTCAATGCCAATTGCAAAACACTATCACAATATTCTATCACAACTGTTGTACATGTACAGCTCTGGAGCCTCCAACATAAGAAGGACATGGACCTGCTGAAGCAAATCCAGAGGAGGCCATGAAGATGCTCAGAGGGCTGGGACACGCATCTCATGGAGACAGAATGAGGGAGTTTCGGTTGTTCAGCCTGAAATGAAAACTCCTGGGTGACTGTAGAGCACCTTCCAGTACCTAAAGAGGGTCTGGAAGAGAATTCAAATGGCACTTTTTACAAGGGCCTGGAGTGACAGAACAAGGGAGAACGGCTTTAAATCAAATCACGGGAGATTTAGATTAGATTTTAAGAAGAAAATCTCTACTGTAAAGCTAGAGAGACACTGGTTCAGGCTGCCCAGAAAAATTTTGGCACTGCTCCTACACCACGGATATGGTCAGACACTGTGTACGGTAGAAGAGAGGAGGAATATGTTAACAGCTCCCAATATTTGTACCAACTTTTTTGTCCTGCCTCCCTGCTCCTAGCTCAGAGTCTCATTGTTCATTTCTGCCACCCACTCTCTAACTCAAAGCTGTGACCACTGGTCAATTTCACACTTAGTTCTCAGCATGAGACTAACATTTTCTGGCTGAGAATCAAGTTAGTACATTTTTGCTAAGGATGTAAAATGAAATAACAATTGTACCCCTTTGGATGGCAGCATCTCAGCTAATTGTAATTACTCCTTTCATTACCCACAAAATGTTCTTTCCAGATAAAAACACCCAGTTTAGTCTAAAGCTGTTCTGTGTACAGTTTAAATCTTTGACAGCATTTAAAAAAAAAACAACAGAACAAAAAAACTCCAAACTTTTGAGTCCTTTGCAAAAATTCTCCGGTAGCTTCTTTATTCCCTAAGTAGTTGTCCTCCAGCATGTTTCCACTCTCCTCTGTGTTCCTGAAAAAAAAAAATCACTTCTGTATTTTATACTGTTGTAATTACCAGATGTGTTAAGAGGTAGAACAGAGAAAATTCTGTGTCTAATCTACTCTATTCAAATATGAATAATGTCAAGCTGAGAAATGTTCACTTTAATAATCTTGCCAGCCAAATCTCTTTCCCAGTGCTGCCATTGCTTTCTACTCCAAAACACAGTTTAAATAAAACAAATGCAGTACTCCAATTTCTCTTCCAAGATGAACAAACAAGCTCAGTGTGTTCCAGCTGATATTTCTGCCTTGGTAATAAAACAACTGCCACCTTTTCATTGAGAAGTGTCCCATTAATTAAAAATGAGCATCACCCTGCTGCATGTTGTAGACATATCTATATTGCCTAAACCTGTTCTCTGTATCACTAGCATAATTTTAATGTACCACAAAATCTACAGAGCATCTTTCTTGCAACTCATCAGTGTGATCCTGTCAAAAAAAAAAAGTAAAATTTGAGAAAAAAAAACAAACAAGGTAATAAAACAAGTATAAAGAGATTAAAAAAGGACAAAGCAAGCCACAAAAGATAAAGTCAAAGCAGCAGCTGCACGTCACTGGTGATGAGCCCTAGAAAGGTAAACCACATCTGCTACTTCGTGTTCCCTTTTGGCAGGCTTAATGTAAAGCCCTCATTTGGTAATTTTTAACTACAACTAAAGCAGTTAAGCTAAAAGATAATTAAATTACTGACATTATTTTTCACTGCTGTTTTGAAAAAAAAACTTCATGGTGCTGTTTGGAGGTTTGCCTTTTTTTTTTTCCCTCTGAAAGAGCAGGAAGAATGTGCTTCTATTTGCTGAATCATCACTCTTGCAATCAGTCAGCTGAGCATTAGGGGACTGCTTAAGGTAGCCTCTACTACCAAGCTTGAAGGATTAAACAATTTGGAAGATTGGGCTCAAATGGGAAAGCAAAGGAAGACTGCAAAATCCCTACCTCTGCATAGAACAGTGGCATCAATATTTGGAATAAAGGTTTCTTGTTCACATTCTTTGCTGTAGCAGTTCTCTTTTAACTGGAGAAACCACAATTCATAGTGGAATTTCTGGTTAGATATGATTCCATATGAAAACGTGAGTCTGCCTGAGCTGCACAGGAAACCCTGAGCTGCCCAGGAGTGACTCCCCTCCTGCATTCATTATGTTGGAGAGTATGACACTACCACTCCTCCAAGGCATTGTATGAGAAAACAGATACTCAGAAAATCCTGAGAGTGGTGGACAGATATCCTGAGATCCACAGGTGTGGGTCCTTGTTTAACAAGAAAAGTGAATCTTGCCCTAATAAGTTTTCTGAGGCAGGTAGGCATCTGGCCCACCCCATCTGCAGCAATTGGCTGAGAGCTCAGAGTACAGTGTGGAAATGCACACTTCCCAGGCACTCACTAGGAAGCCATGTAAGGAAATACTCGTGCTATTATATCACCTATCTAGACATTTTAACCATGATAATTCTTAAAGCCAAAGAGTTATGGGCAATTCAGATTTCCTACTATTTAATACCATCTGACATTTAAAGTTGTTGAAGAGGAGTCATGACATGTAACTTATCAAATGTGGATATGCTACATAAATTGAACCATCCTGGGAATGCTCCTAAGCTCCAGAACACTATTATTTACTCTTAAAAATGAACAGAGGCATACTTTGCACGGTTTCATTCTATATCCACTGGCACTCTCTTTCCAGACTACTCCCAGGGTCTATCATGGGGCAGGCAAAGTTCCCAAAGCTCCCAATATGCAGTAACAATATGGTTGTGACAATCCAGGTTTAATATATAAAAGCATAGAAAATACTGAAGGGGCCAGATCATGCCACTTGATCTCAGGGCCAAGAGCAGGATACCCACTGCTTAATTTATCACCATAGATATGCCTCATCATCAACAATCTGTCCAATTTAAACACAGGTTTTTCCACAACATGTTAAGAGCTTAGAGGGACATCAGCCTAAAAGGCAGTCAGAACCTCTCACCACAGCTACAGCACCAAATTTATAGCGGGCAGCCTAAACACAACTCCTAGTGCTACCCCATCCAGAGGCACAGACCACCACCCCCTAAGCATACGAGGAGGTGCTGAAATACAAGGTAGGCCGATATTTTTAATGCTACTACCAGGTCTTTAGGAGTTGCAAAAACCAGATGTTTAAATCACCTGGCCATTAAAATCAGCTGAATGTCTCCCTCAGATGTTTTTTGAAGAATTTGTTTTTAAAGTTACAAGAAAAACAAAGAAAAAAATCTCCAAAACCAAAAACCAGAAAGCTCCTTTATATGATATTTAAGACTAGACAGAAAAAGTTTTTTATTAATAGAACTTTTATATATAAATATGTGTGTGTATATATATATATGCATGTATATGTGTATATATATGTATGTATGTATACATAAATATATAAATAGATGTAATTTATTTATACGTACATATTTATATTCATGTCTCTGAAAACATCTGTGGGTTTGTGTTTGTAAAGGACCATGCTCAGAAATAAAAATAGCTTTTCAGGTCATACTAACTTTGTAACTGCTTTTTTCTGGAATATTGGAACACAGATGTTATTTGCCTTGCCAGTGGCAGTAGCCCGTCCTGGACTACTTACTGTGCATAAAAACCTATTCAACATGAAAAAGACTAAAGAGATATAAGCACAGATAGATCCACACCCCCTCCTCTCTTCTACACTAAAACCCATAAACAGAATCATAGAATCATTTGGGTTGGAAGGGACATTTAAAGGTCATATTGTTCAACCCGGCAATGAGCATGGACATCTTCAACTGATTGCTCAGAGCCTCATCCAACCTGACCTTGAATATTTCCAGGGATGGGGCATCCATAACTTCTCTGGGAGGCCCATGCCAGTGTTTTAACATCCTCATTTTATGATGAGGACCATGTTATGACCAATGACCAGCCCATATCTATTTCCTACTTGGCTCTTTGTTTCTAATGCTTCGTTTTTATATCAGGCTGTGCAAATCCATTCCTTTGGTTGGTTTTGTTCCATATAATTTCTTGAGAGACAAATTCAGCATTATACAACACATTTCAGTCCAAAAACACTCTAAAAGTTAATACTGCCACTGTCTCAAGTTGCCATCAACACATTCTAGTCAAAATTCAAATATCCACATTCAGCACTTGATTTCTTGGGGATGGGTCTTTTAATGACTGTCAGTGATGTAACCTGTATGTCATCATTGTCATGAGGAAAGTTAAGCCAGTTTTCAATAATTTTTTTTCCAGTAACACAATTTTGAGATTTAACAAAATGCTTCATTAATTCATAATTAATGAATAATTAATTATCAAAACTAAAGGATAGTTTTGATAGAGAAAATTGGGGGAAAAGCAACAGAAAAAGCCAAAGTACTTTGTTCCTCAATTTCCATATGAAACATGCTGATTTGGATGAAATTCTTTTAAATGTATACAATTATTTTGTGGAGCTGAACAAAAATAACCAGAAAAAAATTTTCTTATTTTCCAAAATGCTATTGGATTTTGTTCACTGCTTTGTTTTCATTTGATTTTATTTGATTAGTTTTGCAGAGGAGGGATTCCTAGAGGGAAAGGTTGTTTGTACAAGAAACAAAATATGCTTATATCAGCTTGAATTTTAAACATGCACAATTAATTAATTTTGTCAATAAAACAGAATATTATTTGTACAGCAGTGGTCCTGGTTCTATATTTTTTTCTGCATAGATGAATATCTTTTGTTCTGGAAATGGAATGGTAGTTTTTAGGGATTTTCTGCTTGCTTGCATTTTTAATCTTATTGTTTTCTTACCATTCAGTAATCATCAATTTGACAATTTTTAAACACTAGAAAATAGAAATTCGCACTGTAGTCTGAAGACACCTATTTCTGCAGGTTTTTTTAATTACTTTAATTTAATTTGTACTGTTCTCCAAGCTGTTTGTCTGCAACCAAGGGCATCATGGACAGGAGGCAGCGGCTGCTCCTATCAGCACTTTATGACCTCTGGTTTTTACTCTGTGGATGCACCAATAACTCTGCCCATTTAGGGAGCACTGAGTGGATCCAGAATGACTCTGACAGCCAGGCTGAAAGGAGTAGGAGTCCAGCTAAGGTTTTCCCCCATCCTCCTCCTAGCCAAGCAGATGGACTAGGGCAGGAGCAGAGGCATGCTGCAGATAAGCACCTGCCGTAGGGCTGCTTTCACCAGCAGGCCTTTGGTTACAGTGATCCAGAGACCAACTGCTGGTGAGAGACATGACTTGGATGACAAAGTGGACAGGGAGCCTCTCTGCGAGAAGCTTTCCCAGGCTTCAGATAGGCTTTAGATTAGGCTTTGCAGGCGATGAAAGCCAAAGCTCAAAGAAAAATAGTGAAGCGTGAAGTAAAGGAGAAACAGAGACAGTGCATGGCAAAGGGAGAGGCTTTCACAGCTTCCTAGAGAAAGTGAGGACACAGAAGATCCATTGACACAGCTGGTATACAAATGAATGCAGCCAGGAAAACACACGTAAGGAATATGCAGTGTGTGACTTAATGTGCAGTCACAGACCACTGAGACATGGGATAGTTTGTATGGCTGAAGTGTTTCCATGGATGCAGAATCTTAGGGAAAGAAAGGCAGGAATTGTCAAGAAGATGGGGTGTTCTCTACAAAAATAAATACTTTAAAACCATGGAGATCTGATATGCAATGGGAAAAGAACTTCTCAAGATTTTTAGGACGAAGTTGTTAAGGGACACACCATAGTGGGCAATCACTTCAGAGCCTAGGGGATGTGCTCAGCTGGAGCTGATAAAGGACTGATTGGAGTGTGATAGTCAGTGACAAGTTTGATCCCAGTGACTGGTAGATGGAGGTTCCAGATCCTTAAAGAAGGCAAGTTATAGGACTTTAACTGCAGGAAAAGATTTTCTTTTTTTTTTGTCAGGGATATGAGGAACAGGAACCAATGGAAACTGGCTCTGAGGGAGCCCAGGTGAGCCAGGTGTTCTTCAGGGGCTGCCTTCTAACAGAACAAGAATGGTTTGTTTTGGTTGCAGAAAATAGTGTAGAGAGTAGATGAAGCACAAACTCAATTAAGCATTTGCAAAATGAAAGTGAGGAGGGGCTACCCAGGAGAAACACCTGGACATGAATTTAGGAAAGACTGGTTAGATGTAGTCAAAGATTGACTCAGATATCAAGTGCAACATGAAGGCTATTAAAGCTACATCAGCAAAATCATCAAGGAAAATGCTGATGATAGTTGGTCCTGAGTGGGTCAAGTAACACAATGACAAAGGAGAGAAAACAGAGAGAGACATTTTGCCTCTGCCTTCCCTTACCTCCCAGACATTCCTGACTATTAGCAAAGTTCAGGAGTTCAAGATAGAACTCACGATGGAGGAGGAACAAATTAGAAATTACTTACTTAAACTGAAAATAAGAACAAGTTCAGAGGATCAGTGAGGATGCATCTAAGGGTGATGAGATCAATGTCATTAAGGAACTACTCTCTCTTAACTCTCAAAGACGGTGTAGATCAGAGAAAACCCCTGATGAATAGTAAAATATTCATCCTAGGAGCTCCAACAAGCTGGTTGTGCTCCTTATAGCACAGCACTTCCAAGAACAGGGAAGAGATTGCAAAACAGAAAATAAATTAAGTACATAGACTGAAAAATTGGTGGTCTTTCAGAGCATCCATTCTCATAAAACTTTTAGACTGAGTTATTCGCAACATCAAATTCCATATTTTAGTTTCCAAAGAAATATTTTTTATTTTCTACTATATCCATTAATGATAATGTGGATTTCATGCTTCATTCTGCTCTCACTTCCTTCTACTGGAAATGCTCAAGACATTTAGACTCCCACTCCTCAATCCTGACCTAGGCAGTTTTGAGGTTGCCATAGCTACCCGGGATTTTATGCACTCCTGAAAGACTGAAGAGATCAGCCTGCTGATACATACAGTTGAAGATCTCTCTTCCATAGCTTTTCCCCTGTCACTAACACAGTAGAATAAATATTACATTTTGGTGATATATAGTGGTTATGGATCATTGACACTATATTGTTCACTCTACCTTGTTGTGGGTCACATTGGTTCTGCTGAATTCCAGGCCTTTCATGGCCACAGAGGCCATGTGAGATGGCATTGTTCTGATCATAGTTACTTTACCATGAAATTCTTTTGCAGAAAGTTAAGACTCGATGACTCTGTCCACATGAAGAATCTAAATTGGGAACTTTGGAGAAGATGTTATACTTGAAGAAGAGTTAATGGTTTTGAGCAGGTTAGGTCTGTTTTATTGAGCCTTCTTAGAACTTGAAAAGTCCGTAAGTTATCATGAGTAGCCACTGAATGAGACCCTCCTGGAGAGCCCCATGCCAGGCCGTGCTGCCTGTACAGGGGTGTTATAGCAGAGACAACAGCCCAACCCGTCAATAAACTTTCTCTTAGATAAACAGTTTACTAATATAATCTGTAATTTAAAACAACTTGGAGAAAGGTGGACTGTAAGTGGACCAAGGGGTGAAATGCAGTGATCCTGATGAGACAGTAGTGAATATCGGGGTGTGAGGGATCCACATGACAGTGAGCCTTAGCAGGGATGGGGCTGTGCTGGGCTGCACTGTGCTGCATGTTCAGCATGACCTTCAGGATTTGCTGAGCTGCACAAATCCCTTGGACCCAGGCGCCAACTCTCTGCAACAGAGGAAGCTGCAGGTAGCTTCCACTTGGCATCTGCAATTCTGCAACCTCTGTTTTATCTAAAAAGTGAAGCAAGTTCTCATGCAACTGTCTCTTATGAACAGAGTTTTTTTCCTGTAAGAAAATTATATAACAGCTCAAAAGACCGGAAATGAGAAGCTTCTGCCACAGAAGGCAACTGCACAATGTGCTGTGGGAAGATCTATCTGGGGCCTTTTTGACACTGCACAAGTGCAGGCTGCCCAGAATCTTAAGGGACAGAAAATTCACTTGCTATCTGTATTCCTTTTTTGGTCTATCTTATTAAAACAACTCTTTTATTAAGCTATTTTTTGTTGGACGCCATCCTATTGAGACCCAGAAGCTACTGTGCATCATCTCTCTCACCCCCACCTCCTTCCCTGGCGCAGAATGTAAACCTACTTAAAAATTGCAGATTTCTGCCTGATCAAGCATCGAACTGATCTATATCTTCAGTATTTTCCACTACTTGTCCCACAAACTTAGAAAAAAAAAAAAAAAGGCCCTGACAGCAATTCAGCAGAGATTCAGGTATTCTCAGGTTCCCTTCACTCAAAATTATCAAACCTAGGGAATGAATCAAAACTTTAAACATTTTCAGAAATATTTTCAGGTCTTCAGCGTGAAAAAAGAAAAAAATCACACACACACACACCTGCAAATAGGAAAGGAAGAATCTCTAAAGATCTTTGAAGATAAACTAAGCTGGCAGTCAGCTGAACTTGCTGCACCGCTCCTGTACTATAGGGATTGAACTTCTAAATATGAGGAGTGGACTGCTGCTCCAGATTCTGATTCCTCCTCAGATACTTCCTCATCACTCGTTCACATGTGAAACTAAAAGAGGTGATTAACAATTATTGAAGACTGCTTTGACTAATCCAAGTCATCACTAACATGGTGTGTAGGGCTGAAGGACCAGTACCAGTCCATCCCAAGGTGTCCCTTGTGGAGCCACTCTGGCGGTGCCTCAGCAGCACCCACACAAACACACAGCCCAACCCTGCAGATGGGCACAAGCACGCTCTGGAGTGTCCCTGGAGACAAAAAGGCAGCAGGGGCCATTGTCTTGTGATTCCAAGATGTTTATGGCCTCAGAAGGAGCAGAAGCCAGACCCAGAACATGGAAATAGAGGGGGTTTTATCTTGAGGAGTAAGGGGCGGGCAGAGCACCAATAACCAATAGTCTGAGGTGTAGGGGTGGAGACAAGATTGATTGACATAATCAGGGACCAATGGGAGACGGGAGGGAAAGGGGAGGGGAGGCCAGGGCGATGGGATAAGGGGAGCCCTTGGGCAGAGATTGTGAGGAGAGATTGTTTAAAACAATGTGGGGATGTGTGAATTCAGTCACCGCAACACATTATGGTTGAAACATATTAGGGAATGTTACCTGTCCCAAAAACTGGTTACCTACATATGAGGGCACATCTTAACATATATATGGAATAACATCCCAGCAGGATTATGGTGGGAAATATGCATGGAGTGAGGGATGGGGCGGGGGGAAGGAGGGTGACTGTGTTCATTTTCATGTCAGCCAGCTCAGGGTTTCACAGCCATATTTGCAGAAACGTGCTCATGCCAGCTGAGGCAGGTCATTTAATCGACATTTCTGGAACACCATTGCTCCAGGTCTCTTCTCCAAGGGCTGCAGATAAAAGACATCTCCAAGGACTGTTATTTGACCAAAACTATGAACTGCCTTTTTGGATATAACATATTCCTCTCTTCACTATAGCAGGAATCAAAGATATATAGGCTTCTCATTTATATGCTAAGTGTAAAGATGAACTTTTAAAGATAATTTGTTTAAAGATAGTGGGGCAAATCTCATCAGCTGGAGCATCCACTGCATGAGGTACATAGGATTAAAATTTTGGAGCTCTGAATAACCAGCCTCATCCTTCTTCTCTAGCCTTTTTAGGAGGCATTGTTCAATTGTCTTTCATGCCCAGGTTGTGCTGAGCCTTTCTCCCAGAAAGTGTTTCATTCCTTCTGATATATTTTGTCCCCGTTATCCAGTGCCCATGTGCATGGTCTCATGATAGTGCTTATCATAATTGCTTGACAGTTAGTTGCTTGGAGAATATTTCTAGGAATGTCTGACTTTCTACTGACATTTCAGTGTCATTTATGGCAGTAAATATTCTTCTATGGTAGAATGAACAATTAAAATTATGGGATATGATGTGTTTCTACACCTACTGGAAGCTTTAAAAATAAAAATAATTATTAACAATAAACAGTAAATATCTTTGGTTTTAAAAGCCTAGATATGCCGATTTTTGTTAATCTCCTGAAGAACAAGGCAATGTTAGGAACTGAAATATGGGACACTGGTTCTTTTGTCCTGCAGGGTCTCAGGCTCCAGGATTAGTATTTATTCTTATATTAGACCTTATATTAGATCTTATATTAGCTTCATCCCCACTGTTGAAATTAAGTATGAAATATTTACCCTTATGTTGTTGTTGTTGTTGTTGTTGTTACCATCAAAATCAAAACCAGAGATAGTTCAATTTTGATCATCTTCAAATTGTGCTCACTTCAAACATGTGCATTATATCTTACCCATATTTCTTCATCTCATTCGCTTTTCTCAAGCAACCTGTCCAAGACACTGAAGGCAGAGCGATGCTGCTAAGTTTGTCTCCTTTTGGCTGCCTGCCTGCTTCACTAGGAAGGAACCAGGAGCTTCAAGTTCCCTCATAGCTCATCAGAAGTCTGGTGTCACACACCCCTCTGTCTCCACTCCTGGCTTTTAGGCTACTTCAGGAGGGACACCACCATTGCCCATGGGACTGAGGCATCAGATGTGTGAACTGCCCCATAATCAGGGTTAAACTCCCTTTTTTTTTCTAGTGAGTTTTGGGATTTGAAGGTTGTTCTCTGAATTGCAAGGAGACTAAATGTTTAATCTTTTAAAAACTACTTAGAAAGAATTAGTTCCCTACTCACTCTTCTAGGTATCATTATAGAATGTGTTTTTAGCGGGTGGAAAATAGCTTTAGTTAAATCTAAAATTTTATTTAGGATATGGTGCTCAGTGCTCTACTATTTTCCCCTCACCAGTACATCATTTTCCTCTGTGCTTATTCTTTACCTTTCCCAGTCTTTCTTTCTATTCCTGCCTAATAGCCTAGCTAAGACTGCCAAGACAATTCCATTTCTTCTATTACTTATGGAAATGTATGACTAGAAGAGCAAATACAGAGCAATAGTTTAAATAGATTGACAATGGAATAAGATTTTTCAGCTTTAGACTTGCTGCTAAGACCTTATGCTGTGTCAGTAATATCCATCAGTAAGGCTCAAATAAAAAATAAATATTTCCATTTTCTATCTTTTATACTATTCTTGCTAACATTTTATTGAAGATCATCCTGCTTTCTTTTAAAGGGAGATTCAACAGTAGAACAAGATTTGGTCTCTCTTCATCCCAAGAAAAGAGAGTCAATATGAAATCAAAATTACCAGACAAAATAACCATTTTTATTCCCTGCTAAAAGGAAAGTGAGTAATTCATACAGTTAATCCCCCGCTGTTAAAAAAAATGGTTTTCTTTAAATTATAAATATCAAATTAAATTATTAAATAATAAACTAAATTCTTTCCTCTCCCCTCTCATCACCCGGTATTTATTGAAATAATTAAGAATGTGCACTGGCAGCTGTTACAGCAAAGGTTTCCACCAGTGTCTTAGTATGATATCCCAAGCTAAATTTCACATTATAATACTGTAGCAGTAGTAAATATATTATTAATCTCTTATCTCAAAAATCTCTTTTATGAACACAACAGGAATAAAATAGTTCTTTAAATCCTCTTAGTAGGCATGCAAAAAAGATCACAGCTGAGTACTTTCAGTGGTTCTTAATAGTGTAAATAACCTGTTCTAGTATCTGTGGACATGGAAAAAAAAGGAAGTATTAAAATGAGCTCACAGTATGGAAATTAGTTCATACAAAAATATGGTTTATTCTCTGTCATGTGTTAACAAAGTTTAATACTGCTTCACTAGGCTTAAATGTTATACAGGAAATATCAATGCAAAAAATCTAACTTCAGACAGGCCTTGACAAGGAATCATTGCATGTAAAATAATGCCATAATTAGCTAAATGATCAAACCCTGAGATCTCAGACCCAGGAAACCTGATGAGAAATTACTATTTTCTACATCACTAATAAATTAGATTGACCTTGTCTCAAGCTTTTACAATTTCATATTATTTCAATACATAATTATATGGAGAAAAAATATTAATGAAAGTCATGTTTGTGACTAATATCAGTATGGCTGTGTAAAATTCCACTTGTAATCTATAAGCCTTGGTAATAATAAAATATTAAAAGTGAATATCTTACAATATGAGATGGGGATTTAAAACATTTTTTTTTTCCTAATATATGTCACGTTGATATTTCATGGTTCCTATGGAGTACATGCTTTGTGGAGAGTAGCTTAAGTGAATTTGCATTGCCATGGTACTCATTGCAGAACCAACACAGAGTTTAATCTTCTTTGCTGGAACTGCACAGGGAAGAGTTTTAGGCAGCTTTAATGGTAGCTTAATTCTAAAGCTATACAAATCAGTAGGGCTTAATGACACTTCCAGAACCATGAGAACTCCTTGAACCATGACTTCAAGCACAGAGGCCTGGGAGACTGAAGCAGTGAAGACTAAGGCTAAGAAAACTTATCTGAGTTGGTTGTCACCAAAGTACCCATCCCATGCAGCAAAGAACTCGCATTTGATAGGTGCTTATGGTTTACCATCATATGATAATAAGATTTTGATCCATCTGGCTAAATGAGGATAGAAATGTGACTTGTGGTCAACAGTGAATATAGAAAACTAGATACATGATGAGAAAAGGGTTGTCCAGAAGGAAAAGAAGGACACAGAAGATATCTGTCTGAAAATAAGCTGAGAGTAAGGATAAAATTAGAACTCCCATAAGCAAGTATCACAGTGGACAACTTTCTGAAGTTTATGCTGCAAAACCCTGTGTATGCCATGCGACAGCACTAGAAGCTGAAGTTCTTCTTTTCTTTCCACATGCTCACTCTGTTTATCTCACAAGGCTCCATTCCCAGAAAAATCCATCTATTATCAGGCCCCTTTTTTTGCTTAATATTTCTAATTCTAAATCTACTGAATACTTCTAGTTCCCATTTTGGCTTGTGCTGCTTATTCCTTCATGCTGTTTCCTGAGGCATTTCCCCATTTGTTGACTAATATGTATATTCTGGTAGATTCAGTTCCTTTTGCCTCTTTGTACCTCTTAGAAGGTATAGATTACACCTCACAGCAAAAGACAAACATTAAGGTATATTTTTTATATGTGCCACCATTACTAGGGGAGTAATTGAAGTTCTTTTTTAGGAAAAAATAGCTCCCCTAGTCTGATTCTACTTAGTCTATACTTAATGTAATTTTCCTTATAGTTAAAATATGAAGTGTAGTGGTTGAAAAAGGCCTTTTATTTAAAAGTGATGTATAGAACGAAAGACCCCTGATCATCTCTGCTGCACAAGTTAGAGGAACCTCAGTCTGCTAAACTACCTGGCAGTAATGAAGCTTTGATGTAAACTAGCTTCAGTTTGGCCTAGGAAACTGTAAGTTCACCACAAAGAAAAGGTTTCTTCAAAAATGTGGTCAGGAAATCCTTGAAGACAAAACACTGATTCTTCATCTTTACCAGTAATGTTATGGATAGAAGCAGCCTCATAATCTAGTTGGAAATGAAAGGCAGGAAGATGCAATACATAATAAATACATCATAATTCACGGAATCAGTCTTCTTCCATTTGGTATTATGAGATGAGTTTCTTGTTGCATACCATCTGCCAGCTGTATGAGCAAATGTAATTGCACACACAGATGCAATCCACTGATGGCAACAAAACATAGAACAGAAGAGAGATGTAAATAAGCATGAAGAATTTTGTCATAGATCATTTTTAGGCTCTTTCCTCAGAAGCTATTAATAATAAACGATGTGACTTTTACAGTCATTCAAGTAGTTCCATTTCTGTTGTTTTCAAGTTGTTTATTTATGTTGTAAGGCATTAAATAATTCCAAAAGTAGTTAATTTGGTATTTATTTAATTCATAAAAATTAACTTCATGTAAATGAGGGCCAGACATCATCCACTCATAGAATTTAACATCTACAATAAAAAATAAAATGAAAACAATAATCTTATCAGTATTTCTTTACAGGTGATTCAATATGCTGTGAATGTCCTATCAACCTTTATCAAGCTCTAAATTGTCCTGAGAATATTATGTGTCTAGCATTTTTTTTATTCAGGCAACTGTTCTTTGCAACATTCCTAAATTTCCATTAGAATTCCTTTTTGAATTGGTGAAGTGTAAGTTCCTAATGTCTTCTTCAGTAGACTTTGTTTTCTTTTTACTAGAGTTCAATCAAGCCGTTGCGATGATAGGGTATTAAATACTTGGGAACAAATTTATTTCACACATGAAGAAGCCAGTGTTCCTTTTACTTCAGTAGACTTGCACCCATCAAAAGCAATGGTAAATTTGCATTTTTCTTTTCCTCCAGGTTTCTAACTATTTTTATGTCTGCCGCTGTCATTTCACTGGTAGTTAAAAGTCCCCTTCCTGGTTCTTCCACGATGAAGTCCCTGCTAATATAAATTTATAAAAAAGCATGTGCTTTTCTGTCCTCAGGCACAGTCTGCTGACATTTGGGGAGTTTTAGCCGGACGTCTGGACAGTTGCAGGTTGCACAGCAGGAACAGTCTCTATAGGATTTTTGTATGGTTCGTGATATAGCCTTGCATTCAAAAGCTATTGCTTATGGCTTAATTCAGAAGCATTTCTTCTGCTTACAGTGTAGTAGCAAGAAAAAACCACCAATATGCTGTAACTGTGAGGAACTAATAAAAGTTTTAAGTCTGATACTGAGTTAGGAATTGATATGCAGAGCTTCAAAACTGTGACTCAAAGCTTTTTGTTGGTGTATACAGGAATAATCTCTGCTTCAGGGGTCCTTAAGCAGAGCAAAGTGCTGAGAGGAAAATATCTGATAAATCAGGATAATGTAGTTTTAAGTTCTGGTATCTCATTACTTGCCGTGGCTCTTAGAATTCATGACAGGCCTGGGGAGCTGAAAGATATCAGATCTCAGAACTAATCCTGTTTTCTTGTCTTCATCCTATATCAGTAAGTGTTGCTGTCTGTTGCTTCTATTACAGTAAGCAAATTAAATAAGTTTTTCTTTCCTGCCACTGATAAGTAGAGGCCTGAGGTGTGGACTAGAGGGTCCACTGATTTCCAGTCTTTGGTTGAAACTGTGGAAAAGAGAAAATTATGTTCATACAATAGAGTAGCTTCTCTGATACCAAGATATAATTAACACGTCTCTATTAAAAATTATGTGTAATTCAGTAGAGCTTTATAGTTTATTTCTGTGCCCATGTGCCCCTTATGCCTCTGAAAATCCTTAAGCTAAGCTGCTTTCAGCTGCTATGAATTCCATCGTCGTCACCTCTGTCAGTATTGTTTGCTTTTCTCAATCACTCATTTTGGGAGGTCTTCTGCCACCAAGATGACAATGATGTGTTGATTCATTGCCCTGTCTCTAGTCCGTGTGGACAAGTTACTCAAAGATGTCAGCTTGTTTTGATTTTGCTATCCTTTCTTCACTGTTTATTTTTTTCTTTTTTCCTTTTTCATGGTGACCTAGATATTTTCCTATTTTTATTTAATTACTGTCATTGAATCTACATTCCTACTGTAATTGTTAATTAAAAAATCTTTCCAAATCTTTAACAGATGAAAACTGTATTTGAAATCATACTGACTTTTATTTTTGTCTCTTTTTTTTTGTTTGTTTTGTTGTTTTATTTTGTTTTGCTTTGTTTTTGTAAAAGTGCTAAACCCCCCCGCCCCTTCCAAATAACCCTTATGGCTCGCTACAATCAATGTGAAACTGATTTAATTTAAAAACATAGTTAGAACCCTAATTAACTGATGTTAGCATTCTTTCGGACTTGAGGCTCATCCTATCAAACTATTACATTGCACACTAACCATTGTTACATTAAAATAGCTATTTTAAGGCATATAATCTTAAAAACATCTAGACTTTGGAAACAGAAAACAAATCCAAAACCTCTTCTTTCTGTCCACAATGACAAAGAGGAGCAGCAGTTTTGCTGGCTTCCCCTACTGCCTGAAAATGTGGTTACATCTGAGTCAGAAGGACCATGCATCAAGGAAATAGGACATTTTAAGTTCTCTGCTGAAAACTACAACTAAAGTGCAAAAAGGTAGAAACAGGGTGCTAAAACAACCTCACCTTAAGAATATGCTCAGGATACCAGCTGCCTCTTGATTACCCATCACCTTAAATTTGAAAATAATCACATCATTTTCTGAAGCACACTGTATTTCTGCAGAATTTTCCCTCACTATTTTACCACTGGAGGTGTCAGTTACAATGTCATGAATGACTGGCCCTCTGAAGCCAAACTGTGATATTTTTGATATCAATGTACTTTCAATCAGCCTTGAAGAGTTGGGCAGCTGTGCCACCACTAAGTACAATCCAATAGCCACACGTGACAAATTGTTCCATTTGCACAGTCACCATGATACTACAAAATTCTCTTAAAAGTTAAATATAAAGAAAATTCAGTGTAAAGTGGTTGATAAATGATCTTCCAAAACAAGTATCTAGAGGAGGTAAAAAGTGATCTAATGTTCAGGTTTCATTACAAAAGAAATTATGAGTTCCATGATGTGCACATTTTTAGATACTTTGAATTACTTAAATCAACCCTTCTGGCTCAGGAAACTGCTGAGAATACAGAGTAGAGGATTAAGTCCTAGCCCTTATGAGCTTGAAAAAATCTGCCTTCTTCCAAGGATTTCCAGTGAGATATATCTCACCTGTTTTTGATGTCTGAAACTGAGATTGTCAAGTAAATAAGAGAGAAAGACACTTCATCAGGCTGATACAAAATATTTGTTTTAGAATAAAATTATTCATGCTGTCATACAGCCATTTATTTTTAATTGACTATAAGAACAGCTTTTAAAAAAATTAGTTTATATGCAACTGCCTGAACTGTAGATCTATCAGATGGATCTGATCCAGAGTCTCAACTGAATTTCAATATCTAAAATGAGATAATAATAAATACCTTTCTACCTAATAACTAATTATTACCCTTATGAAGGCTTGTTCAGGAGGGAGAAGTAATCTGAAATTCTTGGTCCTAATCACACATTGCAGGGAGAAGGGAAGGATATTTCATAGACAAGTCTCCAGACCCTTCATCCTGGACTAATGGGTGCCCACAACAAACTTTGTCACCTTTAAAAGTCACAGCCTCAATCTGTGTAAGGTAATGTTCAGAAGTGTTATGGTAAGAGCTCTGAAACCTCAGAGTCAAGAGCTGGACTTCAAATCTGTGCAAGGTGTTCAGACTCAAGTCTGCTTGCACAGTGGCAGATGTTCTCATAAGCCTGAGATGGGAAAATTTTTGCAGAAACAGAATTGCAGTATGAAATGTCAAAGGCTTCAACTGCTTCAACTGCCTTTCCACAGGGTAGAAAACCCCTTTACCATGCAATGTAATGGAGATATCCTAGGTAGCCTTGCACAATTGAAACATTATTGGAATTTTTTTCCTGGGTTCTTCACTATTACCTGAGTTTAGGGAACTGAATCAAACCCTAATGGTGACATTTATTACATTAAGTAAATATAATATTGTAACTGTCAACTAAAAGTACTGAAGGTAATGATTGGCTCGTTTAGGTCCTTTTGATCTTAGTGGTTAGCAGCCCAAACAAGGGTTCCCTAATGAATGGCTACAGTATGGAGTAAAGAGAGGAGGTCAGAAGCTGATAGATGAAGATGCTGCCTGATTACTCTTCTTTTCTGCTTCTGCAACACAACTGTGATCATGAGTGATTTTATAAGGTTCCTTTTGTCAGGGGCTCAGATAAGACAGGAAACCTAAAACAGAAGGGGGTTTTAGCAGGCTTCTTAGGTTGGAGGGAAAAAAAAAGATTGGAGTAGTTCAGGTGCTGCTATTATCTGTGTTATTTCATTGGTCTCACCTCCAAAATTTTCCTCCTCTAAATAAATCTAAAGAATGTTTGAGTGTGTGTGTGTTCTTTTTTAGCAATCTAAGTTTCCCTCTTGAGAATAGATCGTGTCCTTCCCAGTTATTCTTACATCACATTGAACAATACTGAAAGGAATACTTTGTGATTGTTTTTCCATTTGTTTCTGCTGATAAAAGTGCATGTAATCACACAGTCTTTTTGTATGACTGTATATCCCTCTGGCAACTTTTGAACCTACTGTCCAATTTCAATCAAGACTAAAGCACCTCTTGAGCATCCCCTAAAAACCATAAACTGGGTAAAGGAGATACCACGTTTGAAAATTTTTGTTTCCTCCCAATAATTCTCAATCCTGTTTCTAGAATATAGTATTGAAAATCAAATATGATATTTTGTCTTTCAAAATTCTCTATGAGAATACTTTAAATACAGGCACAGATATTCAAAGATATTATCATCTTTGGACTTTGACATCGAGCAACAAAGAGGCATGAACCCATGGGATATTAAGTTACATTTTTTTTTAATTGTCATTGAAACTGGCAAGCATGTGATTGACATTATAATTTTAAAGATTGCAGACATTAATGCAAATAAACTAACTGTTTGCAAAAGAAATAGGTGTACAGGAAGAATTTCACTTTTAGGGATTATTATTCATTAATTCATTCAACAGTAGACATCCAAAGTGCCTTGCTGAGAAAAGTTCCAATTTCCATTGATGTATTTACAGGCCTTTAAAGTGTACCTCTCCATTTGAGGAGAACTGATTTCCTCAATATTTTCAAAGGCAGAAAAATTTCACACTTCTCTGAATGCCACTTGACTGCAAATACAAATGTTAACAGCTTGTGAGAGTGCTAATTAGAACATCATAAAATTTATTGTACTTCTTTGACACTAACTTAACCAGAAGATGAAACACAATCTGCTATGAAAAAAAAAATGAAGATTTTGCTTCTATCTTCCTGTCTGAGCAAGGAATCTCACAAGTCAGAATTCAGATTCAGTTCATATAATGCCACTTTTTATGTTACACATCTTTTTGTCATATTCTTATATGCTTCCATGTTCCAGAGTCACTTAATCACTGGCAGATCTGTTAGGTTTGTACTGAAAAACAGAAATTCCTGCTTGTCTTTTCAAAGCAGAGCACATAAGCCTACAAACATATATTCACTCACAGTTTGCAGAATTAACACAAGACATCCATTGTGACAGACAGAAATATGTACATAAATGTCCTGTGTGACCCAAATAATTATGAGTTTGCCTTTATATCCATATATGTGAATAAAAATGGGGACACAAGTTGTAATTAGTTTTTGAGCAGATGATTTATTCAAATATTTTCTGTTTAGGTGATTGTCTCTACAGTGCCTCAAAGAGAGGGGTAAAGATATGACAATTTTGCTTTCTCTGTGAGAAAGTGCTAAAACTTGCATCAAGGAAGTAGGTATGCCTAAATTTTAAGAGTTGCTTGAAAGCATTTCATACACTGTCAATGGAATTAGGTAAAATGTCAGAGAGGTCTCAGGGAAGAGGTGTTGTCTACTTCATTTCTGCTACTGAAATTTGCAGACAGGATCTTTCTCTTTCTCTGGAGGTCTCCACAAATATCCACCTATTCTCATTGGTCTTTGCATATCTGTGTGGGGCCTTACATGTATATGGTGGTCACATGTATATGTCACATACGTACATGTTCTCTCAGTGCCAAAAACTCACATGCAGGTTCAATTCACAGAAAGAGAGAGTGGGCCGGGTTGGAAGGGAACACAGCAGGTCATATGGTCCAGCCTCCCTGCTCAAGAAAGGGCATTCCATAGCCCAGGGCACAGGATTGTGTCCAGATTGTTCTGGACTATCTCCATTTAGGGAGGCTCCACATCTGCTCTGGACAATCTATTCCAGTGTGTTGTTGTGGCCGGTGGCGAGGGCCGGACAGCTGACCACAGGGACGGCCGGCGGCTTGGCGGCTTGTTCTGAGAGCTTCCTCTTCGTTAAGTCAGCTTCAGCTAGGGACTTCTTTTCCCCTCGCCGGGAGCCGGGCTTCCCTGGGATGGTGGCCGCTGTCCTAAAAACCAGAGAGGTGCTGAGAGAGAGAGTGTTCCTTTGCCCGGAGCCCCAAATCAGACACAAGACACGAGGGTCCGCTCTGCTTGGGCTCAGGGGCAAAAGACCCGGAATCGCCCAACATTCAGACTTTTATTCTGAGGGTTACAACTTATCTCATAACGGTACAGGGGAGGACACGGAGAAGGGTCGAAGGTCAGGATGCAGTCAGGAAGGAGGAAGGGAGGAAAGAGTGAGACACAAGATACTATTGTTAACTCAGGGGGAGGCGGGGGGAGTTCGACTCCCTTTCCAAGGCCAAACTTAACTCTACCTTCAGAGGGGCCTCACTTTCTAGGCCCCCAGAAATTCTTCAGGGGGTATGTCATTCTCTGAGCTTGAACCACCACTACATCTCCCCCTTTTCTGTTATATATGGAGAAAGTTTTACTAGTTAGGGACATAATGAAGCCCTTAAGACAATTGAGGGAACATAATACAATGAGAATAGTAAACACTGTCTAAAGTAAAGTAAATTGAACTGAGATAATCTAGGATTAAGGAAAAAAAAACTTCTTTCCCTTTACCTCTCTAGGGGCATGGGGTGGGAAAAAGGGGGCAAGGGAAAACACACTAGGAGAGGTAGGGGGGAAGACAGGGAAGGGGGTTCTTGTTTTTTCTTCGGTCAGGTCAGTTCTTTCGCAGGTTTTCTGAAGTAGGCTTCCACTGTTTTTCCTTCGTTCAGGTTAAAAGTCCTTTTTTCTTCTTCTTTTCCAGGCCAGATGGGCTTGTTTTTGTTCTCTGCTTTCCGCTCTGGTTGTGCCTGGAAGTACACTCTTGGATATTTGATTAGAGGGCCTGTATGGCCTTATGTTTCTGGCTGGTACCCACTTTGGTCCCTTAGGGGTGGACACACATGCGTACCCTCGTCCCCAGACAATCAGTGGGAGGGGCCCTTCAATTTGATGGGTCTCAGGGTCTTTGACCAGCACCGGCGGTTGTTTTTTTAATTTGGCTGAGGTCGAATTGGAAAAGTGCCGGAATACAGGGGGAATGGGCTCTTCCTGGGTGTTATTTAAAAAATTGATTGTGAAGAGTGCCTTGCAGAGTCGTTCAACAGGTGATTTGTTCCCTGCCCCTCCCTGTTGCTGGTGGAGGACCCTTTTGAGGGTTTGGTGTGTTCTTTCCACGATTGCCTGTCCAGTGGGGGAATGAGGGATCCCAGTGGTGTGGGTCACTCCCCACTGCTGGAAGAACTTTCGAAGGTGGGATGAGGTATACGCGGGACCATTGTCTGTTTTGATCTCTTTGGGGGTGCCTAGTACAGAGAAGGCCATAAGGAAATGTTTAACAGTGTCTTTTGCCTTCTCGCCTGTGTGGGCAGAGGCAAAAATGGCACCAGAAAATGTGTCGACTGACACATGGACATACTTGAGTCTGCCAAATTCGTTGAGTTGGGTAATGTCAGTCTGCCATAATTGGCAGCTGGCTAGTCCCCGGGGGTTAACCCCCGGGTTCATTGAAGGAAGTTGGTAGGTCTGGCAATTAGGACATGTTGCTACGATGGCTCTCGCTTGGGCAAGAGGTAAGTGGAACATCCTCCTGAGGGCGGGAGCATTTTGGTGAAAGAACTGGTGGCTGAGTTTGGCCTGTGCAAAGGTGTCAGGTGTGTTAGCCATTCGTACGACCATGGCTAACACATCTGCCCTGTGGTTCCCTTCAGATATGAACCCTGGGAGATCCTGGTGTGATCTAACATGCATGACATGGAAAGGATGTTCTCTGTGGGACAGTAGGTACACTAACCTGGAGAGTAAACCAAACAGTTTGTGGTTGGTTACCTCCTTTAACAAGGAATGTTCTGCTCTGGCAGTGACTCCAGCTACGTATGCTGAATCAGTTACCAGATTCAGAGGTTCCTGGAATTTTTCGAATACTCTGACTACGGCTGCTAATTCTGCGATCTGTGGGGAACCTTCTACTACGTGGACTTCAGCTTCCCACTGTTGGATTTTAGGGCCCTTCCAAGTCAAAACTGACTTGTGGGAGGACCCTGAGCCGTCTGTGAAAACAGTCAGGGCATCTAATGGAGATTTGCTTTGAAGCATTTTGGGTGCCAATTGGAAATTTGTGTTGAACAGATGGTGTTTTAATTTGTGGCAGGTAATTTGGCCTGGGTAACTGTCCAGTGCGAGCTGGAGGTGCTCGTTGGTTTGGAGTAGGTTCTCCAGATCCTCGTCACGCCAGGGGATATGTATGTGTGAAAAATCACATCCAGCTAGGATGCGAAGCCTGGTTCTTGCTCTCTGTATTAGTTTTGCTACTAGCTCCTGTGGTGTTGTGATAGTCTTGGACGGTTGATGAGGAAGAAAGATCCACTCTATGATCAGGAGAGCGTCTTTCAGCCTCTCGTCCCACTGAAAGATGAGACCATGGTAAGACGGTACCTGTCCGAGGATGATGAATCGGAAGGGCAGGTCTGGTACGATCCTGTGTGCCTGTCGGGAGGAAAGTGCGCGTTGCACCTTACCACTGACAGCCTTGGCGTCTGCGGTGAGAGCCTTTGGTGAGTCCAGTCCTTCTCCCCCCTTTAGGAGTTGGAACAAGGGGGCGAGGTCTGCTGTTGTCAATCCCAGTAGAGGGCGCACCCAGTTAATTGACCCGCAGAGTTGGTGGAGGTCTCGTAGGGTTTTTGGGTCGTTGATGATGAGTTGTTGGGGTGTGATGGTCCTTTCAGCAATGTGAATCCCGAGGTACGTCCACGGGCAGGTGTGTTGTACTTTTTCAGGTTGGATCTCCATCCCGGCATGTTGAATAGCGTCTATGGTGGCAGTTAAAGTCGTTTCTAGGTAGGGTTGGATTGGGGCACAGACTAGTACATCATCCATGTAGTGGTAGATGATTGCTTTGGGGAAGGCCTTATGGACAGGTGACAGGATCCCTGCCACGTACCATTGGCAGATTACAGGAGAACAACACATACCCATTGGTAACACTCTCCAATGGTAGCGTTTCTGAGGGGCCTATCGGTTTATTGACGGAACGGAGAATGCAAAACGTGGACCATCTCGAGGATGTAGGGGTATGGAAAAGAAACAGTCTTTTATATCAATGACAGCAAGTGGCCACTGTCGGGGGAGCATCGCAGGCGATGGAAGGCCTGGCTGAAGGGGACCCATTTCTACAATGACTTTGTTTATCTCTCGCAGGTCATGGAGAAGTCTCCACTTGTCCTTGCCTGCTTTTTTTATGACGAATACTGGGGAATTCCATGGGCTATTGGATGGGACAAGATTACCTTTGGCAAGCTGTTCTTCTATTAGTGACTCAAGGGCGCTTAGTTTGTCCTTAGGAAGGGGCCACTGTTCCACCCTTACTGGTTTATCTGTTTTCCACGTTAGAGCTGGGGTGGTGCGCCTTTGGGTGGCCCCCACTAAAAATCCTGGGGTGCTGGTGGAATTTCTAGGCGGGTCCCCCACTGTTCGAGGAGGTCCCTCCCCCATAAAGTAAAGCCTGATGGCACTACAAAGGGTCTGATAGAAGCTATGTGTCCATGAGGTCCTTCTATCGTGATGTTGTTGGTACTTCTCTGGGAGGTTGTTGCTCCCCCTACCCCTGTGATTTCTCCCCCAGAAGGTCTGAGACCCCACTGGGAGGGCCACTCAGACACTGAAATGATGGTGACATCGGCCCCTGTGTCTGGCATCCCACTAAGATGTACTGTTGACTTCCCATTGGTTAACTTACAGTTTAGGGATGGGCGGTCTGTGCCCACTACCTGGGCCCAGTAGATGGCTGGTGTTCGCACATTTCTGGGAAACTCCTTGGGCAGTATGATGGCATGTGCCACCCACTGCCCTTGTGGGATGAACTCAGGGACGTTTGTGCAAGACACTGTGATATCGAAATTCATTTTTGGGGACACTGTTATTATTTGAGGTAGGATAAAGAGCATAGGTGGTCCCTGGGTAGAGTTCCCAACAACGAGTATGTCCGTCTGGCAGTCTATGACTCCTTGGAGGGAGACCTTGAATGGTTGGAAGTGTTCGCTTGTGATATGGTGTGCTGATGCACTTACCAAGTCCATCCTCTTGCCCCAAGTCCTCGGTGGGCCTCCTGTGTCCGCTGGTGGTGGGGCGGCAGGTTCCTCTGGGGCGGCAGGTGTGATGTTGTCAGCATTTAATTTTGTGTCCCAGCGCGGTGCTGTTCCGCACTCCACTGCCCATTTCCCTGCAGGTGCTGCTGCAGGCATGGACAGTGTGCGACTCCAGGACCTGTGAGAGGCTTAGTAGGAATAGGGTTAGTTCTGCAGGGCTTAGGGCAGTTCTTAATAAAGTGATGAGGGGACCCACAGTTGAAGCATTTGCGGGTGTCTCTATTGGATTCTGTGATGTTAGCGGCAGCTATGGTGTTCCTCTGTGGTCCATTTAATAAAGGGTGTTGAGGGGAAGGTTCTATTCGGTCTTGGCCTTACTTCAGCACAAGCCTCTACCATTTGCTCTATCGTTGGTTTTGGATCTGGTGGTAGGGAGTTGAGGACTCTTTTACATTCTGTGTTTGCATTTTCTTTGGCGAGTGACCTTAGTAATTCTTTTTGCATTTTTGTATCCTCT
Source organism: Petroica traversi (assembly GCA_025920805.1). Taxonomy (NCBI): domain Eukaryota; kingdom Metazoa; phylum Chordata; class Aves; order Passeriformes; family Petroicidae; genus Petroica; species Petroica traversi. The sequence continues at coordinate 6,073,524 of JAHLSL010000038.1, forward strand.
ACTTGCTTTGCCATTGTCTCCCTCAATCTGTCTACAAAGTCTACAAAATTTTCTTCAGGCCCCTGCCTGATAACTGCATAGCTTTCTGAAGGGGTCTTGGAGGATGGTAAGCAGAGTAGAGCTCTTTTTGCTGCATTTTTTATATCATTTAAAACCTCTATTGGAATTTGAGCAGCTTGGTCCTGGGGTTTTTCCATATCTGATTGGCCAGCAAGGTGGTTAAGAGTGAGGAAGGCTGTGTGTTGGTTAGTTTTATAAGTTTCTAATAATTCTTTGAGGTGTCGTTGCCAGGATCTTTCCCAGAGCCAGAACTGAGCTTCAGTTAACAGGCTGGACATTAATGTTCTTATGTCATGTGGTACCATCATATGTGTTTCGAATGTTGCATTTAAAACTCCCTTAAAATAGGATGATTCTCTTCCAAAGTCTTTAGAAACTTTACACAGTTCTTTTAGATTTTGATAGGAAAAGGCTGTCCACCTTGGATTTGCCCCCCTTGTGTTATAAGTCACGGGAGCAATAAGGAATTTTTTATCTGTGGAATCGTCCCAGGATTCCCCGGCTGGTCCGGGCTGGCCCCTGCTGTGTGGGCGGCTCCCGGCGGAGGGGAAAGGGGAGGGGGGGAGAGTCACGGCAGTGGCGTGCCCGCCCCGGCCATGCCAGTGGTTCTTTGTTATAATCGCTGTGGAGTCAGGGGAGGTGGTGTAATTCTCCCCGCCGTCCGAATTTTTTGTGTACTCCTCTTCGTGGCCCGCGCCATGTTTGCTCGGTTCGATTACTAAGTTCCCCTGTTTGCCGCGGGACCAGGGCCCCCCCCGCACAGCTCCCACCCTCAGCAGAGTTCGCCGGCCCGGGGAAATGCGGTGAGAGACGGCTCTCTGCGGACTCACGCGGTCTGCACCTGGGGAACGGCCGGAACTGGCCGGGGGGGCAGGGGGTGCCCGGAGTCGGGGCGGGAGGGGTGCCCGGAGTCTCCGAAACTTTTTCCCGTGTTCCCAATGTATCAGAAATTAAAATTAAAAGTGAAAAGAATTCTGTAACGTTATGTTCTCCTCCGCGAATGTTATTAGTTAATCTTTCCCCCACTTCATCCCAAAAGTAGGGACAAGAGGCTAAAGCAGGCGAAACTGAAGGGACATGAGTAACAATCCATCTGATGAATTTTTTTAACTTTCGTTGCTTTAACTCCCATTTTCTTAAACCTAGGGTAGTTTTGCCTTCGGAATAAAACTCTCTCTCAGGGGTAGACCTGGTGTTTCCCATTTCTATATACTGCTGTAGGAATGGGATTGAAACCCGAGGATTGTGGAGGGGGGGGGAAGAGGGGGAGGGTTAGAAGCGGAGCCGCACTCACCACACACTTGTGAGTGCTCAACCTCTGGTTTCTAGCTCTGAAACCGTTGCTAGGACGAAATCCTTCGGGTCTTCTCCGGTGTTCCAAGGTTCTGTCTCTTTTTCGGAGAAAGAGTTGCTTGGAATTCCCTCCGAACTGGTCCCGTGATATGGAAGTCGTTCGTCGGGGTGTGGCAGGTCGAAGATGCGCTAGGAACCTAGGTCATTCTCAGGGTCCAAATCAGGTCCCTGTTCCGAGGTGCCACTTGTGGCCGGTGGCGTGGGCCGGACAGCTGACCACAGGGACGGCCGGCGGCTCGGCGGCTTGTTCTGAGAGCTTCCTCTTCGTTAAGTCAGCTTCAGCTAGGGACTTCTTTTCCCCTCGCCGGGAGCCAGGCTTCCCTGGGATGGTGGCCGCTGTCCTAAAAACCGGAGAGGTGCTGAGAGAGTGTTCCTTTGCCCGGAGCCCCAAATCAGACACAAGACACGAGGGTCCGCTCTGCTTGGGCTCAGGGGCAAAAGACCCGGAATCGCCCAACATTCAGACTTTTATTCTGAGGGTTACAACTTATCTCATAACGGTACAGGGGAGGACACGGAGAAGGGTCGAAGGTCAGGATGCAGTCAGGAAGGAGGAAGGGAGGAAGGAGTGAGACACAAGATACTATTGTTAACTCAGGGGGAGGCGGGGGGAGTTCGACTCCCTTTCCAAGGCCAAACTTAACTCTACCTTCAGAGGGGCCTCACTTTCTAGGCCCCCAGAAATTCTTCAGGGGGTATGTCATTCTCTGAGCTTGAACCACCACTACATGTTGTCACCTGCATAGTAAAGAATTTCTTCCACATGTTCAGGTGGAACTTCCTGTGCATCAGTTTCTCCCTGTTGCCTCTCACCCTACTTGTGGGCACCACCCTCTTGAGACCCTCCCTTCAAATACTGATAGACATTAGTGAGGTCTCTCAGTCATCTCTTCTTGATCCTGAACAGGCACAGCTCTGTCAGCCTTTTCTTGTAAGGGAGATGCTTCAGTCCCTTAATCATCTTCATGGCCCTCCATGGGATTTGCGCCAGGAGCTCCCTCTCTCTCTTGTACTGAGCAGCCCAAAACTGGGCACAGCACTCCCGATGTGGCCTCACCAGGGCTGAGCAGAGGGGCAGGACCACTGCCCTCAACCTGCTGGGAATGCTCTACCTGATGTACCCTGGGGTTCCACTGTCCTTCCTGGCTACCAGGGCACTGCTGACCCACGGACAGCTTGTAATCCACCAAGACCCCCAGGTCCTTCCTTCTCTGCCAAGCAGCTTTGCAGCACGTCAGCCCCCAGCCCACACTGCTGCATGATTACCTGTAAGACAAACTGGGATCCACATCCCTGCTCCAGACATGCCAGCAATGGAATCTTTATGAAATTAAGCTGGTGGAAAAAAAAATTTCATGTTTTATTTCACAAACTATTTTTCACATCAGTCTTCTTGTTCCAGCATCTACGTGACACAGCTAACCACAGCTCCCACTGCTTTTCCCATTTTAGGGAGTTTGAAAATCTGTCTAACTTCTTTTGAAGTTAAGAATTTAATTTAGGTCTATTTTTCTTAAATGGACCTAAGGCCTTCAAAAACCTTGACAGCAATTGCTTATGTCAATTGCTCTGAAATCTGCATCTTAGTGTCAGGAAACCATTAAAATATTATCTTGTTCTTCTTAGCACTTATTTTCCCTAGGAAAAAGATTGATGCTTGATTTCAGTCTACCTTGGGTAATTTTAACTGTCTGATGAAAGAGCACTCCTGAGACAGCTGTAAGACCATCATCCCTGTGTAGCCAGTAGAGCCAAGTGAGTTGTTTTTAAATTGTCCCTTATTTATCTGACTTTTTAATACGGACATAAATGAAAAGCACAGTGTTGGAAATCTTAAATAACTCACTTTATTAAACTGACAGACATTATTATTTGCAGGGTCTTTTCATCAACATTGTAGCAGGGTGGGAATTGAAAACAATTGTGGAATATTGTGATGGTTTCCTCAAGTTGTATTCAACTACACAGGGAAATTCTCAAAAGCAATTAGAAGGACTTTTAGAAGACGTATTAAACACTTCCATTAATTTATGTAACTAGCTAGTAATTTGTTTCTTTTTAAACCCCATGCATTGGAAGTGACAATGACAATGAGGAATTGTTTTAAATATCAAGTTGCTCTGGTTTGTATCTAATTAATCATTCATGTTTTAATGCTCAAAAGGCATAGTACATGTGTAGAGGGGCTGTTTCCTCAGTGCACAAATACTAAGTTCTTTTTAGTTAAATTTTTAACATGTAAATAACCATGCTTATATATGTAATACAATACCCTAACCTGCATTTTGCAAGCATTTTGTTACTTTTCCTCATAAAATAAATCATAAGTCCTTTTATGAAGGAACACTGAGAGTGAAAATGACACACAAACTTTATTTCAATGACACTTCTTGCACATCAGATTTAAAATGGAGCACATTTTGTACAATACTAATTTAACTTTAAATAATATATGGATAATTTGGTCTACTTGAATACTCTTTAAAATGCTCCTACTGAAAAATTTGAAGTAGAAACATGAAAAACATCCCTTAAAATATTATCTATCACATAAGAAAAAAGGTTGCATTCACTCCCACAGATATAAAGGGCTTTTACGTCACCTTGCCTATGAATATTGTGACTAGGCTCCTGAAAATTAAAAGTTCTTTTTAGCAAAGATAAGTCTCTTTTCTGATTGCCACCTAATTTTTTCATGTTCATATTTTCAGTATTTCTGCAAAAGCCAGAGAGATAAAAATATGTCTTAAAGAAAACTTGAACTTGAGGAAGAGATTGCAGGAGCTAGATCTTTAAGAGTAACAAATATCCTGACAGTTGAACACATAGAAATTGCATAAATTGAGCCACACAAAATGCCTGAATCAGGGCTATAGTAGAGTTAATTTCTTCTCCGTAGCTGTTACATTTCTATGGCTTGGATTCAGAATGAGAATGGTGTGCATATCACACTGACATTGTGGTTTCCTGCTAAGTCATGCGTTTCTTAAGGATGTTTATTTCTTGTGCTCTTTCAGTGAGGAGGTACACAAAAAACCCAGCTGGGAAAAAGTTTAGCTGGGACAGGTGACCTGAACTGAACAAGGGGATATTCCAAATACCCAGGATATAAACTGGGGGGAGTGTCCTGGTTTAGGGCAAATATTTAGGAGGAAACCTCTGGGGGGGTCTCCTCTAGGAAGAGTCAATTCCAATCATCCCTCCCCCTACAGGTCCGGGAAGAATTTCCTTAGAGAAAAGTGAAAAAAAAAAAGTGGGGGGGGGGGGGGCCCCGCTTCCCGGCCCCGGCTGTAGCCGTCGGCGAGGGGGGGCCCCCCGGGGGTTCCCTGGTGTCTTGGGCCCATGCGATGCCAACCAGTCCCAGGAAAAAGAAAAAGGAAAAAAATTCCCAGCAAAAGAAACACAGTCTTTCCCTGCAGAAAAGCGGAGAAAAATCCGAGGAAATCCTCCGCTGTGAGCTGTTCCAGCACCCACACTAGAGAATAAAAAAAAACCGCAGTCCCGCTGGAATGTAGCCTCTCCACTCTCTCAAGGCCTAAGTGATAAGATGGGACTCCTGAAGACAAACGGCGAGTGGTTTGGTTTTTTTTTTCCCTCCACTTTCACTCTCTCTGTCTCTCTGGGCCTAACTTAAAGCTGTAGAGCTTAATGTCCAGCATAAGCAAGAGGATGACTGGGGATACAAACAGGTCATATGGCCAACTCAGGACAGGGAGTTACCCAGAAGGGAGCCAGGCTGGGTTTAGGAAGAGGGGTCTGACATCTGTCAGCATGTGTGAGCAATTGCATTGGATATCGCCATTATTATTATTATTATTATTATTATTATTATTATTATTATTATTATTTATTACCTCTGGTATTGTATTTTACTTTATTTTAAATTAAACTGCACTTATCTCAACAGACAACTGTTACTTCATTCCTCCTGCACATTCTACCTGTGTTGAAGGGAAGAGAAGGGGAAAGTTGAACGAGGGCCTGCATGGTGTTTAATCTCCAGTTTGGCCTAAAACCATTTCAGTCACATGCAAAGTGCTTCAAATACACAAGACCAACAAAATTAATTCTCTCCAGCTCCTTCAGCTACTACATCTTTAGAAAAGATTGTGTTTATAAAGTTTTTCTCTATTTATAGATATATATAAAATTATATTTGTAAGTATTTATCAATAGAATTGGACTTCTGTGCTTAAGCATGCTACTGCTTTGAGTTGTAAATGTTATTACAATCTATATTAAATGGCATATCTGTATATTTATACAGAAACATGTGGTCTAAGGCAAGAATATACATTAATTGGGAAACTTAAATAATTCTAGAAACTTTCCATCGTATCAGTTGACCAGTGATGGTTAAAATGCATGCACTACATTATAAAAGCATGTATGCTTTCTCTAGAAAGAAGCAGTAGCATTACTGCGTGCTCTTTACACTAGATAGACTTTGGTCTAGGCATCATTGTGCAAATGAGTTTTTAGTACAAAGAGACACAACTCGAAAAATTGAAGTAGCATATATGGCTTTTTGCTAACAATTAACTTTTTCCTGGCCTCCTAAACAGTATTATCCTCTCATCCCCAGTTGTCAAATACAACAGCCACACTTGCTTTTCAGTGGTGATAATAAATTGTCAGAACAAGTCACAAATCACACCTGAATCTCTTGGCTTAGAAAGCTGTGTAGCAGAGTATAAAGATAATTTTTATATGATGGCATTTTTGAAAATTATTCTAAACATGTAGGTTTTTTTTACTGAGCAACTTTTTTCTTCATTCTTGGAACAAGTTTCTCCCACATCATTGCAGACAGTTGATGTAGTCTTGGCCATCAGAACATTCATTTTCACTTAAAAATACATGCTTTTCTGTCTATGAAAAGAAGTTCCATTTTAGAATCAGTTATCTGTTTTCCTTCTTACATCAGCTCCTTGTGCTATGTAGCTGTTTTCAGAAACACATTTTATGAAAAAGCATTTGTAAGTTGGAACACCATTTCTAGCATTGGTAAATGTAATCTTTTTAAAAATGTTGCAAGTATCAAAGTTTCTCACAGCCGTCCATTTATTTCTCTGTAAATGTCCCTTGGAAAATACAATTCCACTCACTTCAGTAGTATAAAAGAGTCATAGCATCATTTGGCTTTGAGGCATTAAAAGGAGGAAGAGCTTTTCTCCAAATTTTTGCTAGCTCTTCAAAAGAAATCCATCATTTGTGTAGACAGTAGAGCAGTAATGGTATTTATTTTGTTATCTTTGTGTGTACCCCTGAGCTCAAAAAGAGTGGCATTCAAGTTACAGTAAAAGCTCAAGGGGGGAGTGCTAAACAGATCATGACCAATAAGAATAAGTCTGCAAGACTAAACAGCAATAGTCATGAGTTTCCCTTTCTAGGATACTAAAATAAGGTGCACACACACACATGCGGACACAGAGAGGATGCCAGAGCAATTAATTCTCCATCCCCAGTTTTGAAGCAGATGCCAGCACATCAGTTTGATTTGTGTGTATGTTTGGAACCTTTGGGGGCTGTTGCAAGCACAGTGTAAACCTTTGCTCTAGTGTCATTATACAGATGTATAATTTCCTTTGGGAAATACACATATACTCATAGTGCTTTGGTAACTTCTAGAGATTAGAATCTATTAGTTACAGAAAATTGTAATGTTAAGACTGCAAAGAATACACTTTCTAAACTGTGGCACTATTCACTCATCTGTATTTACAGCTGGAAAAAACCTTCCTCCTTGCTGCTTCTCCTGTAGTGCTCTTTGGTTTTACTTGAGACTTATTTTCCCTTAATACTTTTAATCAGTAGTTTGAGCAGTTTGCAGGGGTAGCAAAGTCAGCAAATTAGTAAGGTATTCTAATTCCACAGTAAAGAACAAGTTTTATGTGAAACCATAGTGAATATGTTTCAGAAAAACTAAGTTTCATTAAAATAAAATAAATGGTAGGAATTATAATTTAAAGATTTTCTTGGCTAAAAAGAAAGATTCCTTGTAGCTTTTCATAATTCTTACACTGAGAATGCCTTGAAATTTATCTAAGAACAAGAGAATATTAGTCAAATTACCCTTCTTTTGATTTATATGGTAACAAAGTGAGAATTAAGCAAGGTGACCTGCTGTCCTTAGCCAGGTATTGTTTCCTTGTAGGAGCTAATCCACAAGGAAGAAATAAAAGGAAAAGAAAAAAAAAAAAACAGGAAAAGTAAAAAATCCAACATTCCCCCCCCCCCCCCCCCAGAACATACAAGGTTATTATCTAGTTAAGTAGATATTTTCACTGTGTTGCTATTGCCCTTGTCCTTACAAGTGAACCCTCCTTTCACCATTGCAGGACCTGTGCAAGTATTTGCCTTCCTGGCTACCTTATTTAACCTTTCCTCAAACACATAAAAAAGAGAGTTGATTTACTGCCAATTAAAATTCCATAATTTATAACCTTTTGTTGAATGTCTTCATCAATACTTGAAAAAAATGTATCATCTAAATCTGAAATCGTGTTTCTTCTTTTAAAGTATAAGTATCTTCAAGCCAATAAATTACTACTTTTGCTTCTCTTGAAACTCTGCAAACTTCACTTACATAAAAAAGCATTTTGGATGTCTTAGAAACTGAGTCGTTCTGTGATTTGCACAGATTCAAACAGGAAGCCCAGCTGAACATACTGACATTTCACGTGAACCTCAAGTGCACATAGTGGCAAGATCCAGACATTTGAGGATTGCATCTCTGTTCCATGGGATTTTACAGAAGATCAAGGATTTTACAGAAGATCAAGATATTGCTATTATTGCTACAAGGATCTGGTTAATGCCTAATGATAAGCTCATCTTCATAACTTCCAGATGTCGTATAAATATTTAAAATGGGCATGCTTTTAAGCAGGAAGTGCAGCTTTGCCTCTCTTAGAGCTTAAAAACTGAAGTAATTTTACTTAAATGCACATCATTATAATATAACAGGAGTACCAACAGAGCATAAGAAAGAAAAAACAATGGCATTAGTTTGTTTCACTCTATGCATTTCAGTTACTCTACATTTTGCTTTTCAAATAATGTTAATTATATTTTTCTCAATTTCCTCATTTTTATTGGTTTTTTACAATCTACTGTTCTGCCTCCTTCAAGTACATTTAAAAAACTATTAATAAACCAGTTCAACTTTTCTATTTTTATTTTTTTTTTTTACAAAATCATACTGTATTCCGAAAAAAAATCATCATTTTCTTCTCCTACTTTGTCTGCTCAGGATCTCTGCATGAATCTTTGACAATTTCATATCTCTTTTCAAAACTTTGTGTTGATATTTTGCTTTGAATGTGTTCTAGGTAATGTCAGGAGTTACAGTGCCAGTGATAAATTGTAAGTATCAAAGTTTGATGCCTCTTTCAATTACAGAGTCTTTTTGGAGGATATTTAGGTAATTTAAATTTCCTCGCGGTAATATTTGTCATATGGTCCTGAAATTGGAATGCCATTAATATTTAAGGTCTTGAGTTAGTTTTGTTTAAATACTATGTCTATTCAAGAGGAGAGATATCCTAATGAGTAGCCTAATGTTTTGTGCAGGTACCTCACATCCCTGGAAGAAGAACAGTAAAGCAGCCAGAACAGACAGAACAATATTGTTTTAATAAATTTCAGCACTCAATTTCTTGTAGCTTATCAGGGTATTTAAAAAAATTGCTTAAAATCCCTGAGGTGCAGGAACACTTGCTGTGCACACACATCAGCTGAAATAAGACCATTACACCCTTCCTGCACTTCAGGACTGAACTCCATCAAAGACTGGCTTTTCCCAGTTGCTGATCCCTGACATTTCAGTGATGGGTCATCAGTTCATCAGCTTGCTTAAATGCAGTTGGTTTTGAATGTTTTGAAAACAGAGTTTAGTTTTTATTGCCATTTGCAGCTAGCCCAATTTTCTCAAATGTTGATTTTTAACTCATCTAAATAGATTAATTTCTGGCTTCAAGGTAAGTGATACTTGATTCATAGCTCTGTACAATGTCATTCCTTGAAAGAAACTGCAGGAAATGGGAACATCAAGGATAATTGCTTTGCAATGGGCTTTAGCTCTTAGCTCTACACTTTTTCAAGGTACAAAAGTAAAGATTAAGATCAGGAAAGAAAAACCCACCATCCACTGGTGAAATAGGAGAAGCTCTCTTCTGCTTCTCTTTCTCACACCTCAAAAGTAGCCTCCAACATACATGTGAAGCTGTGCAGTGTGAGCACATGGATCAAAGAGTCAGTGATAGATTGAGACTTAATCTGTTAAAGGATATCTTTGATAGTGACAAAATTGGAGAAATAAAACTGGAGTTTAATTGCTCTAACAGTCTTCCAGAAGGCTGATCTTGGTCAAGTTATTAATTCAATCAAGTAGCACACAGTAGCTATAATTAACTGTAGTAATCTTATAGTGCTTTTTCTTTCAAACTCACCTTGCTGGTACTTGTACCCTGGAGGTGGAAGTGGTCCCTTTTTGTGCACAATACAGTGAGATTGCTGTTCTCTCCCTAGCATCTGATTAGCCTGATGAACCTTCAGGAAAAAGAGATTCTTCTATGATTAACTATGTAGCTCCAGTGTGAAAAGCAGCACAGACTGCAGCTTACATGCTTCAACTTATCAAGGGTAGAGTGGACTTCCTCTATTGCAATTATATGTCAGAGAAACAGACTTATAATTGCATTAATGGGGACTTCTAATATTGATAATCTATTAAACTGGCAGTAATTTTACACCTGTACTGGCAGTCCGTAATGTTTTAGTGTGAAAATCCTTTCCCCACCCTGATCCAGAAGATGAAAGAAATTAGGAAAAATATTTAAAGAATATTTTATATTAACTTTAAATTTCTTCATTGCCCTAGCGGTTCATCATCTTCTCTGTCCATATACCAAATTTTCAATTAAATTTACCTGTGAATAATAATAATAATTTTAAAAATTACCAATTAGCTATAAAAGCTGTAAAAATAATGACGTATAATTAGCACTTGATTATCAAAATTTGGTTAGGTTTTTTTGGTTGCTTAGTTGGTTTTTATGTTGCCGTTTTTCAGAGTCTTTGATGCATTTAGAGTAAATTTTAAGAGACAGGAAAAATTCCCAGTAAAATAATAATAACAATAAAACCTGTTCAGATTCAGTGTATTCATATTTGCTGTGGGAATTCACGCAAATCTGCATCTGAATATTAAAATAAAAAACTGAAAGTACAAAAGAGTATTTACACAACCCACAGATTGGCATTTAGGCTACACAATTTAACAGAAGTGCTTTAATAGGATTATTGGGTAGAGGTTTTCCTGTCTAAAAGCCCAGGTACAAAACAAATGACTTGCCTGCTGTGCTTACATTTGGGTAATAGGCAGAACCGGCCGCTCGCGCAGGGGTTCCTGCTCCGGCTGCTTGCAGAGCGAGCTGCTGGTCATGACTCTCCTTCACTTGAGCACCATCTGCTTTGTTCTTTTCCTTACTGACATGATTTTACTGACATGTTCAAATAAACATCATTTGCCCTTTTTGCCTACCCACTGTTAAGCAGCCCAGGCTTATTTATGCCTCACGGAGAAGCTTCTTTCTGTGTGCCTGCCTCAAAACCTTCTGCGTTACTGCTGCTGGAAGGGCTGGCCCCATATGGGCTGAGGAGACCTCAAATTATCAGCTTCTTTGACTACTGCTTAATGCCTGAGCCAAATAGAGGGTTAAATAAATCTTTGATAAGAATATAATACCAGAACTGCTTGAGGTGTACATCAAGACATCATAACACACACCAGACAATTAACATTATACTTTGAAGTGCTGATGCCTAAAACCCAGCAACAGTATCTTTCCTAGCCCTCATGGTTAATAAAGAGAGTCTGATGATTACATACTGAGTCCACAAGTGTTAGCTCTTCACACTTTTATCAGTACTTAGTGAATTTTTATTTTCTTCTGAGCATGAATGTTTATAAATTAATTTTCTATTTTCTTACATGTCCATATTAAAAATTGATGGTTTTCAAGATTCTTCAAAATGGTTCATGAAAAGTGTTAAAGAATTGGTAGTCTCTTTGTGACTTTACTCACGGAATATTGACATTTCCTCAAACCAGATGTTATGTGAGAACCACAGTCAGAAAAACCTTGCTATAAAAATGACAAAGTCCTCCAATAGTTCATTTTAACAACTCTCTTGTGATTTGGCATTGAATGCTGAAGATTCCCTTCCCATAGTAAAGGCCACTGTAATTTTCTATCACGTACAACACCTATGAAATCAAATGTTTTTGGTACAATAGGGCATGAGTGGATTTTGTCCTCAGTGGATAATTTTTTACCTCTGGATCCTCTGCAATTTGGTGCTCTCTGAAAAGAAATAAAGCTTTTGAGCTTTGGCCAGCTAATCAAGATGTACCAACATTCTGAACTGTACATCTTGAAAAGGGAATTTACAAGACTGAACCATGGAGCAGTAGGCCAACAGAGCCACCCTGGGAGAAAGGAAGTAGCATTAATTTTTGAAATAATTTCTAAAAAACCCCAAAATCTAATCTTGAGAGGATTGCCAGAAAAATCATGCTCTTGAGGCGTTAGGATGGATTTAAGCAATCCTTTTCTCCTCTGCAGCAGTTCACACAAAGTGGTACAAAGACAGAATTATCACCTGCATGGTGATAAATGTAATGGAAAATACAAAGAGCTAAAGTGGGGAAGAGGTTAAAAAAAAATAAATTGAGAGACCTAGAGAGGTTTATATGAGAGAAACATGTCAAGGGAAGACACAAGACTCAATAGCTTTCTGAAAGTAATTGTTCCAATATGAAGAGGGCAGGATTTAATTATTCATATTGACTTCAAAAGAATTAAAGACAAATAAAGTATAGAAATGTTTGGATGTAAGTAAAATAAAGGATTTTTTTTCAAGAAATTAAGCACTAAAATTAGCCCTAAAAAGAATATTACAATGATAAATAAAACTATTGTAGGGGTTTTCTTAATAAGTTTGTTTTCTTATCATGGACAGAGTAAAATGAGTTAAAACCAGTCCTTCCATTAGTGAAAGGGACTTGATATCCATTACTGTAATTTCACTCTGACCTAATGGATTGCATGGTAAATTCAGGGTGAAGCCAAAACAAATGGCGTTTGCATTATCATAGAACTCAAGGACCAGTGAAAAAGTGGGGGAAAAAAGTTGATTTGAATAATTCTGTGCTGGTCATGTGCCCTTTTTAAATGTTACAATATCTAGATTATAAACTTGGAATAGGTAGCTAGATTATGGTCTACATAATTCTTCCCTTTTTTGAGGTAGGTCAATCACTATCAAGAGAACAATAGAAGAATTGTTCCCCTGGTTCAGAGGAAAGATCCATCTCATAACAGGCAATGGTAGAGGCACTGAGAAAAACATGTCTAATCTGCAGTTTCAGTACAAAAATTTCAGCGCAAAGTCTTCTTGAGGTGGTGGTTTAAGGGACCATGTATTCAGAAGAGGTTTTTTTAAACATTCTCTCTTTTAGAAGCTGACAACTGTCCTTGTCCCACAAAAATACTCTCACGTCAGGGCTGACCCACAGAACTGAGCCTGAGGTCTGTTTTGTTTTGTTAGGCTTTTCGAAGTCCATTGCCATTATTCTGCGTTTCCTCTCTTTAGTAACATGAATTTTATAATTTTATGATTGTTTTTGCATAAATTATCTCCCCTCGATCTCAATTTTTTAGTCTTTGGCACTTAGTCAAAAAATTAGAATCAAATGTAAAATAACTAATTGGTGTTACCGATCTTTTGTATCTCTTTTATTACTTCTGCACTTTACAGAAACCTTGGTAGTGTCTATTAAAAAAAAAAAAAAAAAAAAAAAAGTGATGTTTCTCCAAACAGTAATCAAGGGATGAATGTTTGTTTCTGTTACCAACATATTTTCCTATGGTCAAAGAAAAACACAGTCTACCTGCTAGTGCAAGGTTCTAGGACAGACTTTTCCTACAACATCCCTGTTTCCTTCTAAGCAAATCTCACTGTGCGTCCCATCTCATATCTCTGGAGTGCTCTATATACAATATTTTCTCCATGACAATGACCTTTCCCTATCTCAACAGATAAAAAAACATGTTTCCTGGCAGTCATCTTTCATGGATTATCGTGCAGTGAAATACCAGAAAGAATTGTCGTGGACGTACCAGTGAAAACTGCGTTTGGTCGTTCCTGAAGAATTTCTCTTCATAAGGGAAAGTAAAGTTCCTTCAAAATGTTACTTGTATTGTTGGGCATATGATGACAACCTCACCTTTTCTAGAAGCTCATTTGCTAAAAATGACCAAAAAGTGAAACTTTCCTATTAATTCTTCATATTTTCTTAGCTGACCTCCAAAAAATTCTCTCAGGAACTGTATTGAGGTTTTTACATGAATAACAATTTGGAAAGAACATCCAGTTCACAGAAAAAAAAAATGTAATAAATAAATGCATATCTTTAAAGCTGTTCTGTGCTTCTGCTGGTCATTTCAATAAACAACAGTATTTGTCTTGGGAACTGTGAAAGCCTGAAGTAAAAGTTACATAAAACAGTCTACCAGACGGTTATAAATAAGCTAAATGGCTATGAGCTGTTGAAATTTGGTGGAACTGTGAAAGTCGTACAGTTTCTAGACTTATCTTTGAACTTCATATGGAATAGCCTACTTAAAAAATGAACACTAGAAAACAGAGGAACCAATAAAACTACAATGTTCCCAGAGTTAATGTAAGACAGAGGGAGAGAAGTAAAGCTCTCCCATAAGGAAAGGAACTTTTAGACCAGGAGATGAGAAGTAACTTCTGTCAGACTGAGAAATGGATGCCACCATCCTAAAGAAGTGGAATTGTGCCATTAAACACAAAAAAGGGCACAAAAAATGTACAACAAATTCCCTGGAAAGGTCAGAGCATATCTGTGACATTCAGCACATTATATGTATGTATCACGTACTGTGAAAGCTACAGATTATGAAATATTTTATTCCTCACTTCAGGAAATTACTGATCCTCTACTAGTGCTCAGTAAATTTATCTGTGTAAAAATTTATCCATCCAGATTTTCCTCTTTTCTTTGTTATATTCCTGGAGAGTTGATTCTCAGGAGGGTTGAGGAATACCTGGATTCTATAAGAAAAAAATCAAAACAGTCAAATAATAATAATTAAAAAAAATTAAATCAGCTTGTTCTAAAAAGAAAGTCAGGGCTTGTTTGTCAGGCACTCTTTTCAGCCCTATTCCATATGAAGATGTTGAGTTACTAAATTCTAAATAAATATAAAACCCTAACTCATTGTCATCTCAAGATTAAGACTTACTTAGTGACAACAAATAAGACAACAAATAAGACTAACTTTTGGACAATCTTAAAAGAGAAGGGGAAATTTTTTCTCTGCTCATAATATTAATGAATCAGTTTTGGCCGGATATTTAAAATATTAAAAATATATCCCACATTTTTGCAATCAGTACAAAATATATTAATTTAAGCGAAGTATTTTATATACAGACCCAAGCATCTTCTAAATCTAACAGGGTAAATCTCTGGAGAACAAGAAATTTTGTGACATAAAAATTATTTCAATTTTTCAAGTTGTTCTGTTTGCAAGAACAGAGATAATATGAGACTAGGTGCATTTTTAGAGAAAAATTTGGGACAGATATCATGCCACACACAAAAATAGAGACAAAAATAAATGCTACTGTTATATCTCTTACGGGACTAATTCTTTCCTTTCACATCAGGTGTGTGCAAAGAATTCATTGCCCAAATGCTTACTCTGGTGAATTACTCTGGTACTCTGAGTACCTCCATTAATCTGACACTGTTTAGCCATCTAGCAGCCACACAAAAGGAAAAAAGTAGAAAAAGAGTTAAACTCTATCTCCTGGAGAAGTCTAGACAGCTCTGGTCATTTTGCAGCTACATTATAAACTGCAATTTCAAGACTTTTTCACATAGTAAGTAAAATGTATGAGGAAGGCTAAAGAGGAGGAGAGACCTGTGGATGTGCAGGTAGTTTCTAGACCTTTGTTTCCACTTCACATGGAATGGAATAGTTCCAGTGTAGGATTGGGAGAGGCCAGAATACTCACCCTGGAATAGGTATTTAAAACTGCTCCAAAGCTATCAATTCACAATATATGCCAGCATAAGATGGGCTCTGGGACTCCATGAATGAAAAAAAAAAAAAAAAAAAAAAAGGAAGAGAAAGAAAACAACCTTGTTTGGCTGTGATTATACCCAGAGATTCCCCCACCATGGTATTTCTGTCCTGATAACTTGATTACAGAAGTGCAAAAGCTCACAGTATCTTCTACACCATCTCCTTCTTCAGGGACATCTGCTCAGGTGTTCATGCAAAGCTCCTGGAGAGAACATGTGCTATTACCAGATCTTGTGAACAGCCAGTGCCAAGACAAAGGGATGCAAAATGTAAGTTGCTGTGACAGCAGAGTGTTTCTCTGCAGGGTGTCCCTTTCCATCCTGTAGTCATGACTAGGAAAGGCAATGAAAAGTACAAGATGAATTGGAGGCTCCAACATTCTTTGTCTGTTTCAGCAGTTGAGGAATTGTTAGTTCTAGGGCAAACCTGACCAGAGAGCTGAAATGGCAGCTTCAGCAGACCTAGGAATATGAGCCAGCTGCCTGCTTAAAAAAAAAAAACAAGCAAAGGGGAAAGGGGTTTGGGGAGATCAAGGAAATTTCAAGACAGAGATTTAGTCCCTCAACAGTTTTAGATGCTTCTCTGTATTTTGGCCCCATGCCACTTATGATCAGCCACTTACATGTACAGTAACATGCTCATAACATCAGGGATGCAAGGGCATTTTGCAGTGCTGCTTTCTCTCAAAATGATTCTCTGTACGCAAACTGCAATTCTGGTCGTAACCTGTATATTTTTCAAAACATTCCTCTGCAGGACACCCTCTTCAAATGTTAAGACTATACCAGCGAAACTACTACATAGGGACTCTGAATAGGCAGCTAACCCAAAGCCTCAGGGTTCACCTCTCTGTGACCAAAATTCAGTTTTGTGAGTCACAGCTGTGCCATATTGGCTTGATTTTACAAAGAAATCTGTTGCCTAAGCTGTAAGACGGAGGGTAAGGTAGGGCAATGCAAGATAAGAAAAGTAAAAACACAGAATAAATGCTGAAAGACTCATGGTTATAAACAGGAGAATTCAAAATAAGAATATAAAAAATCTATAAACCCCAAGAACCAAAAATAATAGTGAATCAGAAAAGAAAATGCAGTTCAAGGAGAAATTGCCTCAAGGAATAATGGAGGTTGATTCTTCTCCAACTGGCTGATTCCTGCCAGCTAACAGGGACTCATTGGGTGGCTCAGTGGGAGTGGGGAACATATTAATGTCAGTAACATGACAATTTTTGCCATCTGTTATTAACAGGAAAAACTTGCTGTACATTAGCAAGTTACATGAATCTTGCCTGTAGAAACTTTTTGCACGTGGTGAAAGTTGGCCAAGCAGAAGTGATAGGTACAGGAAAGATTACAGGCCTGCACAGGAATAAGTAAACTATTAGGCAGGGGACACAGCTTCAGCAAGACTGTTCTTCTAAGTGAGACCAAGATGGATGCTTTCTGCATTCAGTAGTGATTATGGTGAGGGTAAAGAAATGCATTTTCAACATGAAGTCACTGCCAAGCCAGTACTTATTCCAGCTTACTGCAAGGAGTTTCCTCACTGCAGGATACTCTTCAGACCCAACTCAGGCACAAGCCTGATGAGGAGCAGCTTAGGGTTGTTTAGCCTGGCAAAAAAGAAGCTCAGGGAGGACCTTATTGCTCTCTGCAACTATCTGAAAAACGGTTGTATCCCGATAGGGTTTGGGTTCTTCTCCCACTTAACAAACAATAGTACAAGAGGAAAAGGCTTCAAGTTGCACCAGAGAAGGTTTAGTTTGGATATTATGAAAAATTTCTTCACAGCAAGGGTTATTAAGCATTAGGGCAGGCTGGTCAGGGAAGTGGTGGAGTCACCATCCCTGGAGATATTTAAAATAAATGTGGTAGATGTGACACTTAGAGCCAGGGCTAAGTTTGAAAGTGTCATGTTAATGGTTGCACCAGATGATTGTAAAGGACTTTTACAACCTACACAATTCCATGATTCCACTTGTTATCTACATTTACATTACCTGTGAAACCCAGTCTTGGTTTGGCCAACAATGTTTTACTTGAAATGCGTGGTTTTAGATATTGTCAATAAGTTACTGGGTTAGGAGTTAATGAAATTTTAAAATTATGACAGGTTGCTGTACTACCTTGCATGGTACATGTTCTCCAGTGATTTTTTTTCCCAGAGCCTAACAATCTGTAGCTGAGAAGATTTCCTTCCTGACAGCTGTGGTCAGCTCGTCAAATAAGAGGGAAAAAAAATCTACCCGGACTGCAGAGTTCATAGTGGACAAAAGTAAACTAAATTGAAATTCATTTGGGATTGCTTTTACTTTTTCCAGAATTGAAGTTCTCTTTACCAACGGGATCTCTGCCTCATTTGGTCCTACAAATAATCTCTGATTCCCTTAAGCTCTGAATAACAGATTTGCATGAAGTGATTTAATTTACAAACTTCTGCATTGAAACTGCTTTCATATAGTTTTTAAAAAGCACTTAGCAATATAAGATGCTAATTTCTGATATGGTTTTAGATATTTTCCTGAATTAAAAAAAAAACATTATTGTCGGAGTTGTTCAGTACATACTTATTTGCCTATTGTTAAAGTCAAACCTTGAAGGGTACCAGGTAAAAACATCTTACAATGTTGATATACATGTATAAGTATGCAAAATAAGATAATCTCTCTAGAGGGCACCTGCGATGCAACTTCTAGAAGTGTTGGTCCAGTTATCTTTTGTAACTCAAAGTCACGAAGTGGGATGCTTATTTCTTGAACACTTATTCAATTTCATCCCCTTTAGTTTTGTTTAAATATAATTGTCTGCAATAACACTCTTGCTCAAAATTAGGGTAATTGTTACAGATGGAGTGCAAATAAAAAGCTGAGAAAATCTTCAGTTGTCCATACAAACTTTTTTCTTTCAAGCTACTCATCTCTCTGTTGCCGGAGGTGATTTTTTTTTGAGGCACTGAGGCAGTGATGAATGATACACAGTGATAACTGAAGAAACTATTGAATCAGGTGCAGGCAATTAAAGACAGTCATGCAACAAATGTCTGTCCAAACCTATAAGCCTGAGGCTTGTTCTGATTACAGACTGAGAAGCATTAAGCTTATAGGGACTGCATGATTTCAGACACTTCTTTGCTATCATTTACAAATCTGTGAAGTTTCTACCCATCAGCCTCAACTTTTCAGTTCATGCTTGAGGGGGTTCCATTTTCTCTTTGTAGTCCTACCTTTTTTTGCTCTTCCGTCAGACCTGATTATATGCTTTTTACTTGCATACAGCTATCAGAGGTCTCCAGGCATACCTTAATCTTTATCACAAACAGAGGGACAGATTGGAGGACTGCCAGCTTTGCAGGCAGCGTGTTTGACAATCCTTGCAAAGCTGAGAGCTCTCAGTACAAACCACAAGCTGGCACAGAGTTTCTGTTAGGTGTACCTGAGTCTGGGCCAGTTCAGTCCTGTGATGCATCATATCTTAAAGTAGAAAGCAAAAAACAAAAAGCATCAAAGTTTAGACACTAAGAATAGTTTCTAGATTTGAAGCCAATCATACTAAGCTCCTTTATAATGATTGTGGAGTTTTCTCTAGAACACAACTCATCTCGTGTTTATCTGGCTTTATCATTACTAAGTTTAACATTAAAAGTGTCAGTCAGAGACACTTTAGTGATGGCAGCCTTTTCTGGTTTTAATATAATATTCCAATGTCATCTTTCACCAAATCTTAAAGTCCTGACTCCAGAAACAAAATATCTCAGTAATCTTCTTCAATTTGATAATTTGTGAATCCTTCAGCAGAAGGATTCACACCTCCCACTTTAAGGATTTAAAAGAAGGGTGACCCATACCTTGTATGCTGATGCTGGGGTTTTAAGCAGCTAAAAGTACCAGAAGATGCAGGTGGAAAAAAAAAAGCAAACTACAACACAAATGTTGTGTAAATGTTAGGGATGCTTCCTTAATCTAACACTTACAATGGCTGAACTCTAGAAAGCACTGCTGTCATTATCTTTCTACTTGATGATGATGTCTTAGACAAAATGTGGATAAAAACAATGACAAAATGCAAAGTCCAGGGGTTCTAAACTCAGAGGTTAGGCACCAGCTCTGAATCTGCAGATACTGAAGATTTCCTCTGCCACATCACAAAGAAAATGAATTTTGGTAAGAACACACTGGGTACAAGCATTTTCTCCAGAGAGAATTTTTTCCCCTGAAGTGACTGAAAGGGATTGGTCTAGTTGGTTGGTCTGTGGTCCTGTATCTGTGCAAACAAATGCAAATCCAGCTGAATATGTCAGATTGCATAGGATTTGAAAGACATATTTCTTCCTGACTGAGGCATGCAAGCATTTAGCATCCTGTTTATTTAAAATACCAACACATAAATAAAACTTCTACAGGAGCTGGATGTCAAACACTTCTTGAACTCTGTAAGACCAGAGCATCCGCTCCCATCACTGAGGGCCCATGTTGCAGCAGTGTAGTGCTAAATATAATGCTTAAAGTGTATAGGAACCTAGCAAGTTATGGAACCGGCAAAACTTGATAAAATCTGGCCAAAAGTGTAGCCAAAACTGCATGTATAGGGCACAATTCTTGATGAAGGGGTTCTAAAACAATCTTCATCATCAAAGAAATTACAGTAAAGTACAGTCAATGCAGATAGTTTTACGTCTCACCATGTTGCAGCAAAAGCAGCTAAGCAACTTTTCACAACTTAATAGAAACAGAAACTAGTTCTTAGGGAAGAATCTCCTTTAAGGTATCAGTACAAATCAGGAGATGGGTCAGACCATGACATTCTCTTCCCATTAATCATGGGCAAGTTTACTGTTGAATTCAGTGAACAATGAATACCAGAAAACCTTGCTCCCAAATATTTAAATATTTTCTGTAAATTTTAATATGTTATTTCAGTCTGAAACCCCATATTTTGCAGTCTGTACTTTCAGATATAGAATCATAATGAATGAAATTGACTCAATATGAGCAGCCAAGGAAGCAGTTTTTCTTGAACATAATTTTAATATATTGGTCAGCAAGTTTGCCATTAATGCTGAAAAGAGATAAGCTTAGGATTTCATTTTCATATAAAGTCAGCATTGTACTGTTCCACTAGCATGTGCAGGAAGGTAATAGGAAAATTGTAATGTATTTTATTTGTGCTTGCCCAGCTGTAAAATAAAAAGTGTAATGTAAATGAAAACAGTACCGAAGGTAAGACAGGAAATTGCACATTATTGCATTGAGGAAAGAAAAGATCAAAGTTCACTGTTTCCCTTTTCTTTTCCTGATTACCTAGAGCTCCAAAATAGAGTTATTAGTTCTTCAGCATAAAGCAACAGGTCTAAAAGAGTAAGGAGAGGAAAATTTTTTATGCTGTAGAAAACTCAAACTACAAAGCACAAAAAACTGCAAAGACTGGGGGAAAATATTCCACTAATAAGTAATCTTTTCAGACAATAATAGTTCTTGTAAATTTGAAAAGAT
The DNA here is from genome assembly GCA_025920805.1 of Petroica traversi. Taxonomy (NCBI): domain Eukaryota; kingdom Metazoa; phylum Chordata; class Aves; order Passeriformes; family Petroicidae; genus Petroica; species Petroica traversi. Next base: position 6,094,614 of record JAHLSL010000038.1, read on the forward strand.
TGCTAATAATTTTACTTATAGCTGTATGGAAAATGTGTTTTATTACAAAATGAGTGCTAAGCAGATAATGGAACAAATGACAGGGCCTTTTGAATAGAAGTAATGTAGTGTGACTAGTTTTGCTCCAGATTTCTTGCCTTTTTTTTCTTCAAATGTCAGATATTTCCATTTTAGAGCATTTTATATTTACTTACAATTCATTTTACCATGCTATTGTTCAGCCAAAATCCAAAACAAAATAAGTGTGAAAGTTTCTTTGTTATTCGTACTACTGTTCCAACGACTCACTGCACAGATTTTTAGCATTTTCATGAGTTAATTGAACAAATAAACAGGTCACATGTGTTTTTACACTTATGAAGAAATGAGGACTATGGTTTTAATCTATAGTAATTCACCTATACAATTTTAACTGGTGGCTCAGTGTTTCTAACCATGTTGAGATAAAAATACCTAATTTCTATCTTCTACCTGTAAAGTAACCCACTTGACCGTAACAGCATTGCATTACAAATGGAGAAAGATTTTTTACCCGCTTCACATGCAATCTGCAAACTCAGGCACTAGAGTTCTTTGGAAATAATCCTTCAATTAATCTCACATTTCACAAAGTTATCATAATAATAAATATGCACTCATATGCCTTACCACTTTCCTCTTCGGTCATTCAGAGAAACTAATAAATAAATATAACACTGACTGAAACTGCACCAACACTGTTACAGCATGAGTTGAAGAGGCAGCTAACAGTAGGTTTTCATTTCCAGAGTTAATGGAGAGCATGAGTTTTCTGCTAGTAGAGTGAAGAACAACAAAATACTGGGTAGCATATTACATATCTGAGTAATTATTTCTGATAACTGTCCAGTATTCAGTGATATAAAATGTGTTTTTGTCTTATTCAAACAATTTCTTAAGAAGCGGATGAAGGAAATACCAAAGAAATGTAAGGATCTTCAGAGAGGTTTAGGATCACATTAAAAAAAAAAAAAGGCAGGGAATTTATTTACGAATGAAATGGCAAAGATAACAAGGAGGAAACTCAAAATTTGGAAGAATAAAGTGAGGGTCTTAATGTATATATGACGATCACCAAACATGTGAAATTCAACAAAGGAAAGTGCTGGATTTGCGCCTGGGATGGTGCAGCCCAGGATGTACGGACTGACTGGGGGACAGGAGTCTGGAGAGCAGCACGAGGAAAGGGACCTGGGGTCCTGGCTGATGGCAAGTTGAACATGAGCCAGCAGTGCCCTGGCAGCCAGGAGGGCCAGCCCTGCCCTGGGGACATCAGGGACAGCATCACCAGGTGGGCAAGGGAGGGGATTGTCCTGCTCTGCTCTGCACTGGGGCAGCCACATCCAGTGCTGGGGGCAGTTCTGGGTGCCAAAATACAGGAAAGACATTAAACTGTTAGAGAAAATCAAAAGGAAAGCAAGGAAGATGGTGAAGGGCCTTGAGGGGGAGCTGTATGAGGAGTGACTGAGGTCACCTGGCCTGTCAGCCTGTAGAAAGGGGGGCCTCAGTGCAGCTACAACTTCCTCGTGAGGAGAAGAGGAGGGGCAGGCACTGATCTCTGCTCTGTGGTGGCCAAGGACCTGAGGGAATTGCCTGAAGCTGAACTTGGGGGAGATGGGTGGGGTTGTGTTGGATATCAGGAAAAGGTTCTTTCCCCAGAGGCTGCTTGGGCACTGGAACTACTTCCCCAGGGAAGCAGCAATAGCACTGGTCTTACAGAGTTCAAGAAGTGTTTGACCAATGTTCTCAGGCACATGGTAAGATTCTTGGATGTCCTGCACAAAGCCAAAAGTTGGTCTTTATGATACCTATCCGTCCGCTCCAACTCAGCCTATTCTATGATTCTATATCTACAAGCATATGAAATTATTTGAATGAATGTGTAAGTTCTACGGAACCCTCTCACATGTATCCCCATAAATATTACATTCATATGAAGAATTCTTTATGACTGTGGTACAGGATCTGACATGCCATGTTTGTATAGTGAAAGAACTATTAAAGAGCTGGAACTCACTATAATTAAAGAAAAAATACTGGCATTAGACCTAAAGGGCTTCATATTAACTTCCCAATTTATGTCTATTTTGGCATTTTCTTGCCAGAAACTACCAACTCTAAAGAAGGAAAATCTTTTACTTTTTTGTTTTTACGCCAGCAATAGTATAGTTGGAATCAACATCAAATGCATTGCCGATAGAGAAGCAACCTGTGGGTAATGATTAACAATCTGGACCAATAGGTATATCCCTCTAATTTAGTATTTCGTGATGAAGTGATGCTCTCTGAAGCACTTGAAATGCTAGCTTTACCTTTGTAAGTAACAAAATACTGTACCTTGAATCTCATTTTTAAAATAAAACTTAGCCAAAGGGGAAAAGGTTAGCTAGGAATGGGTTGTGAAAATAAATGTCTGCACATCATTGTTAAATGGATGAGATTTTTATGAGTTGCTAAATGCTAGATCCTCTTTTCAACATGATTTTTTTGAAATTGTTTGTGGGGATGCTCTTACCTGGAGATAAAATTATTTGGCTTATTGGAGGGTAATTTCATGCAGAAAATTCTAAATAGCTGTTGTGATACAACATGATGCAATTAACACTGGTGCACTGCATAAAATGACTGGTTTGAAAAATTATAAGCAGCTAGGATTTTGATGGGAAAACTAAAACCAGATTTTTGCAGACTCTTCTGCCACTTGCAGATTCTTCAGTTATATTATTGCTCTATTTGCAATTTTAATGAGAAATAGAAATATAGATGCCAATGAAACATTTTGGGTTTTTCAGAAATCTTCTCAAAAGGCCAGCTGGAAAATGATTTTGCTTTAGGCATCTAGAAATTTGTTTCTACACCTGAAAAATATTGGTCTCATAAAAGTAAGAACATATCTAGCTGTAAAATTTATCGGTGGATGCTATGCAAGATGTAAAACCCATTGAGGAATACATCCATATTTTGGTAAACACTCCCAAATTACATTATCTATAAGACAGCAAAAAAGGAACATCTCTGGCTTAATATTAAGACTGCTCAGAAAAACATGCATTTTGTTAAAAAAAAAAAAAAAAAAGCTGGAGTAACAAGAGACAAGTAATATTCAGAAATACTTGCATTAAGGGCTTTAATTCGTAGGACAATATACTCTCCCTAGGTGATGTGAGTTGGAAATGTCTTCCTTTAGCTCTCTATTAATGCTATTCAGCCACTGGGGTGTGACACTGACCTTAAATTGACTTGTCCCTGGCAAAGTAAGAAATTCTTTTAGAATCACATACAGCTTATTTCTGCTGTCCTTTAGATCCCTGGCAATTTTCTACTCCACATCAGCATAAAGAGCTTTGCTACTGTTGCTATGGGAATGTCATGTTTCTCTTCATTACACTGTTCCCCCTCAACCACTGACTTATAGACATCCCTCAGCAATGCATTTGTGCTTTTTTGCATACACAGCCATGATAACATGCGTACAGGAGAGAGACCGAGACATAAAATTCATGCTGAATGCCAAAATGCCAAATCTGTTCCAGTAAGGCAATCAAAACCAAAAAAGATCTACTGAAAATATTTATCCTATTCTCAAGCCTAAAGCAACTCCTGTGGAGTCATCTAGAAATGAAGAAACAGTAATCTGAAAGCAAATCTCCTAAAGCAGTAGAAAAGGAAGGACTGTCACAGAGACTTGTAACAAAGCCATTTCATTGTCATCCTTCAGAGATCACAATATTTTATTCAGATTTTATTTATTAATTTTCTGTTCATTTTTTACCACTTTAGACTGCATAAATGGAGTATCTGTACATTGGTAGTCAATCCAAACACATTTTCAGCAAATTAAGTTTATATCTTATTGATGCAGCATTCTGAGGACTTTGAAAGTGTTATTGATTAACCTTCCAAATATGCCCTGAGACCCATTAGAACTTTCCTGTCAATTTTATAGCTGGAAAAATCAAGCCAATAGTTAAATGGCTCACCCTAGGTCTGGCAGTAGGTGGTGTCAGAAACAGAAGATGACAATTACAGTTCCAGTTCTGAGATCATAATGGTCTGCAAATTATTGTCATGCAATTTTGTTTCATGTGTGCCGTTAATTGTACAATCCATAAAGGGATTTGGAGACAAGTGATAAAAATACATTTGAGTGCAAAGGCTCTAGACACTTACTAATGTAAAATGTTTTATAGCAGGCAAATCAAACTTAAAAGCTGCCACTTATAGTCACATTCATTTAGATTTTGAGGATCCTCCTTCCCTATTGAGGATGCTTAGAGAGTAGCTGTTTCCATTATTTTCCCATACAGCTGTAATCATGTCACTGCTTTCTATGGCTGTCTCACTCCCAGAGGTCTTCCTAACCACCTCTAAATGATTTGGATGCAGTTTCTCGCACATTAATATTAATACTTGACTGTGAACATCAAATCCTTTAATTGCTTTCATAGTGAATACTTGATGCGCCTGAGTAAACATTCCTTACTTAAAGCTATAGCTCCATTAGTAATGATACAAACAGTACAATTTAGAAATAAGTCCCTGATTTTAATATACTTAAGGAGTGCAAGATATGAATAACTAATTAATTGATAGAGATAGAGAGTTGGGAGGAACATGAGAGAAAATATGAATACACGGAGATGAGTTGGTGAATTTTTACATTTTAAAATGCAAGTTCTTTCTAGAGGTCAGAGTACACATTACCTTCTATAAATTTACCTTTTCCCCTTACATTTCTTTGGCTTGAAATCCATCTAACATGATTTCTGGCATGTAGCCAGAATTTTTTCTTTCTGAAGTGGAAGCCTGACTGAAATCCATTTCTTTATCATTTTCCATTAGAGTAGTTCTATTTCTTTTATGGCTTTCCAAACCCTGCATTGCAAACTACACAGGCTTGCAAAAGTCATTGCTCCTTCAGCAACTGCCTCCCTTTTAAAATCACCTCCATCATCGTTTTTAGAAATAAATTTGTAGACTGGAGCTGGGCCTTTACCCCTCTGCTTTTCTAAGTCTGCCACATGCAGTGTGTGAATTCTGGGTCAGAGAATGGGGAGGACAGAACCACCACTTCTTGCCCATGCCCACTGTGGCTGCCTTACTCCTCAAAACTTTTCTGTTTCTGAGAGTAATTAATGTGAATTTTCTATGCTCTGCAGTTTAATTGACAAATACTGGCACAAGTGGAAATCACATTCTTCCCTCCAAAGAATTTCTAGTCTGACAAAAGCCAAATATTTGCATAAGAGCACAAAGGATGACTGATTAGGTAAAACCTAATTGTGGTTTACTAATTATTGCCCTTTTTCTGCAAAGTTCCAAATGCCTCTTGATAAATCGATCAGAATGTAGATCACTCAATTTCTTACATCTGTTAGAAACCCCACCTCAAGAAAGTGGCAGGAAAGAGTTCTGTCTTTTTAATGGAGCTAAATCTCCACTTGTTCTTAAAATCAGACATGTCCCAGGAAAGAGTCACCCATCAAATATAAACTAGTTCCATGACTTTGTAATCATGTCTCTTTTCTCCATATATTTTTCTATTAGCCTTCTCTCCCTATGCTTTTCTATTAACACACTGAATATATCCTCTGCTTGTAGGGAAGAAGAAAAAGAAATGTTGCCTTATATATCAAAGTGGTTTTATAATTTCTCTCAGGTTGTATTGTGGAGAAATACAAAAGTTATTATGAGACCCAACTTAACCAGAGTTAAGTTAGTTTGGATTTGCCTCCATTTTCTCCTTAAGTTCTCCATCAAAAGAAATCCAAAGTCCTTTAAAGTGCACTCTCTGCCCAAGTTTTATTACAGTAAAAAAGTTAGAATAATTAATATTTAAAAAGTATAAACCCCAAAAGACCAAGGGACCAAGTACAGAAATAGAATGAAATTACGAGGAATTTCCTCCTTCCATTTTCTCTCTTCCAAAGAAGTAGTTTTTTCCAGGTAATTATTTGATACAAAAGGTAGAGAAATAACTAAATGTATGTCAACTGATACTTCAAAAGGGAAGAACTGGTCAGCGATGTTAAAGAAGGCAGAATTTGCATCATAAAAAGATCATATAGCTCTTGAAAGATCTCTCCTAGACCCTGGATATGGAACAAGTCAATATTTTAATTAATAAAATGGATAAAAAAACTAGAGAAAATTAAATCCTTGTGCAATCTTAGATGTATGTTTGAAGACAAGATTAGAGCTCTGATAAATCTTAACAAATGAAGATATACTGAGATAAAAATTGGGTGCTATTCAGGGAAACAAGTACAAGATATGGCTTCTGGGCACAGCCAAAGGATCCAAACCTCTTGGTTAGGGAGCAGCATTACAAGGTGTGGGAGTCACCCGAGTCCTACCGTGAGGATGGCCAACAAGGTCATACAGCTGCAAAATACAACAAACCTTTGTGCATGAAGACTGAGACTACATGAAGCAATCCCTCTACTCTCCACAGCACTGGTTGCGCCTTGGTTGCAGTGCCTCCAGCAATTTTTGGAAGTCAAATTTCAAGAAAAGAGAGGCTAGGAGAGAATTAAGAGGCCATCATAAACCAACAACAATTTTAGCAATGTTAACTATTTAGTTGGTAATTTTTCATATTACTTTTGCCAAGCACTAATGTTTTGATTAATTTCACCAAATTTTGTATGCATAATAATATTTTTTTTATATTATATAACAGCTCTTCCCACTAATGTACAAGAACAGAATTAGACTGCAGATGAAGCAGAACTATGCAGAGCTCTGTGAAAGAGAAACTTATAGAGCCTTGTGCTATTTACTGGAGAAGCTGGAAATGTACAGTACTTGGGGACAGGAAAGCAATGTTTTTACGAAAGAGGAAGATAAGTGTTGCTTTGGGGAATTGAGTTCTGGCTGTGTAATGGAAAAATCATTCTACTCAAAACATTTAACAGGTGATAATTAATTGCATGTTCTTCATTTCCCTTGTTTTTAATTAAAGTCTGTGATTTTTGGTTTGAATATTTTCAGCTGCAATTGAAGTTACAGGAGTTGTGCTATATTTAAATACAGAGTGGTGCACGATGCAACATATGCTGACATAAATCAGATCCAGATATTCAAAACTGGCCTCCAAAAACAATGAATGTTTCTTTCTGTCATGCCTCTGTTTCCAGATTCCCTATATGTCAAATTAGAAAAAACATTTCTTCATATTATGAAGCTACTGAGAAAAAACTAATAAATAAATCAGTGTTTGTGAAGTACTTGCATATTCTATTAAGGATTGCTACAAAGAAACCAGTATGGAATAATATCCCTTTGTCTTCAACGTGATAAAAACAACATGGAACCACACTAGCATTTGTTCATTAACTGCACAATAAGTGAGATTGAGCCCTGGAGGAAGGGTATGCTCTAATGTACACACAAAGGTACAAAAGTGCAAGCAATCATCACAGTTACATTTTTCAACATTGTATTGCACAGTCAAACTCTCTAAAGCTTTTACCATGGCTTTTAATATTAAATAAATATCTTTATAATCAGGAAGTACCAAATAGTATTATGGAAATTATAGCATATTCAAAATAAGGGTGATTTTGTAGTATCTGTGAGCAAAAAGGACCCTGTTGAAGCATATTTCACCCTTTTCAGCATAGCAGTGCTATTTTCTCTCAAGAAATACTTTGGATATCTCTGAGGTTATTCCTGCTGGTGAGGTAAACACTCCTGCTCTCCAGAGATTTAATTCAAACCTGAAGAAAACTGAGATTGGGATAAACTGTAAGCAATTCTCATCACTCTTCAGACTGAACCCGTTGCTCCCAATTTTGGAGAGAATGTCCTAAGGGAAACAAAATATCCAAGGGAAAGAATCTGTTGTCATATACTCGGGAATATTAGTTTGACACCAGAATAAGGGCAAATATAGAGGAATTCGATGCTGCACCTTATTGCTTAAAGTTACTTGTAAAGGAGTCCTACAGACATAGTTTCTGTTTCACAGCCTGTTTAAAATATTTACATTTGAAAGCTGTGATAGAGGAATATTCATAGACTTAGTCAGAAGAACTCTTAGATATTATAACCCAAACAACTGAAGGAGACAAGTGTTTATAGGGGCAGTTTATCCAGGAGAATGCTAATTCTGGTCGTGATCCAAACCATAATATCCATTTAAACAGGTTAGGTCATGGAGGAGAGAGTTTTAGAAGTGTTTTTAATGATCTAGATCCTGCATAAGCCTCATTTTAGCTGCATAATCATTTGAGTCTTCCTCAAAATGCTGTCACAAGCAACAAGTCATTACTACCATTTCCTCAGGTAAATTTATATAAACAAAGATCTGGATTCAACCAATCTCTATTCAACAAGTCCAACATGATCTAGCAGTTATAATTCAACTAGAACATCACTCTATTTTAACCATAGATATAAACCATAACTACAGAGGGAAAAAAAAGGTGAGTGGGGGAGAGTTGTTGATGTCATGGATTGTATAAAGGTCTCATTTTGATAATGTTTCTGTGAGAGAATTTGCTTATTTTACTTCCTCCAAAAACTTGAAAACCTGTTTGCCTAAAATAAAAGCTGGTTTTATGCTGCAGACTTTATCTTCTTCATTTATTGTTTGTTTTGTTTTGGTTTTTTTTTCTAGAATAAATAAGTAAACCATGTCTGGATGTCCAGTAGCTGGTAATCTTCAATTGGTTAATATTCAACTTAAGAGGCATTATTTCCCAGACCCTTTCAGGTGTTTTTTTAATGACAGTTTTATCTTGAATCTCTTTCCACAGGGATGTATTGACTTAAATGTCTTGATATATGTCTATTTCTTTTAAAAGTATCAAGGGGGGGGGGGGGAGATGGTAAAGATGACATTAGGATTTCTTTTAATCATCTTTGTCTTTGAAAATTACCCAAGAACAGCACAGAGAGTGTATCAAAGAGCCATATTGTGAATCAGTGTGGTTGTGTTTAAAGGCAAAGAAGTATATAGCTTTCACCATAAGTTGAAAGAGAAGATGAACAATTTCAACTTTATTAGTATGTACCTGCATTATGACACAAGGAGGCAGGAGAAAGCCCATGGAGCACTGACGTTGCTCCAAAACCTCTCCTTCCTCCAAGTACTCTCCAGCACAAATGGCTGCTATTCTGGGTGCCACAGACACTAACCTGTTCCTACCACATTCATTTCCAAAGTGACAGCAAGTCAGGGAATAAGAAATAAAAGAAAAAAATCTCCATCACTACAATATTTTATCTTGCAATATAATCCTGAATGAATACACATGAGCTACTATCAAAAGAAATCCTGGTAAGCATTTCAGCCACAGAACATTATCAAACTAGTGGAAGTTTATTGGCAGATCCTCATGGTTTAAAATTATCAAAACTGTGCATTACAGAGTTCATATATGTGGCATGTATGTGATATAAATATAGACATATACATGTACTTGGGCATTTTAAACAAGAAATTTAGTATATTTTTTCAAGTATTTCTTGATATGTAATTCAAAATATTAATTCAAACTTAGGAAATACTGGTAGTAAAATGAAAAATCTCTTTTATTGTCTTATTTTTAACCAGCTATTTGGTGTGCTGTTATAATTTGTGGGATATAAATGATTGCCAATGAGCTCCTTCTTAATCAAGAAGGCCTTTATAAAATAGTTTTCTGTCTCTTTTGTTCTTTTAAATTTCTAGAAAAATCTAGCATGATAGAAGAAGAAGAAATACTTAAATTTCTTGAAGAATTCTTCTTGAAGAAGAAATACTTAAATTTAAAAATAAATATGGGGAACTTTAAGTATGATATCTTTTCTATAAGTCTCCCAGTAGTATCATTTGGCATTGAGAGCTGAAATAACAAAATTACATCATTGAAATATAGTCAACATTCTCTGTTTAAAACACTCTATTTTCCAAGATAGCTTTCTCTTATCCTCATGCTGTATGTAGTGAAATGTACAATTGATTTCACAGGTGTTTGTATAAAAGAAGCATTATTAGGATTTAGAAATGAAGGAATGACCAAAATATTTTTCATGCACTTCAGTGATCTGTTATTAACAATTAATTAATAGAATAGTGGTGGCTACTATTTCTGAGTCTGTTACTTTTCTGGTTTTCATCATATGTGACAGAGTTTACTCTGCCATCAATACACAATTTCAGCTCAGGAGAAGAAAGTCCTATATCCTGATTTTTGAACCCAAATCCTTTGCCTGTTGTGGTTCCAACACAGATATTTCATCCCTGCTCTAAATTGAACACAGTGTGTTGGTCACCATGAGAAGACATGATCACTAGATAAATAGCTAAAATCTTAAACTTGATAAAATACTTGGCTAAAAATACAGGAACTTATAATTTCTTCTTCAAAATAAAATTACCTTTGTACAGCCTTTCTGCATTCACCCCACTCATAACATGTTAATTTTCCAGCAACTTGTCTCTTCCCATACGAAAACACTTGATATCCCAGTTTTGTCAACTCATTAACTTCCAGTAGTTACCATGTTAATAAATCTTTGAGACTACTCCTAATGGACAATTCTACTCATATATAAGTAAAGATGGCAAAATCTGGTTCACTATCATTCAAAGAGCATCAGCTGGAATTATAGGCTTTGAATTACCTTTTCTACTTTTGGAAGAAAGTGAAAGAAACTATGCATTTCAATTTGAACTGAATTAGTTAAGTTTTTGTGGGGTTTTTTTTTTTGTATTTTTAATTTTAAATAAATTACCTCATTTCAAATTCTCTATTGACCTGTATGTTACATAATGTTCCAAACCTAAGTTATTGGAAGTCACAGTCAGTAATAAAGTAAATTATGTGAACTTAATATCCAATTAGTTTAAGTTAAACAGAGGTTGGAGACCAAAAAATATGTTCTTAAGAAAGCTGAGTAATTATGTATATGGCTTGGAAAACACGGAAAGTACTTTGATGAACATAGAGAATATATTTCTACATGTTTTACTGAAACAATATGTTCTGAATAAAATGGAATTTCAAATTTGGGAAAACAGATATAAGGCTGAGAGTTGAAGGTGAAAAAAATGTACCACATCTACAATAGTAGAAAAGACAAAGAAAATAGATTGATTTAGGAAAGAGAGGAATCAGATCATCATCTCTCTGTTGAAATTGGACTATTTATGTGGTAGAGTTGGGATTCAATTTAGGAATGAAATATTGAAATTTAGGGGCATGTTCAGCTGTCACTGAATAACTGTTTATTTGTTATTTAAGTCAGAGAGACACTGCTCCTGAGTGTGCAAGAGATTGGCACAAACGGTACATATGACATAACTATTGTAGAAGACAGGAATCTTTTTGGATCTCCAGATAAAGGCTGCACTGAAGATTTTATCTTTAATGTTGCCTATGTTGGGACAATTAACTCTGTAGTAGCATCAACTTTAGTTCAACCTTTAAGGTCTCGATTGTCTGCCGTGGACCCTCACTCATCCAATATTTTTGTAAGCAGCTGCTGCTCAATTCACTGGGTCCTTTGCAATATCATAAGATCCCAGAATAATCCATATGAGGCTGGCAGATATGGCACAAAGGCAGTGGGAGACACCTGACCTTTCCAACAACAGCAGGATACCAGGAAGCACAGTTCACAATACATCAAATGGCACTTGATGCTTGAATGAAAACCTGAATCAAGTCCCTGCTGTTTAGCGGGGTTTGGTTCAGTCTCAGTGGGATTGCCATCCAGCACTAAGGAATTTTCTATAATCCTTTCTCCTGCAACTGCATTTAGTTTGGAGAACTTAGAAAATATATTCCATTATAATTCCTGTTGTGTATGTTGCTTTCCCATTCTTCTAAATGCTGTAAGTATATAAGAATTTCTATGAATTTTCATTGTTCCTTTTTTCTAGAGAAAATAATATTGATTATTAAATAGTTTTAATAGATATTTTGGACATATAACCATTCATTTTAAATTCTATGCATCTATGAACATTTCATAAATACCTGGAAGGTATTCAGAAATGTTTAGAATACAGTATATAACTTAGAACAAATTATTTTCAAAAAATATGTATACAAAAATAATGTGGAATTTTTTCTTTCCATTTTATCAGCTTTCCCTCTAAAATTAAATGCAAATTCGAAACCCTAGAGAAATCTTCATTTTTAGCATTCACAGGAAATAGGAAAGAGGTGAATCATTGATTAATATTAGAAAGGACTATGCCAGAGTGTTATTATAATCAGAAGACAGAACTAATTCACTTTCTTCATTTGAACCTCTTGAGTTCAGACAAATGCCAAGTTGTTGTGTTTTAGTATTGCATTAACAGTAGGATTCCATTTATTGGGAAAATATCAAAAGGGATATATCCTCTGATGTCTAATGGCAATTACTTTTGTTACAAAAATAATATTTACAGTATGGAAAATATTGCCCTCTGTTCAATTTGCATAGTTGTAAGTGACTCATATTAACATATTTTAAGACACTACAATTAAATATAGTCTTCCAGTTGAAATTATGACATTTGCCTTTGAGAGAGGGTATCATCTGTGCAAAGAATGGCAAGTTCTTAAAAGTCAATTTCAGCTTGAAATATGAACAAATGAGATCATTAAATGTATTGTTAGATAAATGTACGTAAATTAAATGCTTTTTCTCATACTCTCTACATGAATTGAGCTACATCAGATTCACAAAGTACAGTCTTCTGAACAACAAGTAGTCACTTTAAACAAAAAGTGAAACAAGTGTTTTCCCCAAATCTACCAGGGTTGTCTTCCCACTAAGTAGCTGTTTTGGGAACTTTTTTCTCTTTATCCACCTCCACTTTTTTTTTTTTCTCTTTGTCAGATACTGAGGCAAAGGATTTAAAATCATCATCATGACATAGCAGAAAAAAAAATTCAGATTTTTTCAGGTGATTAATTTCTTTTAACAGAAAGTTTGAAATAACTGTATATTTATCCTAAATTACTCCTTTGATACAGGGAAGCTAAGGAGGAAATAATAAAAATTTACCAGTAGTACAAATTTAGACAAGAAATTGGCAGAGGGTGGTTTTGAAAGGAATTTCAAGAGATTATCTAATTCATCCTCTTCAAGGCAAGACTACCTACACCTATATAATTTTTCACAAACATTTAACTAATCTGTTCTCTTAGACCTCTGATAAATGAGATTAGTTAAGGATTGTCATTCTTTCAAAGGTGACTCATATTCATAAACTGGTTTCTGCTGAGACTGGAGCTATACCTCTATTTCTTATATTTAGTTTGATACTTTGAACTCTAGATTTCCAAGATAATTATTATAAAATACACGTAAGGATTAGGGAAATTCAGGAGATAATTTCTGGTTAATGGCATGTTAGGCCAGAAATTCTATTAACAATGGAAAGAATTTGCAATAAATTTTGGATTCATTTATTCTTTCTCTAAAAAGAACGAGGTGAAGAATTTTTTATGCTGGTGTTGAAAAATGGTGTGAGAAGAATGAAAGAGTTGGCAAACAAGAACAAGCTATGGACCCCTCCTCTTTCTACCGTGGGCAGCTTTTAATGCTCGCTTACGTAAATTTAAATAGGACCATTCAAGACTTGTCCTTTGGAAAACTGTCTGACTTATCCACCTCTGAATTCAACCCCTTCATCAAAGTTTATGCAAAGTATATACAAACATCACAACAGAGAGAGGTTCTCAGAATGTAATTTCTCTTTGTCAAATTACCCACAAAATATTGATGCTGTGCAAACACTGTTCATCAATAGTTAAAACTTTGCTGTGTTATCAACACTGTTTCACCCACAAATACAAAACACAACACCATATGAGTTACTATAAAGAAAATTAACTCTACCCTATTCAAAACCAGTACAATAATGTACTGTTTCTACCCTAAATAATCTATAATGTAGACAAAAACTAATGTAAATGACCTTTGTATACAAAAAATGGAAAACTAAAATTTGAAAGCAGGACAGAAACCAAAAATATGACTGCTATCCTTTTTAATGACCAGTAACAAGGTAAAAAAAAATAGGTAAACATAGTTCAGTAACAGTAGAACTAGAAAAATATATTTAAAATATAGTACCTTTTTTCCAAAACTAACCTTCCATCAAAGACAATCTTGAAGTTAATGAACAGCATTGTAGAAAAGTAGATGTTTTCTACTTTGCATTACTTTCTAAATGTTTTTTTTTCCTCATTTAATCTTTTTTTTTTTCCTTTTATCTTTCTTCAGGGGAGAAATATCAGGAAAATAGTGATTTCATGCCAAGTGTAAAAAAAAACCAAACTCAAACCAAGTGCCATGTGTTTTAATCTACTTCTTCTATGCTCTTCATGCGAAATCTCTTTAGTTGCCAATTTTGCAGAAAAAAGACACATGTAAAGTTCATGCTTGATTTTTCAGTTCTCCTTTTGAAATTCATTACAATCTGAGTAAAAAATTCAGTTATGACAGTGGGAAACAATAAAGAAGGGTAGATGAATTTTTTTCCTATATAACTTGATCATTTGTGTTGTCTTTCCAGTATTTAATTTGTAATTTCTGATAGTATTAAAGGCCCGAAAGGATCTCTGCATTTTGACTCGTTCATCAGACCAACTCAACCTGCAATTGTCCCAAACGAAGTGTCCTGTTTTGAAAAGACATTTCTTATTGAACAACTCTTTCTAAGTAGTGGAGAGGAATGTGGAGGCTAATGGGTCTCCGCAGAGGGACACCAGGAGAATGTACTGAAGGCACAGCCCTTAGTACTGTGCTCACCCCCAGATCAGGGTGAAGGAGAAGGCTTCCCCCAAGATGCTTTGTGTCCCTAGGTACAATACATTTATCGTTGCTCTATTTCCTCAGTTGACTCGTTGGCCTCTCGACTGTTTTCCCCCTTTTATGTTCCCAACCTAGAATGTGCTCCCTTCCCTGTTTTCCTAATGGCCCCTGATCCCTGACCACTCCCTCAAGACTTCCCTATTGGTACCCTGACCCCAACTCCATCTGTGCACTGCCCCTGAACCCTCAGAACATTGGTTCCTGATGCTCCTGTCTACCTTGTATTTAACCTTGAACCTCCCAATGTTAGCTTTGTCCTTGGACCCCTTGGCAGTGTGGCTGGATTAAACCCTCTGTGGAACTCCAAACAAAGATCCCTCTCACTGCTCACTGTTGCTGTGCCTGTTGAGCTGTCCAGTGTGGGTGCCAACAAGCTCATGAGTGTGAGTGTGTGGCACCAAACACCTCTGGCTGGAGACGCTCGCAGAAGGTCCTGGCTTATCACTATCGATCCCGGTGGCTCGCGACGGAGGAAAGCAGAAAATTATGTCTTTCTCCCCCAGTGTTTTTAGCACTTCAGTTGAAGTAGGGGGTGTTCCCTAAATTGCAGGAGCTCAGCTCTGTCCCAGAAATGCAATATCACCTGAGCTTCCCCCTTCCTGCCTAAATCTTCATATTGCCTGTTCCTTGCTCTGGGCTTATCATTAATTTAAACTCATTTGTCTCTATCTGAGTGTGCCTTTTTTTCCTCAAGGTCTATGACCTTGTAAATCCTTGCATTTATGCTCCTCTGCTATGGTCTGTGGATTTTAACTACTCCCTCTGTTTTATGGGACACTAAATGCTGCAGGCATAAGAGCATCAGATTGACTTTGGTGACATGCTATTTGGTTCCCACTGGATGGCATGAATTTGTCATTTACAGATTCTAGATGGTACAAGTTCTAATGGAATCTACAGTGCATAAAATACTTGAAGATTTGTATGAAGAAACTAATTTCATGAGTCTGCTCACCATCAAGTGAATTAAAACTTGCAAGAAATGCTTTTGAAATGTTACTAGGACAGTGTTACTGAAATACTGTAAGTTTGCTATTGAAAAAAAAATCCATTAATGTAAACAGTCACAAAGATTAAATTCAAACTTTTGATAAGGTTTGATCTCTCTTTTTTAAGTCCTTCTTTATCTACAGCAATGAAAATATCAGTTGGGTTGTGCATTTCCAACTCAAGATAAAATTTACTTTCAAGGATATTAAAAAAAATCCAATAAGCTTTTATGAAAACTATGCAATCATAGAGAACAGCACCAAATATCAGGCACAGAGTTACTCAAAGGTATATTTACATGACAGATTGCTGCACCATGCACAAATACCTAAGCCAAAATACAACCAGACAGCTCAGGTGACAAAATAAATAGAGAAAATGTATTCCCATCCTCTCTCTTTCTGTTTCATTATTACCTCCTTGAGTTTCCTGTTCTCACACCCACATGGGGAGTCACGCTAGTTTCAAGGGTCTGGAATGACTTTCTATATCAGGTGTTTCATTACCTCAAGATCTGTTCAAGTTGTTTGTTTACATTCATACCATCATTTTGAAAGAAGTAATTTTCCTCTTCAAGATTTCACAAAGTGTATTCCCTGTCTCCACACAGCATATGGGTCAACATCCTCAATATTAGATCTTCAATTTGTACAAATCAATGTAGCTTAACTGCTGAATCTCTCAGAAGCATAACAAAACAGAAGAGTGAGATTCACAAACATCACCCAAAATTATAATTATAAGCCAAATACTCATCCAAAATGGACATAGATTAGGATCCAAAATATCTGAAATTTTTTATGAATAGCTCATCTCCTTTGATTCAGTCTAAAATGTTGGAAAAGTGATAGGGAGAGCTCTTATTTTAAACTCCAGATGAAAAAAAAAGACTAATTAGTCTACTGAGATTTCTGTCTTTTCACATATTTTAAAATAAATCAACCTGTTTTATATGATTCAGACTGGGGAATTAAAAAAACAAATCTTGTGGAAAACACTCTCAAAACTCTTTCTAACTTTTCCAACACTGCATGAAGTGAGAATTTTCTCAGGAACTAAACTTAAAATACTGTTTTATCAAAACAAATCATCAGTAGATGATGTTCTGAGCTTACTTCAGGGAGCAAAAATGTTCCAAATTAATCTTCTAATATATGGCATGATTTCCATAACACCACCTACAGAAAAGATTGCTTTGAGAGAGACATTGTTCTTGGTAGATATAATTTTAAACTAATCAGCTTGTGTTTTGAACTACAGAAATCTGCAATTCCTTCTTACATTCTAAAAATAAGTAGGTTTAAGTAATACGGTGTCAAATCTTGTAATGTGCTACTAATTACTTTAGGGGACATAGAGATCTTTCTACAATAAGAAGCAAAAATAAAAACAACTCATAACCTTGAGATAAGAATATTGAAATAAATCACTTATTATATTCTCCATTTCTGTTGTTAAAGATTAAATGTCATTCCCATTTTATTACTAAGATCACAGAGGAGAATAATTAAGCCAGTGTTAGCAACCTAAAAAATTGTCACCGTATGATTTTATCTATGCTAAAAACCAAATTACATGTTATTTCAATGCTAATTATATCTGAGTTATATCTGCAGTTAAGAAACTCTTAGCCAAATTCCTTTGTCTCACCTAACTTGATCACCCCACAAGCACAATGTCTATTGCAATGCTAAAACTTTTGTCTTCCACATAGCTGTGCTGAAACTTCCAAGATGACACATCCCAGGAAAACCTAGATCATATTCCTGTTGAGGGCAGAAGAAGAACCCTGCCACCCTTCCCTAGGGAGACAAACTGATTGAAAAATATCTCAGCTCTGAAGACAGTGCATTAAATTATCCAGGTGGCTTTAAAGATATAGGACAGCTTATTTCTCTCCAGAAATTCAATTCAAAGAGCATGAAAGTATGTGTGCATGAATAATGAAACATTTTCTCACTGAGTTCATTCTTTGCTTGTTAAACTTTCATTTTTTCACTTTAGGTTTCAAAGAGTCAATATCTAAAATGCTTCAGTCTCTTTAGTGGCAGTGTTTTTCAACATGGAGTATTTTTTAATTTCAGTTATAATAGACTAACAGTATGAAAACAATCTCAGTGTTTGAAACAGATTTTATGTCTTAGAGCTATATTTATTCAAGATTGTTGCAATATGTGTGAAATGGTTAATTTAATTTGTTGACTGGGAGTTCTCAGCTTTCAGTTCAAGTTAGGTCTATTGACTATATTGTTCTGCTACACTGAATTAAAGACAACTTGAAAGACTGTTCTTGTACTAATGTTTCCAGCTTCTCCTGTAGGATCTCTGTAATTATTGTTTTGTAATTTAACAGAATGAAGCTGTGTCCAACAGATAGAGAAAACCCAAACAAAGTCCACTTTAAAATGTATTTCAGCCAACCATAGAGAGTTCAGTATTCAGTACTCATAGTTTCAGGTCACAGCATCTAAAATTCTGTCTTTTTCCAACTCATTTGCTGAATCAAATGAATAATTTGAACTAAGCTTCACAATAACCTTTATAATAAGTGCAGATCAATCTGACTTGTTGATAACTTAGGATCTGAATAGTGCAAATGCTGCAGTTTACATTCAAGATCAATATCCACATTGCAAGGATGAAATATTAATATATAGCATGACAGTGAATCCGTAAATCATCATATTTCAGGAACAGGAGGGAGCTTAATCTTAACAGCGGGTACAAGATTCCCCTTTGTACAAATATCCACTTGTACTCTTAAATTGGTTATAGCATTCTTGCGTTTGTTGTAAATTCTCCAAGGACACGATCTTTCTGTAGCTCTGAAAGAATAAGTAGACCAGTCTTTAAATCTCATTACAGTTTGTTGTAGTCCTCAATAGCTAATATGGCTTTTCATGAAGTACTCCTCTGAGAAATCTCATTATACAGTTCTCCCTTCACTAATACAACTATCGCACTCTTTGGATGCTTTACCAGAGTTGAAAAATAATACTGAATTTTCGGGAGCCTGTCAAACTATTTAAATAACAAAAATAGGTATGTAGATTTAAACTAAGAATAAACATCATAGGAAATGTTTATTTTACTTTTATTGAGAGTATTCATTTAACTATTAATTTGCTCCAGTGAGGTATTGTTTTATTTTACTTTGTCTTCAGAGGGTCTCTTGGGTTTGTCAGAAGGGCCCAACCAATATTTGTCACATCTGTGTAGTCACTGCTCAATTAAGAGATAAGGACAAAGACTATTTCAGGAGTGGATTTTTCAGAGGAGACAGATAATATTTGCCGTGGCTTTCCTCACCAAACAATTCTTCTTGAGGAAGAGAGGACATGCTCATGTCAGAAGCTACATCACATGGTGGCAGCTCCTCACAGAATGAGGAGACATATGAGCCTTACACAGGCATTGCCTCCGCTAACATTTAAAAAGTTAGGAATAGAGTTTAAGGTTACATGAGAAGTATTAACACATAGTCTGGTGGGACTTTGCTCCCCTCTAAACACAGAGTCTAAAGTACTTGAACGGCATAGCCTGTACTCAGGTTGAATCTAGAAGAAGCAACATGAACCCAGGAGTCAAATTCACTTGTGGGCCTTAATAGTTCATGTGCAATCCATAGAGCTGAACATAGACAGGCTGCTGCACTATCAGAACCTATATTTATATTGTTCCCTGTGCAAGTATGTGTGCTTAGAGAGAGCTGGAAGAGCCCACTTTATTTTGAATTCCCATCCTTTATTTCACAAAAATAATTTTTGATTTAAGATGGTCTGACGAAACTTAATGGAAGTATGCCAGAAAATCACACTAAACTTCATTGAAGTCATACCTTGCAAGCTGCAATGAAAGTGTGTAGCTGAAAGTCATCAAAGATATTCATTGTCCTATAGCTGTTTACTTCAGATGTATGGTTGATTACTATTTCAACGAAATAAATGGGACAATTATAGAACACTATTGCTGGACACTGGTAAAAAGAGAAGCTGAACAAACAACATATCAAAATGATCCCATAAAAAGCAATATCCTGATACATTTGCTGATCTAGTAATGTAAGCATCATTGAAATTCATGCCAAAAAAATTTGGATGGCTGATGCACTACGAAGAAAAATGAAAAGCAAACAGAATAAATTGCAAACTCTTAAGAATGATCAAAAGCTGCTATCAGATAAATGAAACAGGTTGATACACCATTAAATGCACTTTACAAACTCATTTGTGTCATAATAATGATGTACCTGGCTGTGCTCCAGGGCCTGGTGAAGCAGGCAAGTTGCCACAAGTCTATTTTTCCCACAAACAATGCATCCTGTCATCTCTCTATTCATAATCTATCAGTGTCTTTTTTCAGAGATTTGACTGTGATCTCTAAGTATTTGTTTGGGATGATCCCAGCCTACTGCAAAGATGAATTTTTACCTCATTTGGCAGGATTTCCATGAAGGGCATATGTGTATTTCTAAGGGGAAAGGAGGTAACTGCATTCTGCTAGCTCAGACAGCAGCAGATCTTTAATTGCTAAATCCACTGAAACAATCCTGTGTATATTCTTCATTTAAAATTATCTCAGAGTATGGAAGTTAAAAGTGACATCTTTACTTAAATCCAAAGGATTTAGACTCTGAGGACTAATTTTTAATATCAAATGTATTAGAATATTTAAAGCTCCAATCTTCTGAATCTTTCTGTATGATGGGTATGCAGGAGTATTGTGGGTAAGATGAAAAAACCCTATCACAGCTCAAAGACACCAATATAAACCAATTATTTTCCTATCTGCAACTAAGGGACCAATTAGCAGCAGCTGACATAGAAGACTGCAGCCCATTTAAAAAAGGAATTGCAGCCAGAGGGGTTAGGGTCTATTTCGGAAAAGAGCCTCAGATCATAAATGTCGTTTTTTAAGAAAAAGTAGGATATAGAATGCAAAAGTCATATCTATTAGGGACAAAGATAGGAGAAACCCAGAGAAGAGGAAAGCACAGACCGTCGTATGCTATTGACTCCCCTGACTCATATCTGCAGGGGGCCAGGGAGGAACTGGCCTTTAAATGTAAAGAACAAGAAGGGTCAACCTTCTGCACTTGGGAGGGCTGAAGTATGGGAATCAGACCAAACAGACTTTGCACTTTGTTTGTACTTTCTATTACATTTTGATTTCCCTGTTTCTCTGCCATTTGAACTGGCTGGAATAATTCTAGCATGTCTCTACAAAAGAAAGTGAGAAAGGATTCTGCTCCTGCAGCTTTGAATGGCTGCCTCTGTAATCTGCCATTGCCCTGATCAGCTGAGCTGAATGATTTAAAACTTTCATAAGGTTAAGACTGCCCAAAGAAATCATGGCCAAAGAAATGGTCCTCTCCCTTAATTGTGAAGTCATTAAATTTGCAACATTCCATTCCATTTTGTTATCTTCAACACAGATAGGTCGGTATAGTGTTTGAATGTCATTTTGAAAGGGAAAACAAAAGTATTTTTTTCAGATGCATCTTTAAAGTCCAGAGCATTCCTTGCCCCTCAGTTTTCTACAAGCGTTTACTGTTTTACTTTTCTATATGAGAAAAAAATCCAGCCTTGAATTGCTGAATTGATCTATCATAAATATTCCTCATTTACTTATTCCTTGTGATTTCTTTGCAATCAGGACAGCAAATCTGAATTAAAGAAACCCACAAGGCTCCCTTTCCATGTTTCTAGGTTATTTCAAGAACTGAAGTTATCTTTTTAAGGCAATTAAAAGTCCACTAAAATCTGTATGTGATTTTTCAGGGCACACATATCTCTTAAATTTTTTTTCCTTACTTTGGCATTTCTGCTGGGATATGCCAAAAAGTGCTAACTGTTATACAAAAATCTGTGAGTTTAGTTACAGATCCCACACATGACACAAAATTATTTATTAATTCTTGCCATATAAAACTAACATTTTGAGAAGCAGAACTAGATGTTGTATATTGGACTGTTGATGTTGGATGTTATATTTCTAATACAACTTTGTCAAAACTCAGTGTCAGTAGTAATCCTTAATACTAACTCTAAAAATCATAAGGTTTTCCAAAACTGAAAATTTCTATCTGAGTGTTAGCTTTTACTTTACTCATTTTTTTTTCTAATTTTTCTGATACCTCCTGGTCTGTCATCTTGGGAACTGCATTGCAGAATAGATTTCAAACCATAAATATCAATAGAAATTTAAGGGATTAACACTGTTACACTCTTCATTAGTCACTCTTCATTTTTACTAAGTGGAAAAAAATTTAAAATTACTTTTAAAAATCCAGTATAGACTTTTGTTCTCAGATACGCTAATTCCATATATTCTTCTGTGACTGTAAACACAGTGAAGACCTTAGCATAAAATTTCTGCTATTCTTGAGGTGATAAAAGAAACTAATCACATTGGTGATTATGCAGCTTTTTGCCATTGTTGATTTAAAACTTTTTTAACACAACAAAGCTAACCACACTTTCATAGTCGAAAATGTTTGTTTCCCCTTAATTTGATTGTGGACATCAAGATATTTTTTATTATTTTTAATGCCGTTTCAATTAAAGAAAGGTCTCAGGGATGTGTGATGTCATGCATACCTGATTTGATACCAATATAAAATGCTTCTGTAAAACTGTGGGAAAAGCTGTGCCACTCGTGAGTGTGTGTGTGTGTGTGTGTCCATGCTTACTTCTCTATCTTGCTGTCTGCCTATTATGTCTTTTAAAATATTGGCTCCATTTAGATTCCTTGGTAATAATGTATACTTGAAATGACTGAAAATAGAACTTGACATTGGAGCCACTCTATTAAGCATTTTAATTCTGACTGTGAAGTCATATTATTCATAACACAGTGGTTTTACCCATTTGGTATTTGGTAATTATTAGCATTATATTTAAATATATTAATCATATAGAATACTTCCTTATCATATAGTAGATTCATAAATTTCAATTTTATGAAAATAAAGGAAAGTTATGTCTCATATTGTCAAAAAGGAAAAAGTATTCTTTTTCCTGTAATAAATTTCCTTGGGAGAAATCTTGTAAGATACTCATCTTAATTACACTAGTATTTTAGTAATGCTGTAAGGGTAAGATAATGATGAGAGTATGAGTCATGCTGAAAAGACCTACAGCCTAAATTAAAGACAATTATTCCTAACTTACTTAAAGCATATTTCCCAAACTTTTAAACTACAAAGGGCATCTGTGTACATAATATTCTGCCTAAGGCTGAGGGAATTTGCCAGAATGTATCTTAATGTAGAAAATAAGTTTTCTGAGGTGTTCAACCAACACTGATTCATACAAATTATAAACATATTTTTCTGTTAGCTCAATAAATGGAACTCTCAGTTCGGAAACACCACTTTTTAATTTGGATAAGAAAAATTTGACTGCCCTCATATTTTTCACATTTAAACCAAGCAATCTTGTCAGCAAAATAGGCAGGAAAAAAAACGGAGAGCACAAAGGGTTGGGTAAAAAGGGTAACAGTCAATTTGGTAAGTACCTAAACACAAGTGACCATATTGAGATGTTTAAAGTTTTGCTAGGTTAGTCCAAAGAGATGTAGTCTATTTGGTTAGCAGAGTCTAAAAGAGACATCACATTAGCATGTGGTGAGATTTCAGATTGATAAGATATGAAAGAGATGTGCATGCAACATCTCAGATAAGAAATAGAACATACAGGAAACTTGCCCTTCTGAAGAGCCAGGTGCCCACCAAAGCAGTTTGTATGGTGTGAGATGCCTACGTATGGACAAGTCAAGCTGATCCCACCTGCTTTTGTACTTTAGTCCTGGTTTAGGCAACAAAAACAGTGTAAATTAAAAGTGTTAATTATGGTGTCATTCAGTACCCATATAATGTTTTCAGGCATGCTTTTTAGAAATCATTACATATTACATTCTATTCCATGGTAATCTTAACTGTGTTTGAAATAGTACTGATCTAACCTTGGCAAACAGCCGAAAGCTCACCCAGCTGCTCACTCAGTCCTCCTCTTTGAAGGGGAAGGGGGAGAAAATAGAATGAGAAAGATAATGAGATGTGATAAAGACAGAGAGATTGCATACCAAGTACTGTTGCAGGCAAAGCAGACTCAGATTGGAGAAAAAATATGCATAGTCAATTAAAAAAAATATTTCTTCTACCTCTTCCAGGTTCTGCCTGTAGCCAGATGAAGAATTGTTTGCACCTGGTGGCTTAATGCAATGACTATTTTTCAAAACCCACTGGCTCATGGAACCTCACAGTGCTTTTTCTGTGGGAAGAACTGGAATCTGACCACCCCAGTTGTACCAGCTTTTACCATTTCACCAGGTCAGGTATGCCTTTGGGGTGTTGACCACCAGTGACCAACAAGGAGACCACCAGGACAGAAGAACTCATGCACAGAGAGAAGGGGACATAAAGTAATGATTTTGGGGAAATTATTATCCTATGTGTGTTTATTCCAGAAAACTCAAGGAATGTGTAAAATACAGTATATGAACAGGAGCTTTTTCTATAATCAGCGTGTATGCTCAGTGGTGTTATCCCCCATACATCCGGCTGAATGAATAATTCCAGCTTCGTAATGCTACAGTGGTGCTAAGGAGTTTTATTTTTAGCAGGTTTTGGTAACAAGCATCCCTCCTTCACTCCTGACTTCTCTGCTGCCCTGAGCAGTGAGGAGGGAGAGTGGGATGGGGGATTAAGTTCAGCACATATTGGTTCCTCTCTGCCACTGCTTTCATGCTTTCTGCTCCAGCACTAGCTTTCCCATGGAATGCAGCCCTGCTCAAAAAAAAACCCCTCAGCTTTTGCATGAGTCCTCCAAAGGTTGCTCTTCCTTCAAGAAATGTTGACCTGCTCTGGTGTGGTTCCTCCACAGGCTGCAGTGGGAATTCACTCCATGCAGCACCTCCTCTAACCTTGCTCTCCTTTCTGCTGCTCCCCACTATTTTGGTGTTCATCCTCTTCTGCCTGACAATCCATTTTTGCACTCTTAAATACTATTTCACAGAAGGGCCACCTGCTGATGGGCTCAGCTGTGATCTATGGTGGGTCCATTGGAGAGTCAGGTGGAACCAGCATGGGGTAGTCCCCCATCGCTCTTCTCATGGAGGACACCACTGCAGCTAATTCACTACTTAATACCTAGGTGCAGTTCAGAAGCCAAACAAAATTGAAAAAAATCCAAACCCACAAATGTATTATTTACATCCAAATAGTCCCTCTATAATTTGAATTCAGCAGTGAATCTGTTCAAAAGGCATAATGAGAGCAGAATTTAATCAGCTCAGCAGTCATCCCATACCACTCAGAAGACTGCCTTTCATGCTTTTGTAAATGCTGATGAGAGAAGCTCAGATCTTCCTGAGATGGTAACAGAGATCTTTGCAAGTAACACAGTATAAGCTGATCCTATTGTTAAAAAGTCAGAAATTAATTCTTACCATTATGCATGTCCAGGACCACTTTTCTCATCATTTCCTGCATATCACCATTTATATTCATATATATTAGAATGGAAGCAGAATCATTACAAATTTCACTTCTTGCCAGTCAAACTATTAAAGCACATGCTTGTTTTCATTATATTAGTAAGATTCAAATATATGGACAGATTCTTGATCTCTTGTAGATCATTTCAGTTGAAGTCTCCCAGCAGATAGTAATGGTAAGACTATGCCAGATTCCCTTTATAATTATTGAAACAATTAAAAGTTTCCAGACGCTGATTTATCGCATCCTCAAAAAACAGTATGGAATAGATTGCATGAACTACTTTCTGAAAGTGACCTTAAAAAGACACCTAATTCTATTTGAAATACCCCAGTGTATCCCTTTTGGCCTCCAGCTGCTGTTCCAGAGAGGCCTGAGCACCCCAGGGGTCCTTTAATATTTAGTATACTTGTGTGAATTTCCTATTTCAAAAAAATGCACCAACTGCCCAGAGTCTGTGGTCAATGACTGATGCCAAAACAGTCTTCACTAAAAGATGGATAGGCTCCAATAACCCTATCAACGTGATTTTTTATGTCTGTATTTGGAGTGTAGATAATCAGAATTCATGTGGATGTTTATACTCCAACAAATTAATTTAGGTTTTCTAATCTACATCTCATTCCGAAAAATCAGTGAGAAGAATTCCTTCTAAAGTTGCATGTGCACTAAAAAACTAAGCAATGAGCAGATGCACTTGGAGTAACAGGAATATAATTACCTGCAGTGTTAGGTTTTTAGAATTTCAGTCAAGGCCACATCTCCCAAACTGTTTCTAGCTATGTTTTAATAGCATAGGATAGACACCATTCCCAGTAAACAGTTTGGATGTGATTGCCCCGGCCTGAGATCTAATATATTTTATTAGCATGTATGTTGCCAGACTGTGCTAGCTGGAATAAAAGGCAGAAAACTATGGCACTATATTTACTTTGAAAGATGTAGATTGAAGATGTTACAATTAGTCAGCTACAAATCCTCCTAGTGAAGAAGCAATTTGCAGCTAGTTAGTCAAATGCAAGAAAATTGTGTCCTTCTGCATTATCCACACTCTTACAACTACACAGAAGACAGCACTGGCAGCATTCACCTATGAATATAAAGAAGTCATGCTTAGGTTGTCCAAAATGCACATGTACCCTTTTTCATGTGCTGTGTATAGAATTAACCTGTCACAGCAGCACAGTGAACCAGAGACTATCTCACTCTACTCTTCATCTTCTCTGCCTCACTTCACTTTGGGGCATCCACTCACTGTAACTTTCCTATAGGCAAAAATCACAGAACCATAGAATGGTTAGGGTTGGAAGGGACATTAAAGATCATTTTATTCCAACCCTCCTGCCATGGGCATGGACACCTTTCATAAGACCAGGCTTCTTGGGATGGGTAGGAATGTTGGCTCTGCAACCTGACTTCTAAGGTGAGAAAAGTGCAAGTCCCATTTGGATATCCCATATTCCACTGAGTCTTTCAGAGACTGTGTTTTTTTTTCGTGTTTCTTCTCTACATTTTTGTGTAAAGGAACAAAAATAGAAAAAGTAGCCACTATTTTTGTGTGCAGAGGGTATATTAAATTATTAAAATATAAAGCTATTCAGCAGAAAATATATGCTATGCTTTTCCCTTAATAGAAATTGGCAATGCTCACTTTTTAATGCCATTTATATGCAACATTTTTCTGTCTTAAAATGTCTCATTCTTTGTAAGCTGTGCTTTAGAAGCCTCTAGAGATATGATGATGAAATATTGATTGTCATTTTCTTGACTTTTCCCACTCCCCAAACCCTCTTCACCACCTGCAATTCTTCTGATTTATATTTTTTTATTATTTTGACAAATTGAAAACACTTCATACTGTGAAATAACTAGTAATAAGGGAGAATCTCATACACACATACATAAGAAAGAAAAACAAACAAACATGAAGCATATATATTTCTATTACCGTTAGATGAGCTAACTTTTCAAGTCCTGAATTCTAGCCCTGCCTTGAATTTATGAGCTGAATTCAGAACACTTAGTTCTTGGTTCTGCGGACACTTGAGGGAATGCCAAACCTCAAGATTATGAGCAATTATATGGAAGTCATATGTTAATAATTCAATATAGTGTTAAGTGCTTATAGGCTCTTTACTGTTAGACTGACCTAAACAAAATATTCTTTTAATTTATTTCAGTCATCCTAAGTTTGATTTAGGCTGTCTTTTTTCTCATTTTAGCTTACTCCATGCCTTTTTTATATTAGTCAAAATTATGATCTATAAATTTAACTAGAAGTGATGTATTCTGGATTATGAAAACCCACGCAAGTTACATCTCAGGTTAAAGCTGCTAAATTTTGCCTATAGATGAGACCTTCAAAGAGGAAATCAAATTGTACCCACACATACTGTAAGTTTTGTCTACAAAACTACAACTGCAAAATTATGAGTGCAAGGCTCATGACAGCTGGAAGAAAAATTTTGTCTAATAAATCTGCATCCAAAATTTTGTGTTGCTGACTGGGAACCTGGTTCAAACTGTTGTTGCCCTGATTTAACTTCAACCTTTAGTTTAAGGTGTCCTATAAGGGGCTGCATCTAACCCATGTATCTGTGTTGAATCTTTCCTAGTAATGTCCCTCAAAATAAGATGGTTCACTTCTAAATGTTAAGAGGGTAAATATCACCTGAAATCTACAGAACAAGGAAAGGTATGCCAAAACCTGGGAGGAAACTTGTCTATTCATATAAAAATAATCTTAATATTCTGTTATGATTAGCAAATAGAAAAAGGCAATACATTAATTAGAAACAGAAGGACTTGTATTTCATAAAGCAAAATGAAGTTGAAAGTCACTATTTAACAGTATCTGGTGTCATTTTAACAACATGAGACTCTATGAATATCTCACAATCTATTCTTCTTACTCTAAGCTTTTAAAAACATAGATCTATAAGGATATGGACAATTCTCAATGTTCCACTTTAGCACAAAGGATTTTTCCATTTTGCAATTTGCTGTTATATTTCCATTGCAAATTCCTCAGTGCAGTAAGAGGCGAGCTAGCAGGTTGATGACACTTATCATTTTCATTCAGTAAGTAACTGAAAATTTAAAAAAAAGCAGTGTACTTTAAAATAGCCTTTTAAATTATATCAGCAGCACAGTCTAAGGAATCACTGTTGATGTAGAATAAGGGAAACTTGTACAGCTGAGTTCTAATCTTTCATACATGCTGTAAACTCAGTTCCATTTTCAGATCTAACCACAATGACATTTCTGCAGTAAAGCAGAAACAATTCAGAATACAAACTATAGGACTGGCAATTACATCAACTAATCACTAGCATTAGAAACAAGGTCATTTTTTGGTACAGTAGTTATCACACACTGTTAATTCTTGACAATATACCACTGGAGATGGATTAATGGATGATAGTTTTCCATTTTGGTCTGCAATGCTGGTGTCAGCATATAAAATATTTGCCAATTCTTACTAAGAGGTACTTTGAAACTTTTCTTTACAATTTGATCTAAAGGTTTTTATTGATCTGACCCCTATCTCACTGCTGTCACCAGCTCAACCAAACACTTTCAGTGGTCCTGATTCTTAACCATGGAGGTCAGAGTCATCCAATGTCTTCCACCTCTGTAGCTGCTGTGAATTGAATTAAACACAAATCCTGGCTAACTACTGCAGGCACATTTTATTTTTAGAATTGACCTAAAGTCTTCTGAGCATTATGGAAATTACAGCTATGGAGATAAAGAGCATGCCTTTTTCGATTTTTGCCCTACAGGTGATGCTACTGAATAGCTTTGACATTCAGTAAAGCTTTGCAGATATTTGCTTATCTTCTTCTACTTTATATCATTGTTCTTATTACCATTATCTCTTTTCTTGTGTTTTACTAGCTCTAGCTCTAAATGTCGAAACAGCTGAATGGGGAGCTGATGTTGCTGGTTTGCATAGCACAGGAAGCAAACCTATTAACTCTTTCACTCCATGTACACCATCCATTTACAGCTACACCCAGATGGTCAGTATGGGTGTAGCTGTAAGTCTCGAATGAGGTTTCTTTTGGGAGATTAATGAAGATTGCTTTAGATGCTAACCTCTAAAGGCAGTGCAGAGGGGGCAATACTAAATTTACCTTCTTTTAAACCATTCCTCAGCACTGATCAATTAGATATTGAATGCATACATGACACTTGTACCTCCATGGCACAGTCTGTGGAACACATCCTGCACCCCTTTTGTGATGATAAAATACCATTTTTTAGCAGACTATAGAGAAACCCTCTCACTTTTCTTTGAAAATTAAAAATATATTTAAACATTTCTTGGAAGCAGAGAGAACACAAAAGTTATGAATGATGGAATAAAACAAACAAATAAATCAAATCTCTGATGAAAAATAATAAGATCTCTGACGTGGCTCCAACAGGAAGTGCACATGGAATCTGCATTCAGTTGTTGTATTGTGTTAGAATAAAGTGACACTTTCTTTTGAGATTGTGGCCTGTGGTCACAGAGGTAAGTATTGGAGTATATAACTCAAAATTTTCCAAGCAATAAGGGTGGTTCTGCTAGAGAAAAATGGTACAGACTTGACATTATACAAAGGCCACTGTAATTCCCAGTGCATTCAGCCTTTTCCTCAGATATCCTGCTCATTCCCTGAGTGCACACTTCCCAAATGCTCTCCTGTGAATTCTGGGATTGATTAAGACATGCACATCATGCTTCATTATCTGTATATATCCATTAAAGAGACCAGGAACTGTGAAATAGTAGCTCTTGAAACAATATAAACCGGCACCTTGAACCACAGAAGATTATGTCCATTTATGGAAAAAAAAAGTCTATCTATTCATTGCAGAGGAATAAATATAATAATCTTTTGAACACTGCTGAAAAATATCATGTTCCATTTAAGACACAAGGAATTCAGGCAATTAAGTCCAGTTGCCTAACATTTGCAATCTACCACATTTTCAGATGTCTTACTGTATTTTTCCTGTCCATTCAATGAGTCATTCTCAGGCTTTTTGCCACTGTTGCTTGACCCATTGGGATGTATCAGACAATCTTAAGGGCCCCAGACGACCCTACACACCTTCTAAAGCAAAAAAAAAATGGAGCCATGGAAGCCAAGATGTAAAGGACTAGGAAATCCTGCCTCTCCACCAACTGCACAAGGAAGCTGTCTGGATAGTTTTGACACATTTTTCTTTGCACAGGGAAAGCACTCAGTTATTAGAGTAAAAACACAAGAACCCAAAAGTTCCTATTCAGGAAGTTCTACTCAAATGAAACATACACTGCCTGGGGAGCATTAAAGCAAGAGTAGGACAGGACTAAGCAGGATCAGAGGCAACTCTCTTATTGCATCAGGAGCTGTGTAGCTCTGAGATATATTTTTAAAAATTCATGGAAAAGAAAAAGATCAGTTAAGCTTAATGAGTCACTCTAGGAACATCAGAAACACCTTTTTATGAGAAGAATAAAACCTATTATTTCTATTATTTAAAGCCAATGTCGTTGTTTTGAAGAAAATGGTTTACATCTACATAATGCCACAAAAGAAGGATTATTTACAGTAAAAAAGTACTAAGACTTTGATCATTAACCTGTCTTTCAATCTCAAATTTTTACATGAAATTATTTTGCTTGGCATCATCATTTTACAGTTTCTTGGTGGAAAAAATGAGACAACTAGGCATCATTTCTAGAGCTGCCTATCTCAAATAATATTTATAAGACATTGATTTATATTTTTTCTTTGAAATTTAATTTAAGGATTGATAAATAAAATTAAATTTAATTATCATTAATGTGCTTCATGGTTGTGAATGAAACAAAGGCATATTACCCATAAAAATCACAAACATGAAAATCTGAATTGTTCTATAATATTTTATTTCTAAAGCATCCGATTTGTCAAATTAAAATACAAAGCATCCCTACACAATTAGAGAGCTGGTTTCATATTAAGTAGTTAGAATTTACAGTCTTGCATCATACATGAGCATATATAAGAGGGTATTCTTTTTGCCAAATATTTGTAGGCTTTCTTTGTGGCTGGTTTATTAAGAAGTTGTCTCACCTATACCATCCAGAGTTAAAAATTCATTCACTTTGAGCCTGAGCTGGACAGACAGGAGTGAAATCTTTTAAAAATTGAAAACATTTTAAATTCAGACATCTTGTCATTTGGGATTTTCTTCTTGAAATTTTCCATGATTTTGAAACAATTTATTATGACACAAACTCCCTTGTAGATATAGATTTAATGCAAAAATGTTTCAAAAAGCATTAAAAAAGAACTAAATTTTTAGTTTCATTAACTCATTCATATTTTATATTATACTACCTTTTTCTCCTGTACTGAGTTTGTCTATGGCTTATGCATACAGAAGCACACAAATGATACTTCCATTGTATTCTGAATTTATTTTCATTACTGTTCATGTGTTTTCATTACTACTCCTGTGTGTCTCTCACACTTTGTTGGTAATGAGATCAAGCTGGATTTATGCTAAGACTGTGACAGTTGTGCTGTCAGCTTTTAATCTTCCATGTCCCCATGAAACCTCCTTCAAGTGCTTTTGTGACTTAGTAGGTCTTTTGTACTGTCCCCTTCTATATAAAATGTTTTGATCTAATTCCATCTCATGTTCCATCCAGCTGTAACATGCATCCAGTCATTGTACAGAAATATGGAGGACCACGTTCCTTGCATCTGACACACAACCTGTGTTTGTCTGACAGCTCAAGAAATTGCCATTCAGGAACTGGAATAGAAATTAGTCTTAGTCAAACAGACAGGAGTGTTGGCACTGCTGTGAATTTTACTCACTCCTTAGCAAGCTTGAAATGTTGTGACAAATGATAAGTATGTTTAGAATGATTGAAAAAAATGTGTCTGCATAAAAAGATATTCTTTATTAAGGATTTTTTCTTGACATTAATGTCTTTATCAGTCCCCCTGCCAACTCCCTTCAAGACTTGCCCCTCCATTTGTGCCTGAACTAGGCTACACTCAGGCTGCACACACAAGGAGTCTATAAGGCTTGCAAAGAAACTTGAGGTCTTTAAGAATCATAAGGTCAAAAAAACCCAGTTTAAAAAAAAAGCATTTGACAAATTGACTTGTAAATCACTAGATTTCTGGGGCATGCTTGTTTGCAGTCATCTTCTTTCCTTCTCCATTCCCCTGCCAATGGCTGGCATGCAAATCCAAACCACTGAAGTCCTTTCCAACTCTTGAGTGGTGA
This sequence comes from Petroica traversi, assembly GCA_025920805.1. NCBI lineage: Eukaryota > Metazoa > Chordata > Aves > Passeriformes > Petroicidae > Petroica > Petroica traversi. Next base: position 6,127,195 of record JAHLSL010000038.1, read on the forward strand.
TGAAAATCTGTTGCTGCTCAATATGTCCTCTAAGGAGCAGATATCTAGAGTTAAAGATAACATTAAGATTAGTAAAAGTAAAATTACTAAAATTATTTGAATTAGATATGGAATCATTAGACAGATAAAGTGACCAAAAGATCTGGAGAAGGATTTAGCCTATACAGGGCTGATGGAGCAGTTTTGGGTATGCAATGAAATACCTATTTAGAGAATCCCTGAGGACACAATAGAGAAGAACACAGAGCATTTAACCCTAGACTGTTGTCCCTTTTAAATATCAACTGGTATCCTAGACAGAGATAGTTGGTTAGAAAATTGCATTCAAGGAACGTGGACTCAAGAAGGTCTACTTTGTGTATTTAGAGGTAGTCAGAAGAGGCTGATTTTCTTCAAGATGGAAGGAACTCTCCACAGGAGAGAAACTAAGGACTTGCCACAGAAGAGAAACAATGTCCAATTTAAGCTGGACAGAAAAATATTTTTCAGCAAGGATGGTTTAATTCTATTTATGTAGCAAGACATGAAACTACTGAGCTGGCTGCAAAGCTGACTGTAGTACACTGTCATAGCAACAGATGCTGGCCTCACGGGCATGACAAAAGTTGCAAATCTCTGAAGGCATCAGAGGTCCTCCTTGCATATTCAGCTGTCAAAAGCTGAGATGGGGCATCTGGGAACCTTGTTACATGCACATCTCTGGAGACTACAAGGTCAACATTGCTAACACTGACAGAAGTGACTGTAAGCAGAAAGTGTGGGATTCCTGAAATCCCTAACCTGCCCCAAAGCTCTGTACATTTTGCTCAGAACAAGGCTTCCCCACAGGCAGATTCAGAGAAGGGCAGTAGGGGAGTTCACAGTGCAGTCTCACAGTGAAAGGCACCTTCCAAGCATGCCTGCATTAGCAGTGTGAAGATTGAAAATGCCTTCATACCCTCATGTTCTTGAAGTCCTACAGTATTGCAAAGTAGAGCGGAGTGAGAGGAAATCTTCATAGATCATGAACCTTGACTTATTATTTTGAATTTTAAACACCACATCTTCTAAATTCTATGGGTTTTACATGCTATGTAAATGTATCACTGAGAGATAATAATGGAACACAACTCAGGAATACCCCAAAGTACTAACCACAAGCATTATTTTCTGTGAAATTAGAAGCATGCTTAAGTAGCAGGGGCAAAAGCATTCCAGGGAGATACTTATAATGTAATCAAATTTACCACGTTTAAGTACTCTGGCATGAATTCCAGAAGCTATAATGCTCATTAAGAATCAGACCAGGAGGAAATTTCTTTGTATACAATTTAAATGCAGCCTGAGAATCAAAACCAGATTGTGGGTATTGTCTCTTTTGTTCCTTATGGGCAACAAGCTATACCATATAATTGCCCCATATGATTATGTGTGATGACTAGGCTGTAGAACACAAAACCCTGGCCTAAGCTTACAATGGAATTGGAAGGAGTTCATTATTACTTGTTTCAAATCCAAAGGGAAGAGGCAATATGAAATAAATCACCAAAACACACCTGTCTGTGCTTGAACACCTCAGTTTTCTCTCAGAACCAACACAAACACAGTTTAGTTCAAATAAAAGGGAAGGAATCACAACCAGCAGCTTTAAATAATTTTTAAAATTATCAAATAAATTCTTTTACATAATATTTATTTTTCACAGATAGTTTTTTATTTGTTCAGTTTTAAAATATTTTCACAAAGTGACTCACCTCTAGGTAATCAAAGCATACTGAATTTCCCACTGTAGCTCTTTGATTCCTGTTTCCAAAAGACCTAGACATTTAGTTCTCAAAAAATGTATGGCACTTGTTTCTTCTTTATGCATATGTGTGTAGCTGTCAAATTCTTAATTTCACTGAACTCCTTTGTTCTTAAAGAAACACAATTTACCACAATGCTACTTCAAAATACATCTTCATTCAAAAGGTAGTTAAAGCATAGACTTTTCCAATTAGGAAAAAAATGAGACATTAATTTTTTTATGGCACTGCAAGTCAAGAGATTTATTTCAAAGTTAGGAACCTGGCTTTCTAATGTCCAATTTACATGATTCAGTATGTTCTAAAGCCAGATCACAGACTAACAAGCCACACAGTTCTCTGAAACAAATTGCAGGCTCTCCTTGTGAAGCCACTACAACTTCTATAAATAATTGTTAATTTGGCATGTCTTCCTAAAAAAACGATGAAGAAAAGACAGGTTCAAGTGACCCATTCAGATGATATTTAATTGCAAAAACTTCTGTACAGCTTTGGTTTTGAGAGCTGCCAAGAGCTGACTGGGAGCCAGCAGTGCATCTTGGAAGCAAAGGAGGCCAACAGCATCCTGGGCTGTGTGAGGAAAATTATTGCCAATAGATCCAGAGGGGAGATTCTTCCTCTCTGCTCTGCACTGGTGAGGCTATACATGGAGTGGTGGGATCAGTTCCAGGCTTCCCAGTTCAGGAGACACACAGAGATACTGGAGAGAGTCCAGTGAAGGGCCACTAAGGTGATTAAGGGTCTGGAGCATCTCTCTTCTGAGAAAAACCTTAGAGACCTGGGACGTTTTAGCCTGGAGAAGAGAAGACTCTGGGTGCACTTAATTAATGTATACAAATGCCAGAAGCAGGAGTGAAAAGAGGAAAGGGCCAGATTCCTCTCAGTGGTGTCCAGGGAAAGGACAAGAGGCAATGGATTTGAGAAGAAATACTGGAAATTCTAGTTAAATACAAGAAAAAAAGGAACAGTTTTTACTTTGAAGACATGAAACACTGGCATAGTTTGCCCAAAGGAACCATGGAGACTTTGTTCTTGGAGATATTAATAAATTAACTTGACACAGCCCTGAGCAACCTGTTCTGGCTGACCCCTCTTTGAGCAGGGATTTGGAGTAGAAAAGTCTCCAAAGGTCTCTGCCATCCTCAACCATTCTGCAATTCCATGAAATTAAATCTAAATCACTGAGGCCAGACTCTTAACTAGGAGAGCATTAGGTTAGGAAGATATTTTGAACAATAACATACATTTTTTTTAGTGAATTATTGTGTTTTATACACAGATTTCTTAACAAATAGGGGTTTTTTTTCTATCATGCTTCGCAGTTACTTCTTTTCCTTGAGTATCATTCCAATGTTGTTGCATGTCAGTTCTGTCTAGGGCAACACCCTCTTCAGCCCTGAAGCTGAAAACACATATCACAGTAATACCATATGACCCAACAGGTTGGGTTGTGATCATGTGACTCTAAATTGAATGGGATCTATAATGACAAATAAGAAGTTTCACTCATCAGGGTGGAAACAGAAAGTTAACTGCCTGTAATTAGGAGGATAACTTACTTTGGTACTTTGAAGATAAATACCATTTCCCTTACTATGTTTTACACTGAATTTAGCAATACTATGAAAGATATTGAGGGAAATGCCTATCAAAAATATGGTGTAAGAAAATTAACGTGTCCTTAGTATCTTCCATGTTATACCTACAAAACTTGAAATATCAGTTTTTTAAAGCATCAGTTGAAATGCTATGACAAGAAGCACTGGCTTAATTTTGATCTGAAAAAACTCATATTAATAATACATCTGTAGACCTCATCAGTTTTCTAGTCCTAATGATCTTCTCTTAAATAAGCACTCAGAGACAAAAATGAAGCCAGAAGTCTGATGAGTATTTTTCCTTTCCTGCCAATGGGGTTTACAGTTCTCTTATGTGACCTCTGATGCTACTGGGGATTCACATTTCCTATATGATAACATTAGGCCAGGCATTTGGCAGTGGGGTGTAAAAGCCACACAATCTCTTCTGGATTTGTCAGACACCCACTGCCAGTGTAGCTGCCAAGAATTTTTCATGCAGAACAGCGCTAGTGAATGCTCCCTGGGAACTTTGCCCAACAGAGCCATACCTGAGAGGAGTAAGCCAGCCAGGCTAAGGAAATTCCCCCATAGAGATGAGGCTGCTATGGGGACAGCACTCTTGACCAGATGTGTTCAAAGGTGCCATTGAGGGACAACCTTATGAAGTCCACCAGTTCAAGCAGGAGGTCTAAGTGAAACAACAGTCATACAAGAGAAAGAAAAAAATAACATTCTGTGAAACATACAAGACTACAGAATGAAAAAAAAAATTTAAAGTGCAATATTTTAGTCATAGCTTATGGTCTCTTTCTTCAGTTGAGTAAATGTTGAAGTTCAGTGTAGTGTTGTCTGATACTGTCACATATCTGACTTCTGTGTCATCACAAACATTATGTCAGAAAAGCTGATCTACTGCCAGAGTACATATCTGGGGAATGCCAGGAGATAATTTCACATTTACTTACTGTTACATCAAAGTCTCTTCCAAAATACTATTCCAAACAGCTATTCCTATTCCAACTATTCCTATTTTATTAGGAAGTTATTTACCTAAACTTCCTTTTATTAAGTAACAGGATAGAGCTAATGAATAATGCTGTTCATCCAACAAATATATTTTGAGATCTAGTTGTTTGTTTTTTTTAGTTTTAGAAATTCTTGATTACAAAACAACTAAAATGACTTATCAGAAGAGTGTGTAAGTAGATTAATTGCACTAAGAGCTAAAACAAATGTCATTTTATATTGCCTTATGCTCAAGTGTCTTTTGCATAATAATATCTTTTAATAATATATTTTTATAGGATTTAAAAGCTGAAATAGCATCATTGCATATCATGCATCCACATACAGAGAAAAACAATGTAATGCTGAAATGTAGTGCTGGCATACTGTCAATGGGTAACTTTTGTGTTGCAAAACCAAATTATTCTAATGCAAAAAAGGTTTGTGTATCTCAGCCTGTGACGTGTTTAAGAAACAGTAATTCCTACAATAGTTTCTTGTGTCAGTGCATAGGATAAAGGGAATAATTAATGCATTGGAGGAAAGTAGGCAACTACTTCTTCAGTAATGTATGTCTGCATAGCATAGCCATTCCATGTTTTATTTCAAAGAGGTTTTATACTTATTATTATTTTATTTGCATTCTTCTATTCTGTCTCTGTAGAAGAGCTGGCACACAGCAGAGAGCTTGGTGGGGCTGTGACACAAGCTTTTACAAAAAAATCACCTTTTACTCAAAAGCACTAAATGGACAGAATTTAATAAATAAGAGTTTCCAGCCCCCTGCTGTTCACACCAGGCTGTGCCTGTGCCTCCCTAGGAGCAAGATGATCCCCTCCTGCTGCTCAAAAATATTTCTTGCCCAGCAGAATGTGGAGAATTTCCTTGTATAGAAGAAAGTGCTACAGAAAGTGTGTTTAGGAGATGTTAAAAGGGGACTGGTTGATTTTCCCTCACTTGCAAACAACCTGGGATATTCCACTGCTGACTGGTTAATACAGAATTTGTTAGCTACCTTTCAGGTAGTAAGAAGAGTAACACTTGACTTCAAAATTTCTGATTGCTACTTTCTTGTTTTGCTAGTTTGTGATACGACCCAAGTCCATGTTCTTTCTCTATAATCTATTTTTTGTAATTTGCACATAAAAGAACTTTAAAGTGTCCCATATCTTTTAGGCAGGAAGAAAGTGCAATACAAGTGTATAATATATTTCATTATTTTTCAAAGAGGCAGAATTTCTAAATAACTGTAAGTGCCCTGTCTGTATCTTTGGACTTTTTGAATTCACAGTCAGTTCAGCCTAACTTTCAAGAGAAAAGAAAATAGATCATAATCATGGAAAAAATTTCCATCTACTAATTATAAAACTGAATCTCTGCTGATCTTCAAGTGGTTTTATCTTTGTTTTAATGTCTTAATTTAATTCACCATTTCTTTAGATAAAGACAACATTCACAACATTGCCTTTCTCAACAACATTCGATAAGACTTAATATGATACCTAAGGACACCACAAATTTTATCTCCCATGGAGATGCAGTCACTGTGCTGTGACGTTCCTCAGTAACCTGTAGTCCTGCTGCACAAGAGGGAATACCTCATTTAAACCAAAACATAGGGCACTTGAATATAAATGAAAGTTAGGGCTGAGCAATATCTGTCCAAACCTGAGTGGCAAAGAAGGAAAATAATTCCCTAGACTAAATCCTTTCACATTTGACACAGACTGGTTCAATGGAACAGTTTATAATATGAATTCACAGACAACTCTATAAGCACAGTGAAGGTGACACTAAAATGGAGAATAAGAGCAAGGAAGTGGCACAGAAAAGGATACTAGGAATTTTATAATTGGTTTTGTCAGCGAATATGACATTTATTACTATGATGGTCAGGCTGTGCTCTTCTTTTTCGGTGTTTAATGCCCCTCCCTACCCTCAGAATTGAGATTTTGGCACTCACATCAGGTATTCTCAGATGGTAGGGAGCTATAATCTTATGTCACATTTAAAACTGGTTAAAAATTAAACATTTCCAGTCTCTCTCTGTGATATAAAATCTGCATCTATACTAGAAAATATTATTGTGTTTGGAACATTTTCTAGTCCTTAGGCAAAACAAATGTGCATCCTGCATCCTCATAAGCAAAATCCCTTGGTCACTAATGCAGCACACAGGGATGTATGGTGGCCAGTGATAATTCCCTGGGGATTGTCCAGGGAGTGAATGCTAACTTAAGCAAAGCTCATACCAGGAACCAAGCAAACAATTTATCAGCTGGGACGTTGTGCTTTCAGTGTGTATTTCAAAGCTGTAGATGTAGCTGCCTGTTAGACCTCTCATCTCAGGGTGAAATTCTCTTACAGCCAGTGAATTGCAATAATTCCCATTATTGCTCACTCTGTATTCAGTTCTAGATCCGCACAGATTCCTGGGTCAGAGATGAAGCTCACCACAAACCTCCATTTCACTGCTCTGCCTTCCTTTTCTCTCCATAACTGGTCCCAGTGGAGCACAGAAAAACAAATAGGTTTCAAGAACCAGGAGCTGGATTCCTTTTTTGGTTTGTGGTCAGTGGAAGAAACGGGAGTTCTAGGACTCCTGCCAAGGTAGATGGGAGCAAATACAGGAACCAGCTGGAGAAGGTGGAAGGCATTCTCTGGGCAGGGGAATTGCATGTGACTTTTGCCCAAAAAATTAGCTGAAGCAGAAGGTAGATGATATTTTCTTTACATTTCTCTGAGAAACTCTGAGTCCCAAAACAGTAAAATACCTCTTTCATAGAAAGGAAAGGAGAAAGTGGAGGGGAGAAAGTGGAAGGGAGTAGGGCTAGGGGCAGGATGGGGTGGGGGGAGCTTTCTCTAAGAACTCTGATTTTTTATAAGATATTTCTGTTTTCTGCCTGCTCATCCAAATCACAGTGCCTGTTTCAATACTGTCTTTGCCATCTGAGGTTCAGTTTAGGTGGATTTGCAATTTAGGTGAGTTGCAAATTTAGCTAAAATTTAAAAATAAACAAACAAAAAACATTTTTGCTGAGCACAATAAAGAAGCAATTTCTCAATTTTTCATCAAGTTTTGCAGAAGTCACCCAAATTAGAAGACATTTATAAGGATGAAAAATCACTCTTTTTTTTCCTGAAAAACCAACTCCTATAAATTCTTAGTTCTTTTTCTTTCCAAATGAAGGTGCTAGACCTTCTTTAAAAATGTTTGCAATAATTTTTATAATATATGAAAACAATATTGCTCTATGTCCTATTGTTAGGAAATGAAAGAATTGATTTTGTTCAAGTAAGCTAGCAAGCAGGAAATCAACCTTTTGCAGTTGTTTGGTGAGTAAATTTTTACCCCCTGTGGTTATGCTTTGTCAAAATTACAGGCCTTTGAAAACAAGGTGCTATAATAGAAAATGTCAGTCATCCTTAATAATAGATTGACTTAATAACTCTGCCTATGATGCAGAATATTGTAAAAGAAAGAAAAGAAGAAAAGAAAGTAAAACAAGATTTTAAAAATAATTCAACTTACAGATCTGAGGAACAGTTTGCAATTCACACAGGATTTGTTTAGCCTCTGGCAAAAACTACCATCGGAAAAAAAAGTTACTCTTTCATCTCTGTAACACTATGAACTAAATTTTTAGCAAAATCTTAGACTTACAGAAATGCATGTCACTCTAGGAGATGTGAAATGCACTTTCAAGCCTATCATTTTTTAGAAGAGGGGCTAAAAGGCAGAAGAGATACATGAAGCTTCAAGATTTTTACCTAGGTAGCTATAACAATAGTCAGTGTTTCCCAAACATCTTTTATAATCTCCTTGCTATGTCATACAAATAAGCTGCAAGACAAATTAATAATTTTTGGAATATGGTAAACCATGGAAACTGAAACATATTTACTTTTTAGCAAAGTGGAAGGAGCCTTCAGCTAGGAAAAAAAAAAAAATTACATCATTTTGAAAAATATGGACAATTACTCTCCAAGCCATCTTTACAACTGACAGGAAGCCGGTGGTCTCTGAAGTTCTGAATCAGGAATAGTATAACATATTTGTGAAAAAATAACTCTCAAATATTTTTGGAGGCTGAACTTTGTTGCTTACTGTTAGCTGAAGATGGTCTTGGGGGATACATCAACAACTTTGCTTAAGAACCCAGAATTCAGCTCAATGGACTAAATATATACACTTTGTCTAAGAGAATTCTACAATTATAACGTGTGCCACAAATTCACAACTATTTTTTGCAGTCTAGGAAAGTACAATTAACAGTAATCAGACATCTGAAGACAGGGAAAAAATAGAAAATTTGACCTGATAACAGTAATATCTAGCATGCTGTCAATCAAAAATTAAGAACAATGCTATCACAGTTCTTTTGTTTATAAAATGAGCATAATATTGTTCAAAATTGGTTTGTATGGGCCTCATGATGTTTGCATAGAGTATTGTTTGATGTTTGGTTAGTACATTGTTTGATAAGTTTTGTATCCTTGGCAAGAAGGAATCACATACAGCATCTGGACTTCTGGATGAACAGTACCTGAAAAGTGCAACATATAAACTGTATGGAATTCAGTTGAAACTGGACGCACTAACTTCAAGGACATTTAAAATTGGGTTAAAAATGTTGAAGTGTTGTCATGAAAAGACAGATACTACAAAACAGGGATATGAAGTTAGTAATGAATATAAGGGAAGGAGATAGTAATGAGAGAGGAAATTAAGAAAATTAATGGAGATATATGTAAAATTAGATAGTTTTGTTTGGAAAGGGAAATGAGATTAAATAAAATAGAAAAGTGTTCTGGGATTTCTAATGCCTTAAACAAGTATGAAGTGCCATCCAATTAATCTGATGATACTGCACAGTCGATTTGCTGGTGTAAACATCAGTGCACATTTTGACAGCAGACATCATGACTGACTGCTCAAGGACAGCAAATACAACACAAATCTATCTTCTTTCCAGCTTATGAATTTACAAGATGCTGAGCATGAAAGGTGAGAAGATAAATGAAAGACAACTTCTTTTAATATGCAACACATTTCCCTTTGCCAAAGTAGGAGGATAGAGTGATTAAATTAAAATAAAAAAAAAGGAAAAACAACAAAATCAGTAGTAAAGTAAGCATAACAGAAGTTCTGGTTTTTAAAGGCATTTCTGCCATCATTTATCACTCAAAATATATTCGTACACCTCTGCTGCATCATTACACCTCAGTTCAGCTGCTGCTATGTGTTCATAATCACGGAGGGCGTGCTGAGGGGAAGAGTGGAAAATTTGAACAAGAGTGACAATCTGAAAAAGCATCTTTTGTTCTTATTCAGCATTCAGTGAAAAGAAGAAATAATAAACAATATATACAGAGAATAAGAAATAAGGGTAGTAATAATTTTCTTGTAAGTATTGTATGACAGGCAGCCCATAACCAGCCCTGACTGGCTTTTCAACATGAGGACAACAGGAGACATAAGGATTTTCATGTTACCTGAAGGCATCAGACAAGAATTTCAGTCATTGTGTAGCAAGTCCTATAGAGTCACTTACCTGAACTTCACATAATAATGCAGACAGAAGTCCCCAGTATGAAAAAATATGCCCCCTGTTGTCCCCTGTTACCCCATTCTCACTCAAACACTGATTCATCATGTGATCCTGAACATAGAACTAAGTGAAAATGTTTTCACTATTCTCAAACATAGTTTATCAGATGACACATATCTTATCTTTCCTTTTCCCACATCTGTCGTCCCGAGGCTCTGTAGAGGTAACAGCTTGGATTCTGATTACATGGTGCTGTTTTGTTCAAAATTATTGTTTATTAGTACTGTGTTCATACGAGTGCCAAAAAAAATAATTTACTTTTATAAAATTTCACCTTTTGACTCAGGTATTCCCTACCTTCACAATCTCTAAAAATAAATAAGAATAAACTTACTCTTATTTCTCCTTGAAATCCTGTTTGGCAATTTTGATTCCTACAAATAAAACTTACTAACAGAGTCCTTAATACAAAGTAATGATTAGCAACTAAAGTTTAAGGAGAAGAAAAAAGAAAAAAAAGAAAAAGTGAAGTTAAAACTTCAAACAAAGGCAGAGGTGAGGAACACACTGCTTTTGGAAGTATCTCCATGGTGTTATAAGTGGCTGAGCTAAATGGTTAAAAGTTATTTTGAAGTGTGTGAAGTTAAGTCAGAATAAATACCACCTCTAATAGCTTAGTTACAGAGTATAGATGTCGACAAGATCTAGGTGAATGACAATCTTTTAAATGTCTGCTAAAATGAAACTTTTTTTGTTCCACTTATGAACCAGCTAGAGATATGAAACATTAGTCAATTCTAATTTATGGGCAAGATGCTCAATCTCTCCTCCAAACACCTAAGCATTTGTTGACTTCCTGTTATTAAACAGGAGGTAAAACCTTTTGTATCTGGCAGTTTATCTCAGTTGTAAGGGGCAAAATTATAATCAAGGGTTTCAGATAAGCAAAATGTTTTCCTATAGTATTTGGTACTGTGTCATATTACCCTTTTGAACGAGGAACTGGCTTTCGTCTCTCTACTCAGTAATTGATAAATTTTTAATTGATAAATTGATAGTTTAACTGAGTGTACCTATCTCAAGTCACTACAGGAAAATCTGTTCATTTAGAAATAACATAACAGGTTGTGAAATGCCCACATATAGTCTTGGAGGGTTGTGAGCATGTGAAAAGTTAAGTTACTGATAGTATCTTAATATTCATTTAATTTTCCTACTGGGAAACTTTATAGTAGTGATAAATTTCAGTCTTATGTGACCAAAGAAAACCAGGTGCTTTCTGTGAAGGTTGTGCTGTGGGTCTTGCTTTGCCAGGCTGCCACTTCCAAAGTCAGAAACAGACCATATATCAGGAAGAGGCACAAAGAATGCCTTGATTTCACTGCATATCAACAGAAACAGAAATATGCATATGAATTAATGAAAGACACATTAAACCTATAAAACAAAGTTAATCTGGTGGTGAAAATGCTCACTTTCACCATGACAGATACTGAGATAAAGAAGATGAAATGAAGACTTGGTCCCTGCTGACCTCAGGCAGCTGTACTTGCTGTATGACCAGGGTACATAATTTCTACTTTCACATAGTCATTCTTAGAGAATTAGGTGCCAATATTTACTGTACTTTCTGTGATTTTTTAAGATAATAAACACGGTAGCAGACTATCTATGCAGCTCATCATTAGAGATTCATCAAAGTGGGATTCAGTGGGATGTTGTCAGTATCAACATTTTCAAGTAGGTTTCTAGGTCTGGAAGCAATTCCATCCAATTTACACTACACTGAAAATAATGGCAAAAAACAAATACAAATCTCTGTATTTTTACACAATGCCATTATAAATTGGTAATACTTCAATTAATGCACACACTGGTGGATTCAAAGGTAGACTGCTCACAACCTAAAAAACCAATTTTGGTTTGAAATTATACCAATATGAGTAAACTGCAAAATCACTGCTTTTGATATCACTGAATATTTTATCTGTCCTTAATTTTATACAATAAAGCCATTTGCCAAACTTCCCAATAACAATGAGAAATTATTTTGTAAGAGGGGAAGAATCAATCTGTCCTTTATTAAAAATCGTAACAGCTTTTATGCAAGAAAAAATTGTAATTGGCATTTTCTTACTCATTAGTGATTGTATGGAGTTATGATATATCCCTACCTGAAAATGATCTTTTATGATTTATATTGAATTAGAACTTGTGGCATAATAGGATTCTTCAGAAATATACATAAAAGTGTTTAAAACTCTTTGAACATTTAATAAAGCTTTACATTCTAGAAAGTATTAAGTAATTTACTAGGCAAAATTTTATTTTTAAGAGAAAGGGAAAACCTGGCTTGGATAAAATATTACACGCGGAAGGTACAGTATCTAAATAATGGTATTAAGGAAACTGTTTTTCTAGCTTTATTGCGTCAATCTGATGGAAGTTATTTGTCAGACTACAGAAGAGTAACTCAAACTGGACTTTTTTATTGTGGGAATAAATTACCAGGCATGTGATTCAGTTAAACAAGAAGAAAAAATGCTTTCTGCTGGGCTTTGATCTCATCTCATACAACTACCCACAGAAACTGGAGGAAAACACATGAGTTTCATCTGCGCTTTTGTGTAGGTCACATATCCCAGGACCTCTCCATATGCACAGCCACTTTAATGATTTCCAGTGTTATGCTTGCATTCAGAACAGTTGGATTTTATTCTTATATTCTTGGAAATAAAGAAATGCATGAAAGTAAGTGGCTTCAACTCTGTCACCAGCCACAGGAAGCTAGGCAGCAAATAAAATTGTCAATTAGTTCGTGTTCACAGTTCTAGCTGGAAATTTGGGTTCCAAATGCCCCTTTCATTCTCTTGACAGCCACTTCCACAACCTGCTCATTTCCCTGAAGTGAATTAATAGCTTCCTTTCCTAGAGTAGCAGCAATGATGACAATGGCCAGCCAAATTTCCCACAATTTGGCTAAACCTTGTCACCACCCATGGTTACAGTCCAGGCTAGGGAAGCTGCACTATGTTCAATAAAGAAGCAGAAATCAGAATGCCTTTCTGGACCATTGCATCACACTTTGCAAAATTGCCTTGTACTGTAATATCTTGCAAACCAGACAGCAGCATTTTACATCAATTCCTGAAATAATTTTACTTCAGTTGTCAATAATTAGTTTTAAAATTGAGTAGGTGATGGATGTTTAAAAAGGTACTAAATCAAAGAATAAATAGCTCAATAAATATTTACCATTAAAAGCAGTCTTTGTTCCACATCATTTCCAAAGTTCCTCTAATCAGCCCCTGATTTATAAGTCAAGAAGAAAAAAAAATGCACCTGATCAGCTCTCACTGCACCAAGAATCTCTGAAGAGAATGTAAATGGTGTTCATTTAAAGTTGTTATTTATTTATACACCAAATGAAAGTACTTTATGGGCAATTTTATTTCATTATTTCAGGTCACCTTAGACAATATCTTTCAGATCTGATGAGGGTATCACACTGCTTTTAATACTTGAATAACTTCACTGAATTCAGGTAGTCCTTTCTGATTTACACCCATGCAACTTGGCACAAGATCAGGCAGCTGTTCTTCCCCAAGGGACTTGAATTAACATTCCAATTTCAGGGAAGGTCTATTGCAAGGCAAGTAAAGATGTCTTGATGTTAATGTGCTGTATCCCATCCATGCTAATTCTGCCAGGACAGAGTCCCATCTGCTGCAAACAAAAGTAGCTTCAAGATTTCACCTGAATTATAACATTGTCACTAGCTGAAAATCCAGCTAATCGTTCTATAGTGCATTCTGCAGCACATCAGGGGGAGTATAATAATTTCTTTATGGAATTAAATGGGGGGAAAATACATTAATGGGGCATTATGGCTGTGGTGTTAAGCACATGAAAGACAACATATTTAAAATTATATTTCCCCAAGCAATTTGAACTCAGCTGCTTTGTATAAATGTATTAAAGCATTTAAGTTAATATAATGTGCTGAAAACCAGAATACAGCATATGTGCCAAGGGACTGAGATATCACCACAGTGGGAAGCTTAACTATTAATTATTTTATTTTAGTGAAAATAAAGGCTAACCTCTGGCATTATTTTTCTCTATGTATTTATCATTTTACTGTTTTAGTTTTATTCCAATTATTCCTACTTGACTAGGTAAAAAATTATATGGTATGAACAGAAATGATAATTCACAAATCAGCAAGATGTCAAATACTGAAATACAATTTTAGGCAGAAAAGCCAGTGTTACATGGACCTTTTCCAGCCAAGGTCTTATGAGCAGAAAAAATTAATTCTTAAATACCAGTGTTAAATATTTTGTTTCTAAGTCTTTATTAGACCCTAGACAGCCAAAGTAGGAGAAATTCTCTGCCAAACTTAAAGCAATTAGAAGCCAACCTTTACAGTTTTCAGAAAATACTTGTAGAGCACAATAGGTTATGGTAATTCACTAAGTTCCATTTCCACTAAAGAATGTATGAAGACATTTATGAGTCAACAGGATATAAAGTCATGTGGTTGCCATTTATGTTGAAGAAAATGGATATAAAGTTATATGGAAAGCAATAAACATGGAAACTTATGAAGAAAATATTTGTGGTTTGCATGCAGAATAAACTCTCACAGAATCAGAACTCTATAACCTTGCAGATATCTTTCATCCAGAGTAGCCTTAAGCAAAGATAAACATCCTCTTATAAGTTAAAACCAGAATTGATTCAGTTCAATAAAGTGATGGATGATACAGTACTAAAGGGTAGATAATTATTAACTATAACATTAAACAAGTAGTTAACAAAGATTAATCTTCAAGACAGCTTACAACAAGCACAGATAGCTCATTAGATTACTGTATTCTTTTGTGCCTGAACAATAGAAATTATGCACAATTCTCATTTAATGAGGATGTTATTTCCTCTCTGCATGAAGACTTTTTTTTTTGTTTGAACATCGTGTTTGATATGCACAAAAAAGACTATGAGCAGATGAATCTTAATTGGACAAGAAATTAGCACTTAAACATTAATTCCTAATTACTTTTCTTTTTTAAGATTAACCTTTTCTATGTTGCTCTGCAAGACTGTAATTTACAATTAGAATCATGTTTATGAGATATTGATTTGGTGTTTATTCGATATAATTTCTTTTTAAATGTTAAGCATGTAAATCCACATACTACCACAGAATCTTTCTACAGCCCACTGAAATATGCGTTTTGCACCTGGAACAAAATATAGCTCTGAATATGTGCTGTCTTTTGAAAGGCTGCATTTTTTTGAATAAAATATTGTTTTAAAAATGTAATTCTAGTACTATTTTTACAAAACGCTAAATGTATAAAGGAAGATCTCTAGGAAAATCATCTAGATACATAATTGTTCTAGATAAAAAAGTAACATTTTTTTAAAAAGATAAATAATTGCAGCAATTTGGTTCCATTACCAGGAACAATTGCAACTATTTTTCCCTTTCTAAAAATGCAAACATAACTTTGAGAACATTTTTGTGATGTTGAGCTATTTCTTGATGTTTACAGTAGCCATTTTTCACAGTACCCTTCTGCTGTGTTGAAGTATTACAATACATTTAACGAGTATTCCAGATCCTTGCACATAGCATTTGTCCTTTTCTTCACTGTACATTTTCAAATCAACTCATGAAAGACTAATTTTCTTCCTTCTTTTTAAGCAACTTCAAGACAACTGTCATGCCTGAATTCCAAAACTCTAGGATATAGCTCCCATCAGGCAACTCTTTATTGAATAGGTTTTAATTATCTATAATTTAAGATAAAATAAAGCTATATACAGAAAGGAATTTCTCTACAGATGTGTGACCTGAATGATTAAATTCCTTTCTTGGCTATATGGGCCATCTCCAGCTATGCTACAAATATTTTCTTGGAAGTGCCCCTCATTTCAGACTCCTCTGATTTCAGTCTTAATCTCTAGGACAAGCTGAGAAATATCAGTTGAGAAGAAAAAGCATGAATAAATGACATGCATGTCAGTACACCTGCTATGTACAGCACTTGGCACAGCTAAAATCTCACAAAGGCCTACGTTCTGCTTCTGTGTCAAGAGCAAGTCATCAAACAGCAATTTCAGTACATTACTGAAATGAAAATAATATGACTCATGAGGTAAATCTGTATCCACAACCATACTTAATGTCTGATATCAGAAGAGTTAGAACAAAAACCTTTGCATCACATAATGCCATTTTACAAAGATAATGTCTTCTACTCCCTTTTACCTAGAGAAGGGCAACCACTGAGAGACAAGTTTCAGTCTTGTAGGTCAGGAGAGAGTTCTCTGCACCTGAGTCAGAGAATCCAGGAAAATGTTATCAGCCATCTGTAGGACTTAAAAGACCATAATAACGTTCATAGAGGAAAAAGCCAAGTTCCCTTTAACTCTGTTCAGTGGCCAACAGACAAAGCCAATGAAAGGGATCCAGTCTTCATAGCACTTAATAGCTCATGCACTTCTCAAATGTGAATTCAACTTTTACAACACATCACTTTATATCTTTCTGTTCTTTGAAAACACCAAATTTTTATCATCCAGATTATACCTTGTCTACATATTGTGAAAACCAATTAGTTCTTTTCTTGTTCCAGATGAGATAAATTTTTCCCTATTTACCTTCCCCTCACCACTCACAATTCTGTAGGATTCTGCACCTCATCAAATTCCTCTTTTTCTTTTCTTGCACCTTAAAGAAGCTTTTCTTGTATCTCAAAGAAAGTTCATACCATACTTTTGATTACCTTGATAATCTTGTCTGTACATTTTTTTACTAAATGAAACACACAAACAGCATGTACCATTCAGGATGTACACACTAGTGCACATATTCTGTGCATTATATTTGCATTTTCTTCTTTTTTTTTAACCCTAATAATTTTTGTATGTTTTTAATTACTGGACATTGAGCTAACATTTTAATATTACAAAACTAGAATTCCAATTCTGTATTGTAGCACATGGAAGTGAATGTTCAGTTCAAAGCTCATCTCTATGCTAATAGTTTGTTTCCCAATGCCTCACTTTCTAACTCATTTCTTTGATATTATACCACTCAGTCAACTTTGGAATGTCCTTCTCCAGTTCTTCACTATTAGCTTCTGTGTATCTAAACAACTTGGCAATCGTAATAACTGTTTATCAGCACCTAATGTTGTGAACACCTCAACGATCCCCATAAAATGCAAATTTGCCTTCACAATAAGGGCTGTATATTCCCACAGTTTGTTTCCCATCATTTAAATATTATTTACAGAAAATATCATCTTTCATCTCTCACGTCTTTATTCAGAGATTTTTGATAATGGCATTGCCTTGGAGAAAACTGGGTATGTAATCTTCATGTCCCTTAATTATGCTCATTCATTCATTTACTCATTCATTTAAAGAAGTCCATAGATTCATAACAGATGACTTGCTATTAAAAAACTGGTATTAACTCTTCTCCTTCATCCCTATGTCCCATAACACTGTTCTAGCTAATTGATTTGATACTGATTATCCTGTCTATAGTAGTTTGAATTCTCCCAGGTAGTAGTTTGGGAAATTTCCATCATAATTGTCAGCTTCTGAATCACTGGTACTGAGTCAAATTCATGCAAGAGTTTACATACAATGAGCTATAATTCATCTAGTTCATACTTTAGTTCCATTAGATATCTTCAGATCTTTCTAGCTGTAAATGTTTATTGTTTTCAATTGTTGTATAATGATTTTACAGACATTTGCACATCAGACAAATCTCCAAATTCACTTTGCATTAAAGCAAGGTCCATTATATGCTGTTTTCCCTCTCCAACCCACTGAACATAGGTGTAAAAATTAGCTTTTCTGCCAGGGATTTATCTTTTCAAACTGCACTTTATATATATTGATATTGTATCCTCTAAATACTCTCTGGCTTACCCTTATCCCAATGTGTTTGATTTTTAAATTTTTTAAAATTATTTTTAAACATTTTGCATCATTTTCTATAAACCTCTTTTGACAACCTTGCTACTGATTTCATTTAATCTGTTATGTTTTTTATTTTATTTTCCTTTTTTTTCTAGGATTTACCCCACCATTTACCTGTGTATTTTTTCTTTCTTAATTTTCTTTCTAAGAAATTACTATTCTTAACTATTATTTGTATTGATTCTCAATCTTTTTAAAAACACTGATATCATACACTATGTCACAATGCAGATGGAATGTGCAAATATATACCTCCTAACTGTTTCTTCTAATGTTTTTTTAACATTATTTTTGGATTTAGGAGATGCCCTTCTTAAAACTAGGCATTATCACACTGGGGCTTGGTCTCTGCTCACCTTTCTGGAATGTATGTACCCTGTGGCCACTGATTTATAGTATTTTGTCAATAGACACATTTGTAACCAAGGCATATGCACTGCTCAAAATCAGTTCTCCTTTTGTGGGATACTGAGTTGTTCCATTATCTGTCCATTTAAAGGGTTAAAGGTTTTATGGTTTGATTTTTATAGAGTATGTTTGTTAAGGGCAGCATTTTAATCACAAGTTATGAAGATGATTGGCATTTGATTACATTCTGGGGTTTGGCTTTTGTTTTTTTTTTTTTTCCCCAGATAGAACAGGGGTTTTTTTCTAAATATGTTATGGTCAGTATTTGTCAGAGCCTTCACCTCAGCTGTTTCTTCTTCAATTATTTTCTGTGAATTGCAAGAGAACATGCTGAGGGGAATTTCTTAATTTCTAAACATTAAAATAATTTTTCTAAGAATTTATTGTTTAAAATTGTTAGGAAACACCTTCTCCTGACATTTATTGTGATATTTGATAAATTTTTGTGAGTACCATTGAAATAATGCATTATTATTGCTCTATTAGTTTTCACTCTTTTAAATGTCTTACAACACTCTATTCTCCACTTGCTCTGATGATGAGGTCAGCAGTACAAATCTATTACATTTTCTATCCTCTCCAGAAGGTTTAGTTCCACATGTCCATTTTTATTACCCATATCCTTTCCTTGAGGAATAGTTTAAGGCTAGATCACAATGTATGATTGATTCTTTTCTTTCAGCTATATTTTGGTAATACGCATTTCAATAGACAAGTTTTCTCATTTGGCCAGCCTTCCTGTCAAAAATTTCCCTTTGATGTTCATACACAGAGCACATGCTGCACTGAATTTGGCTCTCATTACTCACAATCACTCACTTGGCAGTTTAACTCTTTCTCCAGGTTTTACAGGGCCATGCTGTATCCTATTGCTTTTTCTCTCTCTGCTTTGGAAATAAAAGTGAATGGTATATTCTGATTAATTGTATTCAGAATGGAATTAATCAATGTCAGAAACCCTTGAAGACCTCCTTTACAGTTTTTTCCAAAGTAGAAGCAGTACAGGATTTAGCAGACTGTGAATAAATGTTTAAAACATCAGCTATATACCTAAAAAACAGATTTGTTTGCTTCACCAAATTCAGAACAACATTTTTGCTCTTTAGTGTTCATTTCCAGGTGTAACAGGAACTGTGAAATTTTTAAGGAAATTAATACCCCAAAATCAACTTCAATTTCTAATTAGGTGCATGTTAGTTTGTAACTACTACAAAAAAAAATTAAAAACTCCAACAACACAAGAGATAAATTTCTGGCAGATTCAGAGCACATCTCAGAGCATTTAAAAGCAAGGACTTTTCTATACCCATGGTATAATGTCAAATGTTATAATGCCTTATTAGGTTCCTAAAAATTTGATTATCACAGTTCTGCAGAGTCTGATTCTCTTTTTACCTCTATGCTGATTATACATTTATTCCTATTCATTTTCTACTTTTTAAACCTAAAAACTATAATCATCTTCTGCATTTAGTGTTCTCATTTCACTTTAGAATTATTGCTTTATTCTGATATCTGGATTATTTTCTTCATTCTCTTTTACCTTTTGTGAATGCAGTGTGTGGGGTTTTAACTGGTATAACAAACCTCATGATTCAATTCCTTTTATTTCTCTTGCTCAGCAACACCTGCTTCTTTTTATGATATTTTAGTTTTCAGAAGGACAGCAGATTGACAGGCTTGGAAGCAGAAGTCCCATTTGTATGTTTACAGGATTTGAGCAAGCTGAAGCAGTAAAAGATTTTATCAAGGTATCCCAGCTTCCTTGGAAAGGCCACTGATGAGATATTTAGCTCAAGTTCTCTTCCTTGAGTCTTCCCAGGATGTTGCTAGTTGTAAAGGGATTTTGTTTTTTAAATGGATCACTGCCTACTGGACTTAGATAAATTGGCAATTTCTGCCTTAGGAATGCAGAAGTTCTTTCTCAGGCCAGAAAATATCTATCAATTGCATGGTTACAACTCCTGTATTCCTTTATAAATTCACTGTACCCGTTCACCCTCTTCAACAACCAAGAGCTTCACAGTATATTCCAGTGAAACTTTTGTGAGATGAGAAAATGCTTCCATTGCCATTTACAGACAAGTAAATCAGGTAAAAGAGATTAAAAATGAAACTTCATATAGCATTCAGGAATTAGTTTATCAAGCTAAACACCTTTCTTTGATGATCTAGGTTTTAGGTTTAAATGAGATGCTCAAGTGCCCACAAAACAGCTACCAAAAAAACACAGCAAAGTATTTCAGCCAACTCTGTCCACCATTGTGTCAAGTCTTAAATTACTAAAGCTTTTTTCGTTTTATTTTTTCATGTAGGTCCAAGTCAATGAGATAAATTCTGTGCCCTGATGTGAAGAAGGAAACATCATTAGAAACAATCTCTAAGGTAGTTTTCTATAACCACTGTTTTTATTACAATTTAAATATCTGTTTTCATTTTTTTGGTCAAATTTGACAATTAAAATTGTCAAATTTTATGACATTTCTATTACCCCAGTTTCCCTCATAATAAAATATCTGTTGTCTTCAACTTTTATCTTGAAAGATGTAGCATTCATGTGGATATAAACTCTAGTTCCTTCATACTCCAAGTCCGGTGGCTTAACTTGGAGACTGGTATTTAAAAATTGTTAAAGACACCTGCAGTCAATTTGCAAAGAAGATTCAATCATATCCACCTAACATTAGGTTTTCAAAGCACAGCTGACTCAAATACAAAGAAATTCTCAGCTTTTCTGATGACTGGATTAGTATATCGTTATCTTGGGCATTTAAGAATGACGTAAAGGATATGAAGGTGGTGGTCACGGATGAAACAATGGAAAGTGCCTTTTGTGTGACAAAAAACATTAAAAAATAACAATGTTTCTCTAGATGAATGACATCCTGTTGTCACTTCAGATCCAGAATTGCATGGGTAAAGCTCTTCTGGATTATAACCTTTGAATTTAAAACTCATTCAATTCCTCAATCATTGATCAATTTTGTTAAGAGCAAGAAGAAAAAACCTTCTTATTAGGAACGAATAGCCCTTGGATATATTACATGAGATAGCCACCCAGCTCAACTGCTACTAATTAACAGATCTCCTTGTTGATGGGATGAACACAACATGAACACTACAAGTTCTGAGATTAGAGTTGATGTATGAAATGTTTCTTTCTTAGCTAATAATAAAAATGTCTTTTGATTCTTTTACCTGTTATAGTATTTAAATTACGTGAAAGCTGAAAATTTTGTAGGGTAACTTCTAACAGAAGAGACGAAATTGAGTCCAGCTATGCACATCTTCACTGTCCATTGGTACCTTTATCCCAAAGGCTCATAATCATCATCCTTTCATTGTGAATATCAGTAACTCTGGAGCACAAAGCACAGTGTGTAGCTTTCTGACATGCTGTGGGAACTAAGTATCTCTAAGCACTCTTGCTATTTCTGAGTCAAAATAGAAGGTAGAATATAGTGTGGTTTAAATATAAATTGTTCCTCATAGTGCTGTTATTTTTTGTCTCCCTCTAAATTGATTTTCCAACTGAAAAAGAAAGTTTTAAAATAATGTAGTACAACTTCTGCTTAGATTCATTTCAACTAAAATTCACTGTTCACTATATAGAAATTTAAATTTGATCTGAATGTCTGCATTCCCTTCACAGTCAGTGGAAGGCATAATATTTATTCACAAGTCATTTACAGTATTTTAAATTTCTGTTTGATAATGAGAATATTGTTTAAACTGAATGTTTTGTAGTCCATATTTGTGGCCGTTGTTGGGGGCCGGACAGCTGACCACAGGGATGGCCGGTGGCTCGGCGGCTTGTTCTGAAAGTTTCCTTTTTGCCAAGTCAACTTCAGCTAGGGACTTCTTTTCCCCTTGCCAAGCCGGGCTTCCCTGGGATGGTGGCCACTGTCCCAGAAGCCAGAGAGCTGCTGAGAGAGAGAGAGTGTTCCCTTGTCCGGAGCCCAAATCAGACACGATCACACCATGGTCTGCTCTTGGGTTCAGGGGCAAAAGACCTCGGAAAGCCCAGCTTTCAGACTTTTATTCTGAGGGTTACAACTTATCTCATAACGGTACAGGGGAGGAAACAGGGAAGGGTCAGAGGGTCAGGGCCTAATCAGGAAGGAGTAAGGAAGGAGAGAGGGAAACACAAGATACTATTGTTAACTGAAGGATGGGAGGGGGGAGTTCAAACCCCTTTCCAAGGCCAAATCTAACTCTACCTTAAAGGGCCCTCACTCTCTAGGCCCCAAAAAATTCCTCAGGGGATATGCAACTCTCTGGGCTTGAACCACCGCTACACATATTGGCTGAGATTAATCCTCTGCTTTACATACAAAAAACCTGATTGGTTCCACACAAAGGCATGGTGGGGAGGGAGGGCCATGCAGGAGCTGGACAGAGAGCTCCAGATTGTGACTTAAGGGATACTAAAGTGATCACAAGCTGGTTGTAGCACCTGTCCATGGCAAGAACTTCATTAGCAAGCAAAAATTCTTTGGCACATTTTAAAGCCATACTTCTTCACAGCTGCATCTGCATAGGGACATCCCTTTTCTTTGTTTTAACTGACAAGAAGAAATTAAAATCTTTAGCAAAATATACACAACCTTCAGGAGGGTTCTTTTGTTGAACCATCCTCTCTGATGCTACTAACTACTGGCAGAGGGCTCTTGTGATTCTGACTTATCCCTGTAAAACTCTTTGTTGATGTATTTTTTGTTGTGCTCTGTAGCTGCACAGTGTAAATATACAGCAAAGGACCAGGAACTGCAAAGTTAGGATCCAGGTTCCCAGACAAGTGCCCTGAGGTCTGGGTTAGAATCTTGCTCTTTTTATTTGTTTTCTTCACCTTCATGACTTGCATGCTTTTCTGCAAGGTAGTGCAGACTCAAAGGAAGAGTATAGTGAAAGATGCTATAGTGAAAGACCCTGTAGTTCTATCATGGACCCATGAATTAAAAGATCAGGGATCAGTCTCTCCCTGGGTGAATTTCCCAAGTGTGGACAGCCTGCAAATGGTGAGCTCTCAAACAGCCATACTAGGTCAAAAAAAGGTAGATAACACCATCAATACCTTATGTCAAAGAAAAATGCATAAAACTAATTTAATTACTATTTCCAGAGAGACTTTTATTCGTTGTCTACCAAGTGGATGGCAGCGTTTCACTTACAGTGTTATTCAGAGGGGAGAGAAATCTCTGACAGACTCCTGCATTCAAAGGTAATGGCATCCAAAGGTAATAGCAATATTTCTGTATAGCATTCTAGCTTTCTAAATCACCTTTGGAAAGCATATTTCTCACCATCAACAGGACAAAAAGCTTACCAGTTTCAGTCAGTATAGATTGCCCTGTCAAAGTGACTGTTGACTGTCTTAACCTGAATCTCACCCTAGACATAAAGGCTTACAGACTATCCATATGAATTCAAACAAGACTAAAATTACACTATCCAAATACCAAGAAGAACAAACAGAAATCTAACTAGAGTATTCATTAAGTAACTTTTCTATTGCAATTCTCTATGTCAGGGCCCTTAGCACTCAAGGGTTTCACTGCTTAGGCTCAGGGTTAGGCTCAATGGTGTAGCCAGGCAGCCTTGAATCAGACAAATGTGTAGATAGAGTTGCATGAGAAAATGCTCTGACAAGCAAGGTCCTGTCCCCCTCAGCAGGAGCTGCACTTGAACTTAACCCCTGGCTCTGCTCCTACCACCACGGCCATGCCTGGCTGTGCACCTCTCTGACCTTGTTTGGACTTCAGATCACTCCTTGGCATCCTGCTTGATCTCCTGGCCTTGGCACTGTGGATGAGTCTAAAGATGTCAGGATGAGCCAGGATACTGTTACCAAATCGACTCTGCTTTTCTTCCTCAGGTGCAGGGGAACTGTTCCTTGTGTGACCTTGAGGTTCCTGCCCTTTCTGCCTCACCAGGGCTCTTGTCCCCCCTGTTCATCTTTCCTTAGAGAGCAGTGATGGCACATGGACAGTTCATGTGCCATAGCTTCATTCTGTCAGTAAAAGCAGAAGTCAGGTCATGCAGTTAAAACTGCTGACACTCAGCAATGATTTTCTGCAAAGCATTGTGCCTGCAGCTAATGATAGAGCTCAGGAAAAGTTCTTAGCAAGTGTGGAGCACATTACCACCCTTCTCAGCACAATGAACCATAACAAAATTGTTCCCTTTAATCTTCTTCTATTACTACCTGAAGACTTCAGTCCAGTTTTCAATCATCTGTGTTTGGAAAATACAGGTATCTCAGCAACAACACTCTCATCTCCCTGGGACACAGTAAGAACTATTTTCTTTGGGGTAGAACAGATGCCCAAACATTGAATTGAAGCTCTGATTCAGAGAGAGATTTAAACAGATATAACCTCAGGCAAGTCTGCTGTCCCTAAAAGTCAGTTGGACTACTAACATGGTTGAAAGTTATGCATAAAATTGAGCACCTTTTTAATCATGAACAAAATAGAAAAGATAAAGTATTCATACTTGAGTTTGCTCAGCTGTGGAATGATCTGCCTGAAGAGATTTGACAATCTAAAATCTGACAGCTTTTAGAATGCTCCACTACCTCCTTTTTTAAGTTCCTTTTATAGTACTTGAATGGCAACAAAAGAAGTATAAATTGTCAGAGGCAAAGAAAGGAGAAGGAAAAAAACTTGCTAAATAGACTTAGCTGTTAAATAGTTATTACAGTAAAAGCAATTGAAAAATAGAAAACTGATATATAGTAATAGGAAAGAAAGAATTTCTATTTGCTGATGCTGCTTTCAACTGTTAATACTTTGAAGAAACAGCCGGATTCAGCCTGCATTTTATGAAGTCCCTGCAGAGCTTATTGGTACACGACATCCTGGTAAGGTGCTGTTTGTTAGATGAGTGAATGGCAAGGGTGGAGTAATTAAAAATAAGACATGCATCTCCTAATTTCAAAACTTATTTTTTAATAATAAAATGTTTTCTATCAAAGCAGATATATGGTTTTATGATTCAGGTCTATTTGTGTTTAGGTTAGCATTCAAGTATATTTGTGTTAGTCTTAGCATAAGACTCTTACAGCAGTAAATCTGCATTAGCAATTTCATTATTACCACAAACGAGACAGTAGAAGGTAAGAGAACAAAATTAATTATGGAATCACTGAGAAATAAAACACTTTAATGTCTTCTGGACACAAAAGCATGTAAAAAGCAAGCTATGCTATGCTGAACTCTTCCAATCAACTCTGTCATAACATTAGTAACCTGTAACTAATTCCAAATTGCTAAGTATCTGCCCCTACCTCTCTCAAAATGACAGCTGCAGTTGATTCCCTTACTGAAACATCCAAATGCTGCACAGCACAACTCTAGAGATTTGTCAAGTGTTGCACAGAGGGAACTTCAGACAGCCACTATATCACATTGTCTCCCTCATACTCAGGCCTGTGGCTCATGAGCTCACAGTGCTGAGCTATGACCTTTCTTCTGGTTCTGATCCTGCCAGATCAGAGCACAGCATTTCCCTCACTGTGAGTGAGAAATCTGGCAGGTTTGTCACTATGCCTAGGAACTATGGAACAAAGGTAAGAGAACAAACAGTAAACCTAATACAGACTTTGGAAGACAGTGGTCTGTTTAAAGTAGCAGAATTTTCTGTACACCAGAAAACTTAAGAAAAGAACACTAAAAATCATAGAGTCATAGAAAGGATTGGGTTGGAAGAGACCTTAAAGATCACTAAATTCCAACCCCTCAGCCATGGGCAGGGACACCTTCCACTAGATCAGGTTGCTCAGGGCCCATCCAAACTGGTCTTGAACAGTGTGGGACATCCACAGCTTCTCTGAACAACCTGTTCCAGTGCCTCACTGTACTGTGCTGAGGACCCCAGAGATGGTCGCAACACCTCCATGTGGGCTCTCACAAGGACAGAGTAGGGGCAAAGTCTTCACCTCCCAAATCATATATGCCACACAGAAAGAAGGGCTTTAAAGAGTTAAGAATCTTGGCTGTTTCTCTTTTGAAGTTAGAAGTTCCATAATTTGCCATCCCAGCACTAGAGTGCAAATGATTCATCAGCTTATCCCAGTCAGCTGTCGTAGTGAATCTGCAGGGAAAAGGAAAATTGTGCAGAGTCTATTCAAGATAGAGTGGAGAGAAAAACAGCTCAAGGAAAATTTTAAATGTTGTGCTATAAGAACAGTGTGGATTGTAGAATGTCTCTTTAAACATCACGTAAGAGTGAACCTGAAAATATATTCCTTTTTGTTTTTAAGATGTAGAGTTCCACACAGGCAAAACATTGAGAAAAATCTAGAGCTATTGCTTGGAGGCAGCTTGAGGATAAATTGGCAAGTAGCCATGTCTGTTTTATCCACAGAGCTGAGACAAACACTCACTAACTGACAGTTTCTTTTTCAGGAGTTAGAGGATAGTGGGACCAAAGGTAGTGATGCAATTTAGAATACACTTAATAGGCACACTGGTATGGAAAAATGTAGAATTGTTCAAACAGGACCATAAAACTGAGAAAATTTAAAATTTAATAATTTTATGTCTATTAAATATGCAAATCATGTCCATCAACAGGAAAACATTTCCATATACCAGCAAAGATTTCTTTTCAGTACACAATTATTATTCACATTAGCTTGGTATTAGAGAACCAATGTGTTATAGTGAATACAGTTGCATGATCAGCACATAGGAAACCCAATGTGATGTGTGAGAAATGTCCAAATTTCAGCCAAATTTCTGCAAAACCAGAAAACTTCAAGCTGTAAAATGCTTTTAAGATAATGAAGAGATTGTTAAGATATCATATGAAATAGGAAACTGATTCTGGTCATGGTGATGAGCAATATCCTAAAATATTTACAATCACTGCTTAAAAATTTACACAAGTGAAAGCTGAAAATTGATCTCTTGGATTAAGCAAATCAATAACAGAAATTTGAAATTATCTGATGCATATAAAACTACAAAAATCTGATAAAAAGTATCAAAGACAGAAATTTGAGACTATAAGTAGGACTTAGGTGTAGAGATGCTGTTAACATACTTTCTAACCCTTTTTTAGCTCAGAAATGAAAAAATTTGAGGAATTCTTTCAGAAAAAGTGGTATATTAGAACTTGCTGTGTGAAAGTGAAATCTCTAGAAAGAAATATGTCTTCCAGTAAAACAGCTCACTAGGATCCAGAAAGTCAAGTAGAAACTGAGATTTCCACATTACCAGTAACAGCAACAGTAAAAGGATCAGAGACACAATCCTAGTTCATCTGGAATTACTACAGATACTTAAAGACTTTCTAAAATTGATTTGCTGGGGAGAGAGGGGTAGTGAGAAGGAGTACTAGTAATGCTAAGAAACTCTCTCTGTTTAAATTAAAAGATAATAGAATATTAAGGATCAGGAACAAAACAAAATAGAAGTGTGATGATCAGGGATTGCCCAAATAAAAAGAAATTAACTGTATGCATTCTTCTGTTTTAGGTTGCTGCTTTAGTCAAAAGAAAGCTTTTCTACCCAAATTCATAAATAATATTCCCTTCTTGAAAAGAATCAAATGTCACTATGCATACTATGCATACTCTGCAAATTATGCCAGAAATTTGGGAACAGTAATGAATACAAGACCTCAAACCAATGAGATTTGGGAAACCATGCAAATTTCTTTAAAGTTACCATATCACCAGGCTCTGTGCTTCAGAAACTGACAATAAGTCTGTATTATTAGACACAATGTTTCATCACAGTACAACTTTCACACTGGAAAAGTAGTACTTTACATAAGCATGTAAAGCAGGACTGTGAATCTCAGTTATGGGATAATCCTGAACAAAGGATTAACAAAGATCTTGCACCTTTCACCTGCACCTTTTCAGAGGAGGTGTCTTCCTCAAGTCTGTCTTTCAAGCAGACTTTAGTGGCTTTCTGGGTGTGTATAAATAATCATTTCGTAAAGAGTTCCTTTATTTCAGTCAGCTCTAAAATATTCTGTAGCTGTGTTTCTGGATGTCACACCTTTTCCCCGGCAAGGTGCCTGCCAGTTTCTAGCAGTGTGATGGTTCCCTCTTTCCTGTTCTTCTCCTGTTTCTCACCTGTATTTCCCAGCTTAGCTTGTCCAGTAACTTAGGAAGGCACCGTTTCTTGCTCCCTCCATGTGATTTCCCTGGCCCTGATAACAGCAGCCCAGACAGACAAACCAGTAGCTGTCTTCCCTATGGAATGCAATCTATGGAGTACTTCCAGTGATATAGTTTTAATTTTATCAGCTTTTATTTAGTATGTAGCCACGAGTCTTAACACAATTGTATTATTTTTGGAACAGTTACACCCTCCTTTAAGTGGTCTAGATATCTCAGAAGCATTCTTTGAAGACAAGGTTCAGTGCTTCCCCATCTTCCCAGTTTAGTGATGACATCTGACATTTTAGGCCATTACATGACCTGTCTCTCACTCCAAGACCCATGGGAGATGGTGTCAGGGAGATGACAGAAAACTGTGCCTCACTGAGGCCTTGCAGTGATTTCACAGTCCACCATACATGATCAAGAAGACAAGGCCCTAGGTTATGGAGAATGTTCTGGTCTAAGTTTTACCTCCTGTTTGTCAGCAAAATTAACTGGGAATAGGTACATTTTACACTAGAAAGTGCATAGCTCAAGACCAAGAACAGAAATTACTGTCGCCAAATGAAATGTCTATATCTATGCTACCTATTTACCTAGGAAATGTATTGTCCTGAGTAGCCTAAATTCTGGAACTCTTTTAGTGGCATATCCTCAGAGTAATAAAAATAATTTTTTAAAAAGTAATATTTTTAATCTTCATAATAAGATAAATACAGCAACATTATGAAGTGGTCTGCATGCAAGCATTCTTCAGCAGCCTTTTAATTCATGTGCTTTGTTGAGGTTACCACTAAATTAATGCACACAGAGCTTAAATAAAGCCAGATAGTTAATTTTGAACACCGAGGATTTAAATAATATGTTCAATTATCTTTTGCCTAGTTACATTTCTGTTATGGGCTATAACACCTTCTTCCTTAAAACAGTTTTTTAAATAAAGTAGACACAGACTAGAAGATGTTTCTAAATTTTTTGGCTTGCTGCCCCTTGGTTTTCTGATTGAGTAGTCAGGCCACTCTGGTAAAGACAATTAGTTACATAAGCCTGAGGCATTGCCCTCAGCTTCATCATTCTTCAGAACTCTGAACTTCAAACCAATTCCTCAGTGCTGGAGCTTCAAAAACTGCTCTTCTTAGTGTCATAATCTGTACTTGGAAACAGGCCTTTTTAGTGAAACAAATTATGCAGACCATTAGTTCATTATTTAAATAAAGAATATTGTAGTTGACAGATTAATATGGCAAAAGAATCCTTTTTGTTGTAGCAGTGAGTGTAGGATTTCAATGAACAGCAGAGTCATGTCGTTTATTCATCTTTTAGTGACCTTCCCAACTTATCTTTTTGAAAGATATTTTTATATCTTTAATCTAGAGGGCAGCTTTTGCCCTCAAAATTATTAATGTTGTCTGAAATCTATGGATTCTTTCTACATAGTTTGAATTTGATGAGAGTATTAGTTTATCTGGGATTTTTTTCAGATCCTTTCCCGAGTAACAATTTCAAAACAAAAGAAAATTATTTTTAATGCAGACATTCAGGTCATACATGGGTTAAAACTACACAATTTAAATAATAAGAAAAATTTTGAGGAAATCTTAATCAATGCCTGTTTTACCAGGTTCAACCAATCCATCCAGTTTTTACTGATGTCAACAGAACATGATGACTGCGATTTGGAGAGGCTATTCTGTTTTCTCTTTTCTTGAGGGTAAATTTATACATTAAGGTATAGTCTTAGTGGATTTAGCTGCTTCTTTAATGTAATTTTACTAAAATTAACTCCTATTTTTTCCATGTATACCCTCTCACTCTTGGCAAAATATTTAATTGTAACAAACTAACTGTGTCTAAAGCTCTGTGTGGAACCAGTTGTAGTTTCACTAATAGAATTTACTGAGATTGATATTTGTGTAGGCATCCTCTGCCTTGATGAAGCACAGGAAAACTATAAGTAGATACTGTCTTCCTATCCTATTGGTTGCTCCAGGAGGGCACAATTCCTTCTCCTCCCTCCCTGAACTAAAGGCTTTCCCAGCTCCATCTTCTGTTACAGATCTCCTTCAATACTTGATCAGGGACACTTCTCACTAGACCAGGTTGCTCGAAGCTCCTTGCAACCTGGCCTTGAATGTTTCCAGAGTTGGGGCATCCACAGCTTCTCTGGACAACCTGTGCCAGTGTCTCCCACCATCATAGTGAAGAATTTCTTCCTGATATATGTCCTAAACCTGCCCTCTTCCATTTTTAAGCCATTCCATCTTGTCCTATCATTCTCTGCCCTTGTAAAATATCCTTCTCCTTCTCTCTTGTAGCCCCTTTAGTTACTGGAAGGTACTATAAGGTGTCCTCAGAGCCTTCTCTTCTCCAGGCTGAACAGTCCCAACTCTCTCAGCCTGTGTGGCAGTGGGGCAGTGGCACGCCCCCCCCCCCCCCCCGCCTTTTTCCTTCCTTACTGCATACCAGAGTTAATGGGACCCCAGAGAAAACCCTGGAGTTGGAGGACTCAGCAGGATTCTCTCTGGCACCAGGAGGCTCAGGCCGTAAAGGTAAAAATCTGAAAAAACAAGTGTAGGAAGAGATAAAGAAAAATTGATGACTCAAGGGACACCATTTTATACTATAAACGGCACACAAGTTATTACTGAAGCAGAAGCTTCCATACATACACACCATGTGTAAGGGACTTCTCCCCAAGTCCAGACGTGGGCTTGTGGTTACTTCTCCGGAGATTGAGGGAAAGAATGTCGATGTGTGCTGCACCAAGAATTGGATGGTAAGATACATTGAATCCTAAGCTTATACTATTTCTTTGCTAGCTGTAACTCAATGGTACTGTATTGTGCACTGTATGTAATCTACTAGTAGTTATCCTTCTTGTTTTTATTCCTGTGTAGTATTATTAGTTTTGTTTTAAGTCTAATAGTCAATAGTTTTCCCGTCTATTAATAAATAATCTGTTATATAATAGACAGAATCAGTCATTATTAAAGGAACTTACAAATGGGAGGGGGTTTTGAGGAGCTGGTCATCTCAATAAGGTTACTACCTGCTGGCAGAGGCCTGGGCAGTAGAAAAGGACTTATTTAACTCCTAAACCCATTCGTGACAGCCTGTCTCCACTGGAGGGGTGCTCCAGCCCTCTGAGCATCTTCATGGTGTGCTACCTTCCTGTAATGCAATCGGATGTCCTGCCTCCAAGTACACATCCTACCACTGCCCAAGTGCCCACATTATGCTTATACAGCCATATGACAAGCCAGTTCAGTGAACTCTTAATGTGAAAATATAATTTAAGAAAATACATTGTACCTCTTCAGGTGAGTCCCTTTCTCAGTTTCAGTGCAATTGCATTCCATGTATTACCAATATAAAATTGCAGCTGCATTTATGAGCCAGAAAAGTACCATTCCATCATCAGTGACCTGCAATTATATTAGCCTGTAATTATCAGAGACCTTCAGTTTATGCACAAAATATCTACTTTCCTGCTTCCCTTGGCTGCATGTTCTCAGCCTGTGACTTGCAGGAGTTTTGTAGGTTTGGTAAGTAAAACTGACATTCCTCTACCACCAAAAAATAGGTTATCCCCTCTCTCTGGATCTGCATGGTAGTTCCTCAAAATCCTCTGGTGCCTTTCAGCAACTACTCTGATATAAACTCACTTATTAAACCTAAGATGAATAAAAGAAAATAAACTGGCGGGAAAATATCCACTCTGAGCTCAAATGAGACCCAGACTAAGTAGAAAAGAAGTGAGAATGAAGCATGAGAAGGTATAAGTGGTAACTCTGTATTTCAAAAGCAGCTTCACACTAACTAATTTAGCCATTTGTGGTCTCATCTAATACCATCCTTTCTTACCACCCTCCCCAGGAGACCACTATCAGCCTTTGAGCAAATGTAGGTCCCTGAATACCAACTGTTGTATCAGTACAACATCTGCAGATTGCAATTGTACTAAAAACTGTTCTGCACAAGGGAAATCTGAATGAAAACTATTGTTAACATTTCCCCAGCATTTACTTTTTTCTTCAAGGTTTTCATTTTTTAAATATCCTTAGTTGTGCTTGCTCAAGTGGAAAGACTTTTTTTGACACAAAGACTTCTCTTTCTGCAGGAATAGTTATTCTCACTTCAATAGCAAAACAACTTTAAAAAATTCCAACCCCCTTCACTTCCCTGTCCTGTCATTCCAGCACCACTGATTTGATACACCACCTCTTCAGCTGTGCTTGCACAGCAGGTTAGCTGGCTGTACTGGTTAATAGGAGCACTGAAACAATCTTGATTAAAAGTAGCTGAAACAAACCACTGGTTTTAATCCAAGCTGTTGCTGTCATCTGCCTCTGCCTCATAGATTCATGAACAGTTGTCTCAGCATAATGGGGAAGGTAAAATGGACTTTGAGATTTTTCTCCCTCCATAAATCGCTGTGTTATGTACAGTTCAGGGGCAGATTTCATCCTGCTTAGCTATGACAATGAGCTGAGATCAACATCTCTGAACTGAGGTATCTTCATGCATATATTCACATGGGTACCAGGTGTATAAACTCTAGGTCACTTAATGTAGAGAATTCAATACATGCACAGAGTGATTCATCTGACTTCAGACAGAAGCCTGAAACACCTGAATCTAGTGGGTACCTGTTTTTAGGTGGCTGAAGTCAGCTGTAGGAGCCCACCTGGCACACAGCTCTGCTAAATGTGTTGACCAGCCCTGCACTGGCTAAATGGGACAGCTGCCAGGTCTGTAATCTTAAACTGAATCCTGATCTGAAACTTTTATGGTCTCACAGTAGGTCCTAGGTTCTGTGCCCACTCCCATGGATTTCTCATTATTTGAACCCTCCCATGGCAGCCAGGCTGCCCGGGACTAACAAAATATGAGGCTCAGCCTGTGGCCTTATGAGGTACCAGGCAGGATATTTGGATAGCATTACACACCAGTGCTCAGAAGGCCTAAACCCTGATTTAGGTGTGTCTCATGTTCATAGAGACTTCTCTAATGGTACAGCCACTGTGGGTAGCTTTCCATGCCATGTCACCTCTTAGTTCTGCCACGAGGACTCTCTGTAGGTTTCCCTGCTGAAGAAACCTTTACAAAGCCATAATCTTTCTCTGAACAGGTTTGCCCATGACCCCAATGCCAGCTATATTGGAAAAAGTGATGAGATGATACATGGAGCCACCGAGAAACTGGACAAGGAGGGGACAGAAAGGGTAGACCAGAAACTTAAACCTCTATTGCATGAGAAAAATAATTCTGAAAACATACATATTTTACATATATATTTAACAAAATCAAAGCAAAATAACAGAATACTCTGAGAATTTGTAATGTTTAGTATGTGAATATGCTTCACTGCCCAACGTGCTGGGCAGTTAAGGTTTCCTGCTTGCAAACTAATTGATAAGGAATGTGCAGAATTAACATAATGCTTATGTGATGAAAAATTAATTTAAGGTTGTATGTAATCTTCCCTTTTCACTTTGTATATTAACTTATTTTTAAAAAGAAACATACAGGAGGATTTTAAATAATGAAAAATATATTCTATATTTCTAATACCTTGAAAAATAAGTAATTCAGAAAGGTTCCCTGAAATACAAGTTGGAAACTAATTTGAATCTAAATGTTTCACTGTCATTTATTTATCCCAATTCTCCAAAAATTGCTTGTCCATTTTATGACAGGATAATATAAACATTATTTTCACCTCAGTGTCTGGTCAGATAACAACCCTGCAGAACTGTATAGTCAACAATAATGAAAAATGAAGATGAGAAACTGAGATGATCTTTAATTAGATTAAGATGGTCAGTTTTGTTCATAATTTTTGGAGTAGAATATGATGCACTGTTTGGGAAGAAGTCTTCAATTTTTACTCTCAGATTCAAGGTTGTGAAAATGTAATATTCAAATTTCTGTATATTTTTGTTAATTTTGCCTTCATTTAAAAACACCTGATTTTAATATATATTTCAAAACTTTATTTAAAACCTACTTTGAATTGTAACTTAAGTTGATTTTTCTAAGATTCATAATACTAACATTTAGCTTGGAAAAAGAGTCTCCATCCATTGTAACAGAGTTAAGAAAATTGGGGAGCCATATAAAACTCAATTAAAAACAAAATAAAGAATCCCTCTAGTTACTTCCTGAGTGCTAAAAATGGCTTTTCTTAAAAAACTTCTTGAGGTCTACAGTTTCTATAAGCAGGGATTTTTTTAATATATTTTAATCTCAAACTTTTTGTTTGGGAAAAAAAAACAAAAACAGAGGTGTATTGAATTGTTTGGGAGATGAGGAGAACTTATTTATTTACAGACTATTTTAGGTCTGACTCAGACAGCAAAACTTCACACCTGTCTTGCCATTATCCCCAACTTTGTCATTCCTTAGAAAAGCAGGTGAATTTTGCAATGGAGATTTAAAGTTAAGGGACTGAATATACAGGAAGGTCAATAGCACAGAGCTACAAAGGGGAATTGGGCTGCCCAGGGTGTGGAGGACATATGAAGGCAATTGAAAAGGCTTTTGTAAAGGGTTTTATTTACTTAATATTCAGTGACATCAAATGCATAAAGACAAGGGATGAGGCAGTCTGCAGACAAGACACTTGACTGGATGAGTACATGTGGAATGGAATAGGGCTGGAAAGTCTCAGTAAGATATTTCTGTAGAAATCTGGGTGGCTTCTCTTCTTTTCTCCATCTCCATCCCAGACCTACTAGTCATTCTCATCCTTCTTAACCTACTTACAATATGAAGTCTTCATCTCAATTTTACATCTGCTGAGTGCTCATATGTCCTCATCAAGATCACCTATTTCTATCCCTGAGTTTCTACAAGATGTATTTCCTCCCAGTCTTCCTTTTCCAATTCCTCCTACCTTCTCCTTTGAATTTATCATTGGATTGAATTCAGATACCAAAGGAACTAAAAGGAACTAAAAAAAGAAATTCATTTAGTCATAGGTACTCTGATATGTCTTGGATTCCAGTCTTTCTGTAGATTGTATAGATGAGATCCATACAATATGCGTAACTGTGCAGGGGAGCATGAAGGAAGATCTGTTTAAGACAGGGTGATGAGCCCTGTTTGGACAGTGGCTTGGGTTGGAAAAACAGCCTGAATTAAGATTTCTGTTCCCAAAGTAATAACTTCCTATTTCAAGCTCATTTGGCAGCAACCTGGGAACTCTGTCCTGTTGTGCAGTCACCCATAGATGCCTACATCTTTTTTTGTAAAGCACAAAAAAATAGCATAGACAGAATTTTGTCTCACAAAATGACAAAAATGCTTTGAAACCTCTATGCATTCATCCCCTCAAAACATCCCTTGCCTCAGCAGGGCTATGACAGATTTTTTTTTCCTCCAGAGCTTTTACAGTTGCAGATGCAGACACTGGGCACTATCTGTCGTCCTGTAGTTACTCTGGAATTTCTGCTGTATGTGGAAAACAGACATTTTTTTTTCCACCTTTTTGATCTAGAGCCACTGTCTTTCACAGAGTCTGAAAAGGGGAAAATGAATCCAAAGCTTATTTAGCCCTACACAACCCAAAGTATAAACTATTTGCTATCTTTCTGTAGCAACATCTTATATCTTCCATCTTGTGTTTGCAAATCCTGAGAAAGCAGACATAGTGGGTCTCAAAACAGTTCTCAGGGGAACAGGGAGGCAGGGGTGTCTTTGGACAGAAAATGACTGCTGAAGTACCCTTCATAGGCAGAAAGGCCTGCAGTGCTTTGAACAAATCACTCACATTCATGATACAAATCAAGCATTGTCTGTGATACTTCACACTATCACATCCCAACAATCTCTCTTGTGCACACCATCTGACAAGGTCCTAACTCCCTTGCCTTACAAACCTTCTTGACACCTGTTGCTCTCTGCAGTTAAGCATGGGCTTTGTTTGCTCTTAGGGACATTCAGTAGGATGCACTCTATGGAAAGGCTCCTAGGAAAAAGGCATGTGGGCAGATCCCCCTTGGAAGCATCTTGCTAAACACTGAATTAATTTTTATGTGCTTTATGGGAAATGATATTGGGAGATCTTGTATTAAGTTATGTTTTACATGTAAAACATAAAGGAGAACTAGTTGGTGAATTCTTTCTGATGTAGGCAGTGTTCACTGGATTTTGGGATAAGCAATAAAAGAAGGGCTCATTTGGCTAATTGACACCATAATTGCCAAAATCTGGGCTAGTTATTCTGCACTCCCTAGACAGACATTGTTGAATAACTGTCATTTCTAGAACATAATCCATTGCACTGTAAAGCTGATATTTTGGATATCTGTTACAATTAAGACAAATTGCATCCTAACATTCTAGAAGCTAATGTTGTCTTAGATTTGGCTTTGTTTGCAAGGAAGAAACTTCAGAGAATTTCTTGAAAAAATAACCTTGGAAGTAGTAATCACAAATTTAAATTAAGTAGGCTGTAATTAAGGCACTCATTTCAAGATGGATGAGCTATTTACTAAAATCAGTGTAAATGAAAAATAAAGGACAAGACCACAGTGGAAATTTGAAATTTCCTTTAAGGTGCTGTGGAGCATCTTAAATTAAAAGTGTAAACATTGCATAAAAGGACTTCCGACTGTCTGTGAAGTATTCTAGAAGTAATATAGGGAATGAATGGAAAAGAAAAAAATTAGAATAAAATGAAAGAGGTGTCAAAACTCAACCTAATTGAGTTCTTATAAAATAAATCAAAACAAATGGAAAGAGATTACTCACTAAAAAGTGCAAAAGAGAACAAAGCAAGTAGAAAGGGATATTAAGAAGCAAGAATGGAGTTATTATTTAAAATAGTGGAGATATGACCTATGAAACAGGTGACTGATGCGTATCAGTTTTCAATTTGGCTGATAATATTGGAGTTGGAGAAAAAGACAGAACAGCTACAGACAGTGAAAAATAGTAACATAAACTAAGGGAATATGAAATTTTATATTGAAAGAATAATAAAAAAATTGTGGAAAGGCAATCATGACTGAAGCTATACGTGCACATTTTTCCACTGCTTCGAAAAAATACAAAAATAAAAGCAAAAGGAAAGAATTGCAAACTGCAGCCAACAAAGGAAATTTTGGGTTTAAAGCAGTCCTGATTAATCAATATTTGTCTGGATAAAAGTTATTTTGGAGGAAAAAAAATACTTATTTTGGTAAATATAAATGTGTTTATAAATAAACAGAGAATAAACTTTACCTGGAATTATGATCAGCTATATCCTCCAGACTACAAGCAGGAAATCATCAGTAGTATAGGGATATACCTGTAAGTGACAGTCACAACTGTAGTCACACAAAACCTAGTTCCCCAGATTTTGGCTATGTACCCTGAGTGAATGTTTCAACTCCTTTTTCCCTTCACTCTGCCTCCTCTTAGCCCTTCTTTCTTGGTTCCAGACAGGGCAGGGTTAACTTTGGCAGTAGCCAGGAGTGGGCACGCCTGGGGCATGGAGGCTATTTTCTAGCACCTCACATGACTTTCCAGGGAAGGGGGAAATGTTTTTTTCCAGGTTGGGGCAGCCTGGCCAGGAAGTGGTAGGGTATTGTTGGGCCCCACATGGTATAGTGGTGACTCACTTGCCTCTCTTGTGTGATTTTGTTGCTGCTGCTGATCATCTTCCTATCTCATTCTGTTCCCAGTAAATTGCTCTCATCCCAGTCCATGATCTTTACCTTTTTTGCCTCCACTTCTCTCCAGAAAAGAGAAGGGAGAAGTGGGGGTGAGTGAGCGGTGCATGGTTTCAGTGGGAACACATAACTGGAGAATAACATTCCAAAATCAGGACACCTTCCCATCCTCTCTTTCTTGCCAGCAACACCAGCAGCAGATGTATTTTAAATAGAAATGCTTTTTCTGCAATGTTGGTCTGATGATGGACACGAAATACCTCCACCAAATAAAACCAAATAAACAAAATTTGAGTTGATTTATTTATGAAAAGAAAGAGTTTTTACATTTGATTCTCACCATGCAGTAAGGTGTTTGGAAGTCAGCTTGGCTTCTGAGTTCTCCAACCAACTACTATCTACCATGAAACTTGAATTCAGCCATTTATACATAGATATCTGTATTTAAAAAATATTAAGCTGAAGCTTAAGCCCTATTAACATCAGTAGCTGAGTTTATACAGGTGTTTAAGTGTTACCTTGAATGAAGATGCTGCTCTGAGCTATATTATTAACACGAAGTCCTGAAAACTTCTTGGTACCAAGTGCTGATTACACTCAGTTTGGTCTTTTCCAAAGAAATTGGGGTGACTCTGTGTAAGGAATTATTGTCTGCTGCATTCCAACTCCCATGAAAAACAGTAATCAAACAATTCACTGCCTTGGCTTTGCAATTTTTTTTTTTACATATTAACCCTATATCTGTAATCACCTATGCTTTGTATCTAGTTAATAATCTATACTTTTATCCTATTAACATAGTGTGGCCTGGCTTTTGGGAAGGATTTCTCATGGCTTCAAAAGATGGCCAGACTGAGGCCAGCATCCCCAAAGCTGTTCAAAGTAACTATTATTTCTCTGTCACACACATCTAAATGTATTAAGAAACTCGTGGATGCAGATAACCCATAAAATATGTACATGGGAAGTTTTCGTTTTCATGCATAATTTAGTAGTTGGATGAAGTTACTCAGATATTTGAAATCTGCCAGTTTCAGAATTCTTGTAATGGTGTAAGCAATTCCTTGTAGGAGTGAGGGTGTTATTGTCACCCAGTTATTATTAGGGACCAAAACAGTGCCATAAAGAAAAGAACTAGAATGTTTTGCTCAAAGAGGGATAACCCTTTAACACGTACCAGAAAGTGCCTTGAGGCTGTTTTAAACAAAGCTCTCAAGGAATTCTCTGGCAAATGACCTGACAGCAGTCCTGATTTATTTGTATTTTCTTAGATGTTTCTCTTGAGTCATAAGAACAGATTATAACCTAGTTTATCTGTGACATGAGATCATTAACTCCAGGAAGTAAAAAATGATACCTCTCCTGGGCAGAGTTCTCTGAAATGCTGTTTCTAACAATTTACTGGCCTTAGAAAGTTCACTGCTTTGTCATATTTACAACTTGTATCATATTAAAGCCTCTCACACACATCATTTTGGGGTCAGATAAATGGATAATACATATTGTATTATAATGGTATGGCATTTCCAAGTATAGATCATTATAAAAGTGCAATTTAACATGGAATATTCCTAAATAAGTAATATCTAATGAATGTTTTATATTTTCACTATACTGAGATTTTTTTATGTTTGGGAATACAGATGGTGAAATCAATAAAACAACAATGTCTGAATAGGATCTATCACGAATTCTTTCACCCATAGACAGACTACTGCCATGGAGGCAGAGCTGAAAAAAAGAACTAAAGGAGTTAGTTTCCCTTTTATTACCCTGGTACTGTCTTGAATATTGTATTCTTTTAAAGTGTGAAATAGCCAGATATTCAAAGTAGTTTTCTTGATTTTTCTGGGGAAATATTTGCTTTGTTTAGTTTTTAAAGAAAAGTCCAAGTCATGGATCTACTGAGATGCCATCAGTCTGGTAAACACTGATATGTAACTGATTGTCCTGGGTTAGCCATATGACCTGTTTGTATCCCCAATCGTCCCCTTGCTTATGCTGGACATTAAGTTCTGCAGCTTTAAGTTGGTCCAAGGAAGACAGTGAAAGTGAAGGTGGAGGAAAAAAAAAACACTCACCGTTTGTCTGCAGGATACTACGAACCAAGGCCAAGAGAGCGGAGAGGCTGCATTCCAGCAGACAGCGTTATCTCTTTTTCTTTTTTTTTTTTACTCACTCTGTTGTGGGGGTGCTGGCTAGCTCACAGCGGAGGGCTTTTCCTCGGATTTTCCCCGGCTTTTTGCAGGGAGAGACTTTGTTTCTTTTGCTGGGAATTTTTTCTTTTTTTCCTCTTCCTGGGACTGGTTGGCATCGCGTGGGCCCAGGACACCAGGGAACCCCCGGGGGGCCCCCCCCCACCCTCGCCGACTTCTACAGCCGGGCCCGGCAATCGTCCCCCCACTGGAGAACTGAACCGGACTCAGACGGACTCTGAATCTACCATCTCTTCAGAGGAAGGAGAGGTTTCATTGTTTTCATATTATCCAATTTTTCCCTATACTTGTAAATATTCTATGTGTTAAATAAATAGTTTTTTCCACTTTTCTCTAAGGAAATTCTTCCCGGACCGGTAGGGGGAGGGGCGATTGGAATCGGCTCTTCCTAGAGGAGACCCCCCAGAGGTTTCCTCCTAAATATTTGCCCTAAACCAGGACACTGATTAAAGGGAGCAAGAAAGGCATCATTGCAGAAGCAGAGGCCTTGGTGGCAATCAGCACTTCACGAATAAGTGAGTTCTGTGCTCTTTAGATATTTGTAGCAGTGCAGTGTAATAAAAGTTGACCTGTTAAGCCAGTGGGACATCACCCTTAACTCTGTGAATCTGAAAATTTACTTGAAAATAAAAAAGAAAAGGACTCTTGTCCTATAACTAAAAGTCTCTCAAACTGTCCAAGAAAGTAAAGGAAATAATTGTGATTAACTGTAAGTGGAACCTATTTTCCACCTACCCTATCTTTAGGTAGAATTGGTAAACACTTAAGAAACTCTAATCTTTAATCTATGAACACTTGAAATTTCTAGGAAACCTCAATTTTTATCAAAGGAAATAGTCTAGAAGTATTGTAGGGTTGAATTTCTCAGTTTCAGGTATTTAAATGATTGATAAATTGGATTTAAAAAAAAACCACCAAAATATTATGTGTAAACCCTCCAACAAAAATATATAGGTTAGTAGATCCTGTTATTATTATGGTATTAATATCTCCTGCTAACATATGAAAAGGCCCACTAAATCCACAACAATCCAGCAGTAAAACATAATTAATACCATCAAGTAGGATCTTGATGAAGATTGTTCTCACACAGAGAATCCTTTACTCCTCTGGAGGGATGTAAATTCCAATGTACAGTGCAATGCATCTACTTAACGAAATAAGAATTAATTTTCCAGCTATGCTGTTTCTCTCTTAATCTTTCAGATCTGAGCTACCTGACATTCAGGAGGTTTTGAGCTACCCTCAATTTTTATTCTGTGGATCAAAAACATTCACAATCAGCAAATTATAAACTAGGCCATGTTCTTCTTTAAAAATACACAAAAAAAGCAGACAAACAAACAAACCAATAAAAAATCCCAACCACAAAACCCCTTCAAAAAAACTTTTATCATAACAACCCAAACATGGCTGTGACTGCAAAATTATCCCTTGATAGTAATCTCATAAGACCTAATGAACTGCTTATTTTGATCTAACTTTACCAGCTCCATAGAATGAAAATTCAGTTTCTTACCCACAGAAGTCATGCTGTAATCAGCTTCTCAGTATTTTCTCACAGTGTTTATAAACATTGTGTAGCTCTCAGGCTATTTGCAGTTTAAAAAAATAGATTGATCCACTCTATTGCTGTCTTTTATTCGAATAAGATTTTTTTTTAAGTTCCCCTAGGACAAAACTTTTTCATTACCTCACAGTGATTACCTAGATACTACCAGAGTATGCTAACAGTCTAAAACTACTTCATAAAGAATGTGGGTTCATTTCTGCCTGAGGTTATGCAAACCAGCTTTGCAAGATGAGTTTTTAAAGGTAAAGGCATCCATGAAGAGGGGACCACCCCACTCAGTTGCTCGAGGAATAATGTTTATAAGCCGTAGGGCAG
This sequence comes from Petroica traversi, assembly GCA_025920805.1. NCBI lineage: Eukaryota > Metazoa > Chordata > Aves > Passeriformes > Petroicidae > Petroica > Petroica traversi. Next base: position 6,169,420 of record JAHLSL010000038.1, read on the forward strand.
ACTCTCGGATTTTTCAAGTCTTTGGGCAATACTGATAATTGGTCTAAACATCCCTGGGCATTTGTACCAATATTCACACCCATTATAGGTTTTGGTGTAATGCCCAGTCATGATGGAGAATCAGTGCATATAGTCAGAAACTGGGCAGAAGCACTGACACTTTTGTAGCTAGAAAATCTAAACAGCTAGGAATTTGCTGCAGCAGTCAGGTCACATATTTGAAAAGAAGCAGAAAATTATTTAAATACCTTCCTTGAAGTCTACTAGTATGGCACACCTGAACATCTGGAGTGTTATGGATAAACATGCTTACAGCAGTAGCAGATGAGAGAGCACAGAACACTCACTGCTCTTTGCATGGTTTTCAAAACAAAGTCAGGAATGAAAATGACAGAAAATCAAAATAATAGTAGAAGCAGTATTTTTTTTTATTAATCATTAGTGTAATCTTAATAATCTCAGATATCCTACAGTATAAACTTTTTTTGAGAAGTATGCTATTATTTATTAAAAATAAATATATATTTATGATAGCTAAATTATTTTGTGCTTATCTTCATGCCCTGAAATCTCAGAGGGACAAAATGATTGGTTGTATGCCAATTAGTTTATTACCCAGGGCCTTGTCCCAAGGCTCTTGAATACTTCCAAGGATAGATTGCACCACTTCCCAGGGCATCTGTGCCAGTTTTTCACCCCCCTCACAGTGAAAAAGTGTTTCCTGATGATCAGGAAACCTCCCATATTTCAGGCTGTGCCTATTGCTTCTGGTGCTTCACTTGGCATTGCTGAGAAAAACCTGCCACAGAAAGAGCTGCAGATATTTGTAAAGCTGAAATAATACAAATAGCCTCCAGGATAAAACCAAAATCAGAACCTTTCTATCCAGAAAAGAGCTTTTCACAGATGTTTCATATTATATCTGCCATCTGAGGAGAAAAATGTGTGGTGATATAGCAGTACTTCAGGCCATTTCTGAGTGAGTCAGAGGAGGAGTCTGTGTTCTATTTAACTATAGCATAAAGTGGCTGTTATCAAGTCATGGAGGTTTTAGTCTTTGTAAATGAACTTCAAATTTATGTAAAGTGCTATAAATGAAAAAGAATAGAGAAAGAACTTTTCAATTATTACAGGAAAAAATAAAGCACTAGAGTTGCAACAATATAGTTCTCCACTTTGATTCAACAAGATGACTCATTCTAATAATGAGGAAATTTATTTTAGGGCTCAAAATGTAGTTTGGTCTGTATGCCCATGCAGCTCTGTCTTACGTTATTCATTACTCATTTTGAACTGCTTAAGAACCCTTCTTAAACATAATGCCAGAGGGATTGTTAATTGTGATGGCAATGTGATGCTGTGAACACCCACACTTACGACATGGCCAAAACTCAATTTATTTCTCAGGGATCATCATCAAAACAGTCTTTTAATAATACCTTATAATCATGAGCAATGGAGACAACAGAATTATTTTTAAATGTGAAGTCACAGAAATAATATGGGTAGGCTTAAAAAGTAATTTTTGAAAAGCTGACATTTCTCACCACTCAGAAAAGGAACAGCTCACAAGAGATAGGACTCTAAAGCCCTATTCATTATAGCAATGATTAAGCATGGTTTGATGATAAAATAAGTACTATTGTTTGTTGCTTTTACATGCCATAGCCACTAATTTTTATAGACTTTCAAAGAACAAATGGGACACTACAGAAAAATGTGATTCATAAGAATGATTTAGTAATGAAGACCTAATTCATGTATTACTCAAGAGACTAAAGTATGCTGCATAATAAGATTGATCAGAGTTTTAAATATAAACAATCAAAAAAGTGTGGTTTTTTGCTGTATATCAGAGTCTGGAATCACTTTTCAGGCTTGAATGCCTTTGTAATGGAAGATGCAAACTGCATGCACATTAAAAAATCCTGAGGATAATGAGTTTGCTAAAGAAGATCCTTTTGATATCTCACAGAGCAAACAGCAACCAGCAATGGCTACTGTATGAAAAGTTACTGTTCACACAGTCTTTAATGATTCTATAAGTGATGGTATGGTACAATGGAAAATGGGTCTGTTTTGAATTCTAGTAAGACAAAAATAAATGAGGCTCCAAACAAAATTTTGAATATGGTTCAAATCTCTTCTCTGAACTTGATGATCCTAAAATCAGAATATATCACAGGAAAAAAATATTGTGAACAAATCTTAATGCATTAAAAGAGGTACTGCAAAAAGACCCAAACAAAGTCGAGAGAATGTCCAAGCACATGAGCATTAGCTAGTCTGTCATAACTTTTTGTGTTTATTGGACAGAGAAAGTGTCCCCATGAATGCATCTACATGTTAGAGAGAAGCAGAAATATTTTCAACCTTTCAAATAAAGTCTTTTTTATATTTTAAAGTATATTTTACAGGTAGTTTTCTTATAGATATGCACTATATGAATTAACTTCTATCCACTTGTAATAGGTCATAAGTGGAAATCAGCTTAGAGGAACAAATAATTAGTGTTTGAGTTTACTTTGCTGGAGTGTTTAGAAACTTGTATATGTGAGTGACAATGCTGTACCACAGGACAATAGCAGATATCCATCAAAATCCTGTGCTTCAAACAGGCCCAGCCACAGATAAGTGTGGCTCTTGTAATCATGCATCTTTTGAAAGTTCATAATGTGGATTCAGTAGTAAATAGTTTTCACAGATCCTGGATTCAAATCCCACAGCTTCTCCATTTTCTTCTTTAACCTGGAATAAAATAGCTGATTTACAATTTATCATATTTAAGGATCCCTTCTGACTATCAGAGGAGGTACTAATGTGTAAATCCCAGCTAAGAGTTAGGATTTCCACATCTCAGCTATCTGAAGGAGAGCCAGATCTAAGTTTTATAAATAATTAAGAGCACAGACATGATGGAATCTTAACAAAGCATATAAGCATTTCTTTGCTAATGATTGATGAGAGGAGCTGTACTACAGAGAGTAACACTGTCAGGATGAATGCTTTCCTTTCATAAGCATTTATTTTTTTAATCTATTGTGATATTAAAATTTAATATCATTCATTTGAATGTTCTCATTAAAAAAAATGTGCAAGTAATTTATCCTGGGAATAAACAAGCTAAATTTAGGTTGAAAGGCCAAGGAGATATAAAGGAAGGCAATGGAAAATTCTGTTCTGCTCAGATAACAATTTGTTTCTAAGTCTCTTTTTTATTGCTATCAGCAACTAAAAGAAACTTAAAGGGGTTCCTTTTTTTATTACTTGGTTTTGTTCATTAAGGCTAAGGATTATTACTGAAAATGTTATAAAAATCCAGTCTATGTCATCCTGAAAACATAGCTTTGAAATACTTGAAGAAAGAATAAATGTATCTTTAAAAGATCTGCATAGTCATAATGTTGAAGCTGGGTATTTTGTATTGATAAAAGTAAAAATCATAAAAGTAGCAGGCCAAGAAGAAGTAACAATGGATTTAATATCTCACTCACTTGTTAAATTCTGTGACCCATGGTATTCAGGTCAGAATACATGCTTTCAAACGTGTGCCAAATTAAAGTTAGAAACCAAATCCAGGGTATATAATTTTTATTACTCTCTGGACGGTACAGAAACTTTATGTTTTTTAACAACACCTAAGAGAAAGAGAAAAAATTTCTTGACCACAGAACAGTCATTCTTTGGGATTCCACTTCAGTTGTCAGAAATGAAAGACGAATAAAATATTCAGAACCCAAAGACTGAAATAACAACTGTCTTTTGGAACTGAATGTTGTAAGTAAATATAGAAACAGGAGCCAACGGAGTCAAGAGGCTCTGCAGAGAGATCTGGACAGGCTGGATTAATGGGCTGAGGCCAACAGTTGGAGGTTCAACAAGGTAAAATGCCTTGTCCTGCCTTTGGGTCACAACAACCTCCTGCAGTGCTGCAGGCTGGGAAAGAGTGGCTAGAAAGCTGCTCATCACAGAAGAACCTGAGGGTGCTGGTCAACAGCAGCTGAACATGAGCCAGAGTGTGCCCGGATGGCCAAGAAGGCCAATGACATCCTGGCTTGTACCAGTAGTAGTGGGGCCAGCAGGACCAGGCAACTAGTGAGGCCACACCTCAAATCCTGTGTTTAGTTCTGGGCCTCTCAGTAAAAGAAAGACATTGAGGGACTGGAACATGTCCAGGGAAAAGCAACAGAGCTGGGGAAGGGTCTGGAGCACAAGTCTGATGAGGAGCAGCTGAGGGAGTTGAGGGTGTTTAGCCAGGAGAAAAGAAAGCTCAGGAGAAACCTTACAACTGCTTTATATCTACTTGAAGGGACAGTGTATCCTGGTGGGGCTTGGGCTCTTCGGCCAGCCAAGAAGCAACAGGACAAGATGAAATGTCCTCAAGTTGCATCTGGGAAGATTTAGCTGGGATATTATGAAAAAATTCTTCATGGGAAGGGTTGTAAAGTATTGGAACAGACTGCCAAGGCAAGTGGTAGAGTCACCATCCCTGAAAGGGTTCAAAAAACATGCAGACATGGCATTTGAGGATATGGTTTAGATGTGAATATGGTGGTAGTTCAGATTAGTGGTTGGACTTGATGATCGTAGAAGTCTTTTCCAACCTTAATGATTCTATTATTCTATTATTCTGTACACCCAGTTCAATCTAGTTATTTTCTCTTGGAATGCTTTCTAGGACAATTTCTGATAGAGTTTTCCATTCAGTGACTGAACACTCTACTGATAAACTTGAAGGCTGAAATTCCCTTATCTGTCAAAAATTGAGCTGAAAAGAAATTATGAACATTCCCAAAAGAAGGAGCAAAATCTATGAAGTCATTGTAAATCTTGGAGTAGGGTTTCCTGTTGCAAGAGCTTATGCAAGTCCTTTGAAAGACACCCTTGCTGAGGTCACAAGTTTTGATAAATTCCTTTTGCATAATATGCAATTAATATTACCCAAATTCAGGTAGTAGGACTAGAACTTGGTAGGGAGTTCTCCTGCTAGATATAAAATATTTTAAATGGATTAAATTTAGAGTAAGTAAAATGAAACATTCTAGCCTAAGCATCTAATTTGCTTTGCACTTATGCATTTACAGACATATGGCAAAATGAGACCAATATAACTGTGAGATACAATCAGATCTTATTGTTCTGAAATACAATTAGTACGTGAAATCAACTGGGACTAGAAATAATAATAGGAATCCACGGAGATGTCATATTCAGCACAGGCCTAAAAAGGCTGGTGCTAGAATATTGGAGATTTCTGATGAGTAATATATCTAATCTTCAAGAATTCCTTCAATTGCATACCAACCTTCTATTTTCTTTATCTCACTATTTAAAAGCTTCTTTTTTTATTATACATGAAGGGATTTTCAATTTATTTGGAATGTCATTTTACTTATCCCTGCCTGACTTTCGTGAAAAGGCATAATATAGTTCCAAATTATTTGCTGAAGAATATTTGACTCCCAGCTGACTGAGGGTTTGGAGGAAAGAGGAAAGACAGATTAATAGCTGTGTCTTTGTCTAGTAGATGTTTTCCATTCTAAAAAAAAGGCAGTGGAAGTTGTTTGCTTATGCAAGGCCTTTTATAAACTTTTCTAAATCCAAGGCAGGGACAAAATGAGAAAGTAAATGAACTTTTAAGATTGAGAGTAATCGACTTGAAATGTAAGAGTCACTGCTTTGCCAAGAGTTTAGAGAGAAAGTCTATTTAAGGAACAAATAGGAGACAAAAGACTTCTCAAGAACACAAGAAAAATATTTAACAAAAGTGTCAGGTTTATCTAAACTGGGAGTTATCACTTCTCTTTCAAATCATCACTAGGATAGGCAGGGATCATTTCATCCTACATACATTAAGTACCTTTGCTAGAATTATAAACTTGATTTCTGTCTATCCCTCTACAAGGCTAAATGGAGACATGTTAATCTCCTTACATGGGGTAAAAAAGGTGTCAGCTGTGTCAGATGTTTTACATGAATTCTATGTTTTAGATGTCAGGATTGGTGAGATGATGCTTCAAATCCTTGATGATCAAGAAAAACATGAAAAGGTTACATCAGCTGTTAAGAATGGGTGGCATTTGAATATAGAATAATGAATGCATTCAGCTATTTTATTTAGAAAGTTACACCCAAGGACAAATATTCTTTTGTTCTGGTTCCTTTTACACTGCTGTTATATATTGCAAATTGCTTCTTAAAGAGGACATCTTTTAATACCAAAGATCACAAAAATTTCCATATCAAGCACATAAGTTAACAACCAAATGTGTAATTTCTTAATCACAAGCCCTTCAGATGAGATATAAGGTCTGAAAATCTAAAGGATTTTGTATAGCTAACAGACTATGAATAAGGATTCAGAAACTCAGTCTCACTACTTTTTATTCTCTTCATGTTGGAGGTTAGATGAAAGTTTTCTATCACATACTTTATTCAATCTATGAATGCAATGAGTAAATTTAGTGTATCATTTATTAGTCCAAATAACATGTAGTAAATGTCAATTCAATATCAGTTTTAGCAACATATTTGTTCTGCATTATGACCCTCCCAAAACTTTTACCAACATGTTTCTAAATTTTATTTAAGACATATAAAAGGAGAAAACACAGGAAAAGAAGTGTTTTTTTCCGGAGCTTAGATCGGAAGTCTGTCAACTTTAATATCTGACAAGATTTATCTTGTAGCCACAGAATAAGAATGAAAGGCTAGAAGTCATAGCTAGTCACTCACCAGGAAATACTTTACAGCAGGTAATTATCTGTAATATTGTTGCATATTCCTCAAATCTCACTTTTGAGCACACCATAAAACTATTCTAACTCAGCTGGCCTTTTTGAGAAGCAGTAGAGCAGGGAATATTTGGGAACAATTGTAAATAATTTTTTTCTTCTTGCTGTAGTGCTCTATTTTTCTCACTTCTCCAGTGAACTGAGGGGGGGAAAAAAGTCTGCTTTTGTTCGTTTTTGAAATATGGAAGAACAGTTTGAAAACTGTAGAGCTGCTTTTCTGATCACCAATTTTGTTCTGTTAACATTGCAATTTAACTGTCAAATTAAACAATGAAGAATCAAGTAAAGAAGAGTGATTTCTGTACAGTAAAAACTTTCTTAGGTAAAAAATTTCTCCCCTCACATGCACAGTTTTTGAAATAAGAGTAAAATAATATTTTGAAGTTAAAAAAATAATGTAGTGCAAAAGCTGTAGGCATTAAAGAATTATACACAGAAAGACTAGTGTTCACCTAGTAGTAATAATTTTCTTTGAAGAGATTGCACAATCTCCTTGCTCTGCTGTAGGATTTCACTACCTGTGTAATGAGAATTCTCAGTTGCTGCTAAGAATGATTAACAAGGGAACCATAATTCTTGACATAATTTTGAGATCTTGAGACTGATAACTAAGGTTTAGATTAATGTTTGGATTGGTTTCGGATATTTTCAAGTTCAAAGCAAGCAAAAGCACGTAATATATTTATCAATATTAAGTGTATAAAAAACACACTGTTATTTGTTGAAGGACTTTGTGTTTATGTGCAAATAAAGAAGGTGTTCTGCTCTTCTACCATAATCAACTTCCAGGACTGACTTGTATAGTTTTGAAAGAAGTTGGACAATTTTTTTCATTAATATTCTTCTGGCAGTATCTGTATGAAGAGAGGAGGCACAATCACACATATTTCTTTAATTCACAGATTTCTTTTTCCCCTGTGGGCACATTATTAGTGTATTTCATAGTAATGAATGTTTAACTGGATGATTTGAAATTCTTAGCACTTGTTTCTGAAGCCAAAACACAAACCAATCTACCACTAACAAAACAGAGCAGAGAAAAAGAAAATTAGCATAACCATCTTTATTAGTTTCATTTCTCTGAACAAAAACTTTGAATCTCTCATTAAGCTGTTTAATTCAGTTAAATCAGATTTGACCTCCTTTGTTAAAACTCCTTCCTGTAGTTGGCTACTGGCAAAAATTGTGTGGCTTACTTGTCCATCTGCAGGTGTGGTGGTCTGCCTGCCAGCCTGCCTGTTCCTCTGTCAGGCTTTTTTCCCATAGTAATTTTTGAACCTACAAGCTAATTTTAGTTAAACCTGAGAAATGTCTGGAGGCCTCAGTGATAATCACTGCCTGAAAATGGGCAACTAATTAAAAAAAAAAAAAAAAGGAAGAAGAAAAAAAAAGTCCAAATTATCATTCTATAGCTACCCTTTGGCTAAGGCTGAAGTGTGAAAGGAGTTATCTGATTAATCACAGGAGAAATCAAACAGCAGAGAGCTACAGGAAACTAATCTGTAACTGGTGGGGCACACAAAATTTTGCACAGCTCTAGGGTGTTGAAATGAGTTAGGTAAAAAAGAAAAAATCTAAAATAGTCTAAATAGTAAGGCCGCAGGTAAAATGGCATGTTGAACTGAGATTCCTGTATCCTGCTTTAGGTATGAAAAGCTTTTCTGATTCTGGTGCCTTCTTTACCCTCGGTTCAGGTAACGATAATTTCCTCCTCTTGCCTTTTTACTGAAGCAAAGTCAGAGTGAAGGACTCACAAATCTCTATCAAAGATTGTTATTTGGCACAGTCAGACCATTGTGTCAGTCTCATCACTGGCATTTAAGCTCTACTTAAACTGTACTTACTTGGTGGCTTGAAGTAAAAATGTCTTATGCTGATTCATGCCAAGACTTCGGAAAGCTGGAAACTTGAAGTTCATTGAGAGTTCATATCAATAAGTGACTCAAAAACTAAAAGCACCAAAGACAGATAACTTTAGTATGGAGGAGAGAAATGGAAAGGTGGTGCAACATTTAACTTTTTCTGAAAATCATCCAGTCATTGATATCTAGTATTGATATCTCCTGACTGAGGAACACCTTAAATTCACCTGGTGTGTGAGCACCAGGCCATGCCTGACTGAGTGCTTCACAATTATAACTTCCTTTAACATGAGATTCGAAATATCAGGCTCACTTGGGTTTTGCCACTCACCCACCTTTGCCACTTGCCACATTTACCTGTGTGCTGGTGAAATCAGCACTTTACAATGAATACCCCTGGACTCTACTTAGTCACAGACAGAACGAGGGATCTACAATGATAAGGGATTTTTTTTCTGGTACCTTCCAAAGTGTTGTCACTTGACAAAAAGGCATCTGAATCACGGAAATTTATTTACCTATGCACTCTCTTTTTGTGATCAGAGCTTTTCCATAAAAGTCTAATTTTAGTAATTTCTGAAGTTGTGATGTCTGATCAGATCACGTATTGCAACAATGCATTTCTTTAGACCAGGCGGTGCAGCATTAACAAAGTCAAACTTTGAGCTAATTTTTTTTTCAGTTTTCTGAATTCATAAGAAATGGTGAGTAGTGTCCAAAAACTACTGATTGCTTCAGGCAGTAAATGAAAATCAATCGATACTAAAAAAACCAGAGATACTTAATACTCCATAAATACAGCCTCTAGAAAGAGACTGAGCCTGAGAATAAAAATGTATTGTTAACATCTATTTATTTAGCTTTGAACTCTGTAATGATCCTTCTCTCAAAGGCCTTATTTTATAACTTTCTCCACAAATCCAGGAAAGAATTTTAAAAACAGAAGAATATATTCATCTGTTTCAAATTGTGGAGAACAATTCAATTTGCTCAGGAGTGTGTGCCAGCATGCATGAACATTGGAATGTGTCTGCTGTTAGCAACTGGTAGCATGTCCCAATTCTGTTTTAATTTTATCCTAGTGTAATGGTTTAACCCCAGCCAGCAACTCAGCCCCACACAGCCACTGACTCACTGCTCCCTAGTGGGATGTAGGAGAGAAATTGGAAGGATAAAAGCAAGAAAATTCATAGGTTGATATAAAACAATTTAATAGATAAAACAAAAGCCACACATACAAGCAAAGAAATCAAGGCATTCATTCCCCACTTCCCATGGGCAGGGAGGTGTTCAGCCATCCCCAGGAGCACAGGGCTCCATCACAAGTAGTGGTGACTTGGAAAGGCAAGCACCATTGCTCCAAATGTCCCCCTCCTTCCTTCTTCTTCCCCCATCTCTAGATGATGAGCATGATATCATATGGTGTGGTGTAGTCCATGCCTTAGTCAGGGTTACTTGTCCTGGCTGTGTCCCCTCCCAATTCCTTGTGCACCTCCAGCTTCCTCACTGCTGGGGTGGAGAGGAGCAGAAGAGACCATGACGCTCTGTGAGCACTGCCCAGCAGTACTGAGAACATCCCTGTGTTATTAATACATTTTTGAACCAAAAATCTAAACCCCAGCCCTATACTAGCTGCTATGAAGAAAATTAACTCCATCCCAGACAAAACCAGCACACCCAGAAACACGATTCTAAGATAAAAAGGCCTGGTTATAACGTCTATGTTGAACAGACATCCAAAGAGGCATCCAGGTACTTGGAAACCTTCATCCTGTATCATAACTGGGGCAAAAACTGAGAGAAACATATATTTTCATAAGCAAAAAAAAAAAAAAAAGATAGTGCAGAAAAAGAAATCCCCTTTCCAGATTGGTAAGTAAATTAGTGGTTGAGGAAGCTGGAAGGCATGCATCCAATTCCCTCATCTCTGTGATTCAGGCTGGAAATATAAATCTTATACCAGATCCATCTCGTTCCCCTGCCATGTTCCCCTGCCATGTTCCTTCTCCTTCGGTTTCACACTGCCACTGACAAGTACAGATCCACTGAGAAAGTTGCAAGGAAACTGCAATGCTCCCATGGACAACTTCACATTTTTGGACAAATCAAAAAAATCTTTTCACCATGAAGGTGTTCAGGCCTATAGAATTTTCCTCACATCTTAAAAGACTTAAGCACTCCTGTGCATGCAGGAGCAGTAAGGCTTCAAAATATTTGGGGTGCTTTTCATCATATTGAACGTGATTTATAAACATTAATTATGAAGTTATGGAAAAGGAGAATTAGAGATAGAAGCATTAGAGTTTTGGGGTTTTGTCATTTCATTTTGTGAGCTTTGGGGTTTTTTAATATCTGCTTAATTTCTCTGCTCTGCAGTCAATAAAATAAAGCTTAGCTATAACCTAACCTTTTGGACTCTTTTTCCTAATTCTTTTTTACTTCTGTATATTGACTGCAGAGTGTGTTGAATAGTATTGATCAGTACCCTACTCTCTTGTACTCTGGTAACTACTACAGTAATTTTCTTTACAAAGATTCTCTTATCTCTTATGGTGTAGGTTTATAATAATACTAATTCTCAAAATAATGGAACCTGCTGCTTTTCAGAAATATACTATAAAAGAGGAATTTTGTATTAGGTTGTGTCCTGGTTTAGGGTAAATATTTAGGAGGAAATCTCTGGGGGCTCTCCTCTAGGAAGAGCCGATTCTAATCGCCCCTCCCCCTACAGGTCCGGGAAGAATTTCCTTAGAGAAAAGTGGAAAAAATTATTTATTTAATAAATAGAATATTCACAAGTATAGGAAAAAATTGGATAATATGAAAGCAATGAAACCTCTCCTTCCTCTGAAGAGATGGTAGATTCAGAGTCCGTCTGAGTCCGGTTCAGTTCTCCAGTGGAGGGGCCGATTGCCGGGCCCGGCTGTAGGAGTCGGCAAGGGGGGGCCCCCCGGGGGTTCCCTGGTGTCCTGGGCCCACGCGATGCCAGCCAGTCCCAGGAAGAGGAAAAAAAGGAAAAAATACTTAGTAAAAGAAACAAAGTCTCTCCCTGCAAAAAGCTGGGAAAAATCCGAGGAAAAAACCTTCTGCTGTGAGCTCTTCCAGCACCCACACCAGAGAGAGAGTAAAAAAAAAAAGAAAAAGAAAAGAGATAATGCTGTCCGCTGGAATGTAGCCTCTCCGCCCTCTCTCTCAGCCTTGGTTTGTAGGAGTAAAGTATCCTGCAGACAAACGGCGAGTGTTTTTTTTCCTCCACCTTCACTCTTGCTGTCTTCCTTGGACCAACTTAAAGCTGCAGAACTTAATGTCCAGTATAAGCAAGAGGACGATTGGGGATACAAACAGGTCATATGGCCAACCCAGGACAGTTTGTCTCCACAAAAGCTAGGACACGGTTATCACTAATTGTAGATCTGAAAACATCTGTATCAAGTTACATCAAAAGTACTCAATATTTTTCTTAACTTGCTGTCAAAAGCAACTGTCACTATTAAACTAGTGATTAAAAAAACAGCTATTTTGTAGATTTCCAGAGACAAAGCAATGTGTATTTTCAGACATTGGAGAAACCAAATAAAAGTCATAAAAACGTCATGAAAGCTCATATACCAATCTGCTGAGAGGTGTGTGTAGCTTGGATGATTAAAACAGATGATTTACAATTAATATTGAAATATTCAAAAGTCTTTCATGAAGGAGCAGGTGTGGGTGCATTATCTGGATTTGTTTATCCCGGAGAAGACAAGACTCTGGGGAGACCTTATTGCACCTTCCAGTACCTAAAGAGAGCTTATAAAAGGAGGGAAAAAGACGTTTTACATGGGTAGATATAAAATCATTCCACAGGACCAGGTGGAATGATTTTAAACTGAAAGAGAACAGGTGTAGATTAGATGATAGGGAGAAGTTATTTACTCAGAGGATGGCGAGGCACTAGAACAGGCTGTGGATGCCACATCCCTGGAAGTGTTCAAGGCCAGGTTGGATGTGACTTGGAGAAACCTGGTCTAGTGAAAGTCCACCCCATGGCAGGGATGTTGAAACTAGATGATCCTTGATTCTATTGAATCCTATGATTCTGTTCTACTGGAGAAAAAGTTTCCATATTTAGAAACCAATTCCTTTCCTGTAGTTGGTAGTTGTAGTTTGGTTTGGATGAATGGCTTTTGCTAGGACCTCCAGTCAAGTTATATTTATTTGCTGAATAAAGAATCTAAATTATCCAAGTTAAATAGATTACTATACAGTGGGGGGAAAAAAAAAAAAAAGAAAAGAAAAAAAAAGAAAGAAAGAAGAAAAAAAAAACGTCAAAGCTGAACTTGATTAATTCACTGCAAGCATTCACAGGGTTCTTTCTCCCATCCAGCCTACACCCTTGCCCTCTGCTAAAGTCCCATAGGGGTAAATTTTATGAGAAGACTGGGGTTTTTTAAGTCCAGCTAATGATTTTTGATATTTTTATGAGAAAAGTGACACTTGGTAATGCAAAAAATTGTAGCAGTAAAAACAGGAATGGTTTTCTGTTATACAACTTCTGTCATGCTACCTTTTCAGCCACCAACATATGCCAGAAACCTTCACTTTATGTAGGTCCACAACATAGATATGAGTTGAGCTGGTCCTTGAGAATATAAAAAATCCAAGAGTGTTCTTTACTATCTCCCTCTTCATGGTAAAATTTGTTCTGAACACCCCATAGCCTTTTGATATATATGTCCGAACTATATCACAGAAAATATTTTGACACCAGTTCCTTCTCTCTGGAAGATTACCTGTAGTAATCTAAAAATAGATGTTTTGTCAGGCTACTCATAACATCCTCCAGTGATGGGGAGGCTACAATCTGCCCCAGCAGTCTGTTCCACTGCTCGCCTATTACTGCAACGACAATGGGGTTTTAATCTTTAAACTGATTCTCCTCAGCTGAAATACGATCTCGTTACTTCTTGTAGTATGCTTGGTAATTATGAAGACCACTTTACCCTCTTTCTGTCCACAGCAAACTTTTCTGCACTTGAAGTCCATTAACATTATTCATTCCTGCCTTTCTTGTCTAGGAAGTGCAGCTGTAATAGGTCACATTTCCTAAAGCTCTGAATATTCACATGATTCTCTTCTTTCTCTCCAAGTAGTCTGTAGCCTTCAAAATGGATATACATAAGTTTCAAGTTGTTTTAATTTTACCCACATGAGACATTAAATAATACCATTCAGAATCTTGAGCTTTTATTCCCAGGGCCTGATCAATTGTGATTAATCTGTGATGAAACAGAATTTTTAGTTCTATCCAGAGCCTTTCACCTATGGTGTGACATGCAAACAGTAAGTTTGGAGATATTATTCCATAAATAGTATTCCTAATGGCATTAGCCTGTGGACAGCAGTATCTGAATTTTTTAAGTGTCTTTTAAAGTGTCTTGTACTAATGGATGTAAATTATTGTAATGGATGTGACAAAGTAAATATTCCCTTGTTCCAGAGGAAAGTAGAATAGCTGTGCTGCCCTCATGCTTGCAGGACTTTTTAAGACTAGAGGCAATGTCATTATCATGGTCTTCTTTCCATCACATTGAAAATATATTTTTGATGGAAGAAAAATATATCTGGTTTTGACCTTTTTTTTTTTTAATAGCTTCAACAGATATCCAAAAGTAATAAAATTGCATGCACTTAAAATAAGCTGAAATTTTGTATTTTGTTCAGACCACATTATCTAAAACTCTTCCTATCATGCTATAGGTATTCTTTTAACTACCAGCTACAGGAATTTTCGATACAAGGTTACCAAAAAGGATGTATTTTATGATGATAACTGGTTATCATTTATAAAATTAATGCAGAATTACTTCAAAATATTTCAATGGGAAACTTTCCAGAAGTACAAAATGAAGGAATTACAGTTTTCTTTCCCGAAGTATAAAATAAATGAAACTAAAAATTAAAAGACAGCCAAGAAAACTTAAATACAAATAACACAGGAACTGTTCAGATCTTTCTTGAAGAAGTTGATGTAAATTTTATTTGCTTGACCATTTTTGCTTTTTTTAAGTGTGGGTTTTATATTAAAAACTTGTATGAAATAAGGCAAGACTGATTTGGTTCGTTACTTTCTGCTGTATTTTTATTATTTCTTGCAGGCAATGTTCTGTTTTATATTGATATTATTATAGTGTAAAAGAAGAGGAGAAACTAAATTCACTAGCTTTCATTCAGGTGCATTTGTGTGGAAGATGCCTGGCAGCAGAATATTTCAGTAAAGTTACATTACTCAGGAGAGTAATAAAGTATGTTATATTATTGCTACCATTTGATTGGACAGACTATGATTTTCTGAGGATGAAGTACAGGTGGGGAGGCTTTCTGACACTGGCTGTCAAAGCTTTTGTTTTCCTTTTTTTAAGTTTACAAAACCTATGGGATATTCTGTAAATGTGGCCATAAGATAATAAAAAGTGGGTTTTATTGGAATTACAGAATTTAAAGAACTCCACAAAGAGCTGACTGGAATTTTCCAGTGAAAGAATTAGGAGAGAAAAATAGAAAAATAAGTAAAAACCTTTTTTCAAAGTCTTTTGACCTTATTCATGGGTAGCTGGCCTTAAAACTTATAGGTAGCTATCCTCCCCACCACAAAATAAATCTGTCTATGAACTTTGACTGTGCAAACCATATCCATTGTCCTCAGTAAGACACACAGTGGAGTACAGAAGTGGTGCACAGATATTGTACCCAGAACAAACACAGCAACTGAAGGCAGCCAGACCTCATCAGCATCACTTACAAAATGCAGCTGCACTGCACACTAAAAATGGAGGCTTTATAAATTCTAAGTCTGATCAAAGCATGAACATGATGCTGCCAGGATGGGCCCTGTGACTTTTGGAGCAGCACTCAGCATCACAGTGCACTGAATATTTTTAACCCTTTTCCTAACCAAATAGAGTCAGAACAGTATAATGAACCATAACTTTTCCTACTCTACTACCAAGTTTAGAAGGAGCAGTGCTGGTTTTACTTTTCATTTCCTGTGTCTAAGTAAAAGCTTTGTACTTTAAATGTGGGCTTGCCATAGACTGCAGTGAAGTTAGCTACATCTGCTCTCTTTAATTTAGCTAGCTCAGGTACTGATCACAATGCAACAGCAGCAATACAGAGGTTAGAATTTACAGCCCTTTTTGAATCAATAGCAGGACTGTTATTGACATGTGGGATGCCTACTGTAGATATGTGTCTGGATACTGAAGTACCTGAGCTGCTCTGCAGAGGAAAAATGTGAGATGGATCAATTAAAATTAATCAGTTTAACCAATAAATATTTTGAAAGTTCAAATTTTTCCATAAAATAATAAATAATATGAGGTCTAACATTATTTTAAGGTCTTGGACTGGTGTTTATCCTGCCTTAGTCTAATAATCAGGCTATTTTAAAATGAAGGTTACTCCAATACAAAAAACTATCATCGGTCCTTCTTCTTTCAAAAGTGTTACTCATGTCACCAATATCCTTTTTCTCTGCCTAAAAAACCTGACATGGATGCTAGATAAATGCACATAGAGAGGGCTCAGCACATTGTGAAACACAGGAGGTTCCCTCAACATTGAGAAACACTTTTTCACTGTGAGGGTGACTGAGTGTTGGCACAGATTGATCAGGGAAGTGAAAAGGGGGGGAAATTTCCCTCCTTGGATATATTCAAGAGCCTGGTCCTGGGCAACCAGATCTAGGTGGCCCTGATTGAGCAGCAGTATTGGGCAACATGACCTTTAGAGGTGCCTTCCAATCTCAACCTATTAATTTGTGAAAAATCCCTCACCACCCTCCACAAGCATTTTCTAACTGATCTCTACGTCAGCCAGTTCAGTCTGCGTTTCCTCAGGAGCTGAGCTGTACCTCAGCTGTCATTCAGCCATTAGGAACATAACAAGTGCCACAAAATGGGAATTGCTAAGGACTCCTCGAGTGTAAACAAGCCTCATTACCACCCCTCATCAGGATCTTCCAAATGGTGCTTTCCTGGGGAAGGGCACAAACAGGACCACCTGTATTTCCCTATTAGCACATTCTATTTGTAGGACCACAGGTTGGTCTTTATGTAAGACTTGCATCTTTATTATCTGCTGTAGACAGGAAATAGGATTTTCCCAGTTTGCTATTGAGGAAAATATCTTAACTTGTTGAAGATTCAGTAGCCAGTCTATAACACTGGTGTTTTAATTCCTACTTATATCATTAATTAATGCAGGACCACCATGTAACATCTTATTCTCCAAAAATGTATAACCAAAGTCTGAGCTAATAATAATTTTTGTCAGGCTCAGTTTATTTTCAGATGGAATAAGAAATATTAGGAGATATTAGATACATCTAATATATCTAGCCAGTTTTCACTTTGCCACAAAAAGGCAGTTGTGCTAAATCGAGGGTTCTATTTTTAACAGAGATATTCCAAGTTGACACCCTTTTGGATACTAGTACATAGCCTTTTATTAAAAGAGTTTCTGAAGCAAATATCACAGGGATGTATATTATTTAAACTAATATAATATTTCTACATACATGCATGTGGTTGTGTCATGTATGTGTACAGATTCCCTGTAATTTATTCATGTTCATTAGGTGTAAAAGGAAAGAGAGAGAGAAATATTCTAAATCTGGATTTACAGCCTAAATCACAGTGAATTGATGTGTGCTAAGCACAATCTGCTTTTCTAAGGTGCATTAATGTTTTAAAGCTCTCTGAACTTATAAAATGGGATTGAAAGAACAAACAGGTTAATAAAAATCGGGCAGAATGGTACAAGGTGTAATTTGTTCCTATGTCCCAGCCCTCAGAAGTTTTCACCGTTGCTGAGCAAGTATGTGAGCCTTAATGATGAGCAAATTAAACGACAGATTAATTCCTATATATGTGGGAGTGCATGTGGTGATATTGATGATTTCTATTCGCAGCAATGACTCATTTCATCTGCTCCTTGAAATTCATCAGTGAGAACGGGACTGGCACCATGCTTCTCAATGGCTGCACTAATTACTTTCAGATCTTACATTGCAGAGGGATCCTCTGCACTGCTCACAGGCACCAAGCCCTTGAGGCTAATTAGGGTCTATCCCATAACTCTGAAAGAAAGCCAGAAAGTTTTAGTTCAATTTTTTCTTGTAACATCTATCCTTAAACCTGCTATCAAGACAAGCATCTCTAATAAAAAAAAAATAATAATAAATTCATGAGCTTTCTCTCAAGTTAAAAATAACACACTTCTCTCCAACAGAAGACTCTCAGAGTCTACTAACATTTATCTGAGATATATAAATAAAATTCACATCTCTTTCTACCTAAATGCAGTCGCCAGTAATTTTTGATTCCAATAAGAATGTCTCTCCCACTAGGAGGATTCTTAGTATAAATCCAAAAACTTCAGTGGTAACCTTTGCAAAGATGCTCTAAAAGAAGCAGCACTGACACATTCAGCTCCTTTTCATCCTCTTTGGCTCTCAGGGTACTGAGGGCTGTTGGACTGCTAGTAATAAAATCACTTTAATTCTCTAGTATTGTTACCATGCCTGAAAGGGTACAGTTTATTGCTATAGAAGTAGGAACACTTTACTATCTCTTAAAATTAAAAGCACAAATATCAAACATTAGGGAAGTGAATCAGTAAAGGTCAACAATCATCCACTGATCACAGTCACTGCTGTGACATTTTTAGTTGTGCATGCCCAGGATATGCAGCAAGAGATCATCAGAGTTTGGTGTGGCTTATGCAGGCTTTCCTGGAAATAGAAGAGCAGGGGGTACAGGATCCCTGAAGCAATATTTGCCTATTTTATTAAGATGATAATAGACCTCTGCAATCTCATAGAGTTGTTTCCTTTCATCTTAATTAGGGGAGCCATGCAAAACTCCAAAGAGACTGGGTAATTATTTTAGGTCCCAGAAAGGGCCACATGAGATGACCTAAGCCATACAGGGAATGGCAGAATCAAGAGATGAGTGAGATATTGGGTGCACCTTTTTCTGTACAGAAAGTCAATCACAGAAAACCTATTCTGCTTTTCAGAAATACAAAACAGCTGCACTATTTATCAGCTTCATGGGAGGTGAGTCCTGCAGAAGAAAAAACAAGAATGCTTGATTTTCTTATGTTAAAAGCAAAAATGAGAAGCTTTCAGGGCTATTAGCCAGCTTCATTTCCCAAGAGATTTTAGATCCACAAAACAGTCTGCAAACTGTGGATTTACTGTGTATAAATGGAAGCTTCCACTACAACAGAAAAACAAAAGAAAATTATTCGTTCACCCTACTATTTTAAATTTTAAACACAGATTTCAAATAGCTAAACAAAATATAAAGCCATTTCAGACTGCTTCAATAGCAATGTATATCTAGCTTTTCCTGCTCAATGTCTGTCCTCATTCAAGGTGTTATCTTTTATTTTCAAAGAGAGCAACACACAATTCTCATTTAGGTTCCTCTGATTCTTTCAAATACTTATATTTGCATTAGGCTGGAGATGTGGTCAAAATCCACTTCCCAAAATTATTTACATTGTTATAATTCAAGAAAGTAAAATAACAATATCATTTGTATGTCATTAAAGAAAGAAATTCCTTAAAAAGATAATTGCATGGGAGTTTCTGCTAAATCTATTCTTGAATATCTTTAGAAGTGTAAACAGTAATTTTGGAATTTATTTTTACTTGTCATTCTTGTAGAAATTATATCTTGCTAAAGTCAAAATAGACATGATACATAATATAGAATCAGCAGAACTATCTTTCTCCCTTTTTTAATACCAAATTCTAATTTTTGTTCTGATTTCAGTCTGAATTAATTGCCTTGTAGAAGAATATAATAAGAACTGTCAGGTATGGAAAGGTCTCTTATTTATGAAATCTCATCTAGTCAGAATATCAAGAAAGAAAGAAGAGAAAATGTTTCAGTGTGATGTATCTGTCATGATCACGAGTGTGTAATTATTGTATTTCAGTACTGAAACAACTGCAAGTCATTTTGCTGTACATGTCTTGCCTTGTGACATTCGCGAGTGCATATGACTTATTCCCATATATAGCATTCATATTAAAGCTTCTAATTGAAAGCCATGTGCTAACATGATGCATGTGGAAGTGTAGTTCTCTATGAGAATGCTGTAGCCTGAATCTCAGAAGACTTTAGTTTAATTTTCTGTCTAACACAGGCTCAGTCTGTGTTCTTCAGTTCAGCATACACCTAACAATTTTCCTCCACCTCTATCAATCTCTCAGCACGCCAGTCTGGCTTTCAGGTAAAGTTGATATCAGCTGAGATTCTACTACTGTGTTAGGAATCTAAAAAGTAAAGTGAGTACACTCTAGAGACAAACACAAGTATGAAGTAGCATTCCAATTGGGGTCTGAATTTATTCAAGGGTGGAGACTCCACAGCCCTTCTGGGCAACCTGTACCAGGGTTTGTTCACTCTAACAACAAAAAAAGCTTATTTTTCTTTGTGTCTTACCTGCCTTTAAAATGAGTCACTTGAATGTCTCTTTAGGTCATTTAAGTAGAAGAACACCCAAAAATTTGCTTAAATTTTTGCCTAGATGTTAAATGTCTAAAGCTAAATGAAGTGAAATACCCAAAATTACCAGCTGCAGTCAAATAGGTTGGTAGCCAGAGAAATAAATTCCTGAGGGTATAAACTATATAATTCAAGTCCTTCATCTCATTAAGGAATTTGAACTTGCATTTTCACATTTGGATCATTTAGCCATTAGACTATTAGACTGTTTGAAGTAGTGAAGCAGTAGTTTTTTGCCTCCCTTTTTTTTTCTTTTTTTTCTTTTTTTTCTTTCTTTTTTTTTTTTTTTTTTTTTAATCAGCTGACTCACATTCCAAGCAGATTCATGTTTTGGACAAACAGAAAAAGTAAGATAAAATAGTACCTGTTCACAGTTAGTCCACTATTTACTCATCACACTATTTACACCAAGATCTTCCAACATTGTTTTCTTCTGGAGAGTTATGGAAGCTGTCTTCAACACTGACTACTGAAAATATGCATCTGTCATGACTCCTTTTCCCCCTATTCCCTGAGAATTAGGAGGAAAATGGGCATCTAACAGTGATAACTTCATGGACCTTAATTCTGTATACATGATTGAACTGCATACAGTTCTGTAGTACTAAATGCCCTGAAGGTTTGACTCAGCTGTGGACAGCTAATTTATACTTCATGTGTAAATGCACATCCATCACTTCCATTTTTTATGCAGAGTAGAACAGCTTCAGCTGTGGCTTTTACTACAGCATGGAAACACAGTTTCTAACATATTCTACACATGGCTCACTTCTCCTCATACCACCTTCCTGGGGAAAAAAAAGGATGGATACTGTTTTCATTTGGGGTTTTTCTTGTTTTTGTTTTTGTTTTTTTTTCTTTTTTAATAGCAGCTATACGCAGATTCCTGTACTCTTGTAATAGAAATTATACGGCAAATAAAATATGCCACAATCTGGAGGCAGTAAGCAATTATGTCTGAGGCTATCCTCATCCTAGGGGAGTTAATTCTATAGCTTCTGACTGGAGTCCCCCCAGCTCAATTCCCCATCTCCCTTTCCATTTTCTCTTGCTCAGTGCCACAGTGCCCAAAGGCAGTTACATTTATAGAAGAGTTTTCCATAGTTGGTTGTGTCCAGGAGACACCACTGATTTTCTGACAAGCAGCAAAATCCCTGTTTAATTAGATAAAGCTAAAGAGCCTTAGAGGACTACAAACCTTTTTTGCATACACAGTCATGTAAACATAGAACTCAGCACCTTTAGAGGTACTGGAATGGACCTCTTTCAGCTCTGGGAATTATTAGAGATGCTGTGAGTACAAGTCTTTAATGTGATCCATTATAAAACACAGGGAATCTTTTTCATTAGTGTTGAGACCTCTGTTGAATCATCTCTGAATTCTGTTAACAGTGGTCAGTATTAAGAAGCCAATAGATGGGTTAAATTGTGGAGAAATATTTTTATACAATACCAGTGTTCCCTCTGCTGAACAGAGTTCACATTTAAATCATGTTTAGTCATGTTCTTAACTTGAAAGTACAGGAATAAATCAACAACTTCTGGGCACTATTGAGGTTATTGATGTAAAGACACATAGGCTCTCTACTAGACTGGTAGGGTTCTCAAAAAATGGAAGGTTGTTTAATGAAAACACCTAGCCTTCTGTGGGTATGTTTATAGGCCATTTTCTTATTTAACTTTTCCTTGAGATGATGCTGTTACCAAAAATATGAAAGGGTTTTATTAGATTGGACATTATAGAAAAACAGAAAAGGAAACAAAAAAATAAACCCACCAATCAAAAAACCCGCAAAAAAACCAAAAAAACAACAAAAAAAACCCAACAACCAAATAACTCCTAAGCATGTAAATTTAGTAAATAGCTTACTGATTGTCACTGCATAAAAAGAAACATGCCCTGCACGATAAGAGAGGTGATTCTACCCCACTTACTGCATCCAGCTCTGGAGTCTTCAGTACAGGAGGCTCAGTATGTGGAGCTACCAGAATGTGTCCAGAGGAGGCCACAAAAATGATCAGAAGGCTGGACCTCTCCTATGGAGTTAGGCTGAGAGAGCTGGGGGATGTTCAGCCTGGAGGAGAGAGGTGACCTGTTGGAGGCCTTTCAGTATATAAAGGGGACTTATTAAAAAGCTGTGTGTGTATATACATACATATATACGTATGTGTGTGTGTGTGTGTTTGTCTTTGTGTGTGCGTGTATTTATTTACCAGATTGTACTGACAGGACAAAGGGCAACGGTTTTAAACTGAAAGAATAGACATAAGGAAGACTTTTGTAGTTCGTTGTTTTTATTTTAAATTAAGGTATTGAGACACTCCAAAAGGTTGCCCACAGAAGTTGTGAATGACCCATCATTGGAAGCGTGATATATGATTATGATGATTTAGAGTCCCCATATGTCTCCTCAGATATATTCATCACCATTATAAAATCGCTGGGATTTTAAAAGTTAATTTTCCTCCTTTGGTTGAAAGGATGTTGAAGATAAATTGTATTGAGAACAAAAGATGTTTACCACCAGTACTGGAGAAATCAAGTAAGTCAACATTGTGTTAAGCTGTAAAAGACAAAGGCATCTACAGCCTGTCCCCCACCTGGGCACACTCACAGTCTGAACCACTCAGGATCAGGGTTAAGCCTTACCTCCAAGTTCTTCCATCTGTCTTTTTATCCCTCACCTTCATTTTAAAATCCTTATAGAAAAACCACAACTACTAAAAGTTATTCATCTAACTATTCATTCTTCTGCATTGCCTCCCTGCAGACAGAGGTAATAATAAATAAGGCAGGCTTAAAAATAAATAGAACAATCAGTTGATTTAAATCTAGTCTTTCCAACTTATTACTTAAAAGCACAGGGAAACAACTGAACTTTATTGAATGCCAGCATATATGGGCTACTGCAGATAGAGAGGAGTCTAACTCAAGGTCTCTGCAGTAAAATCCACTAGGAGAGTCAGCAAAGCAGTGGTAAGGAAAAACAAAAATTAAGATTGCTGAATGAAAGGCAGAATCAATCTGTCCTTTTAATCATCTAAAATTCTGTCCTCTTTACTTGGAGAACAAATCACTCTTCTAGACTATTCAAAACTGCAGAAAGAACCCCAATGAAATAGAAAAATAGCATGGTTAAGAAGCAATGTCTGGATATTTAGAAACTCAGTGACCAGATCGATAGCTTGGGTAATGTGAGTCATTGTCTAATACATAGAATTATTCTAGAAACATTTGTCAGCCTCTTGTCATCTACTATGTTTTGGGATTTTCTTATTTTTTCAGAAACAGTCCATGTAAGAGAGGTTTTATGTAAATGCTCAAAGGCTTGAAGAACTCTAAGTAGATCAGAGAGGGTATGAAAACCAGCTAAAAAGTTTTCTAACTAATTTTATCTCCAAATTTCTTGGTTTGGCCCAAGTTCTCAGCCATCCATTTTCATCCTGAAAGCAGCTCATCCTCAGTGCTGGTGGCAAAATTGTTACAAAGAGGGATTTGCTTAGTGTGCCTAATGTTGAGAGCACCTAATGTTCTGAAAAATGAATTTGGAAAACTTCCCAGCTTGCACATCTGCCCCTAAAACTTGAGAATAATCGATGACTATGAGAAGGGAGGACTAAGTGAATACTTGCTCCTCTGCCTTCCCTTACCTAAACTCATGTGATCCCTCTGGATGACCTTTCTCTTAAGCACTGCCTCACAGAATCCAGACCACCAGCTAGCTTACAAAAGCAAAAGACTTATCTGACAGGCAGATGTATGGATGTGATACTGCAAATCAGCTGGTTATATGAGCACCATATGTCAGCAGTTGGAATGAAGGTACATTGGAAGAAAATTCACACTATGATTAATTAGTTGCTTGAGAGGGTTTTTCTTGCTGCTACTCTTTTTCTTTCTTTTTTTTTTCTGTTAGTGACTCCCATCTTGCCCTGATAATGAAGAAAGTGCATCAAAATACATGAAGGACTGAACAGTCTCTAAATTAAATAAAGATGGATAATAGAATCACAGCATTAAAAGATGAAGAAGATTCTCAGATCATCACTTCCTTTTCCTGCTTTATGCAGCTGTTTCACAGAATGTATTTTCTTAACCTCCATCTACTTGGCAGTCTGATCCAAAAAGTTTGGCTTCAGCTACTTGCAGTCTGGGACAATCCCAAAGCATAATAAACGTCACTGTCAGAAAACATTTTCCTGATAATCAACCTAAACATTCCAGGTTTAAGTTGATTAGTTTTCATTAGCTTTTACAACAGACATCAGATGAAATTACTTATTTCATCCTCCATGTTTAGACATGGAAAAATAAATATTGAATTTATAACAGATCTGCAGAGGACAAACATGTCCAATACTTGTTCTAGCTCCACCTAGTTATCAAAATTGTTGAAACTATAGCTGCTTACCTCACCTCAAACTGTTAATTGATGTTTGCTCTTGCTGATCACCTTTGCTATCACTGCTTGCAAACAGTGATGCTGAAAGCCTGCACTCTGGATGTCTGCCTCAAACAGGTATTTACTAATTTATTTTATACTTCAGTTAGAAAGATTCCACTGGGGAATGAAGGAGAATTACTAGTTTTTAAAAATACAGTAGTATCTCTGATGCGAATAGGGGTGTGAATAGATTGAATATGATATTCAAAACATTTATTTTTAACTAACAAAAAATGGCCAAATTTTAGATCAAAATAAAACTCCCTTGGAATTTTGACAGCATCTACTTTGCTCAAAACAGTATTCTCTTCCAGGTAAGCACTACCACTTTAGTGAGCTATTATCCTGGTAGAAAAGAGAGTAAATACAGTCTGGTCCATTTCACACAAAATCAGCCAAGTATGAACAGACAGCATGAACAATTTGGAGAGCTCAAACAGTCCTTCCATCTTCAGATGGAAAGGGCCAGTCAACTCTAGCCAGCAAGCAAAGCCTCAGGGCAAAACCCTCTTCAGCTATCATGCTGAGAACTAGAATGGACTGTCTGAATTTGACCTTGATGTCTGCTTGTGCTTGTACATGCTTCCCAGAGCTTCAGCACTTTGTTTTCAAATATTCTGTCTGTTTTGTGCTTTTTTCAGTTCAGAATCCAGTGCCCTGAATCAGGGTTTCACTATATTCACTTCCATTTTACATAGAAGGTAAATACAGTACAAATATATGGTGCACTCCATGGAAAGGTAAAATGGATTTTGGATGCTACTATGATATTCCTTAATGTGTCTGCAATAACTGACAGTCTCTACCCTCCACACAATATCCATTCCTTATAGAAAGTAAGAAATATATCCGTTATCAGATATAAATTTTGAGGTTTTAGGTTGGATCACTAACCACAGCCCCAGTACATTGAATGCTAACTGACATCAATTATTGGAAAGTACTTGTACATTTTCCTTTTAGTAGAAAATATTAAAAAATTACACAGAACAAAATAATTTTTAAGGTAAGCACTATTCAGAATTCACTTCTGAACTATTTCACTTCAAGCAAAGCTAGTGTCAGAAAAAGTCAAGGTATGATGAATAAATAAAGATATTTTTCTCTTACCTTCTAGCTTTCTCCCAGGCCAGTTTACTCCACTGGGGTTTTTGATGGTGCTGTTCTTAGCAAAATTTATCATACCTGAAGGACAATAACATAGCCAGATATTTGCCTGTAGACTTTGTAAATAGCTGCCACCAAGTTTTATCTTAAGATTGTTCTATGAGTTTGATTGTGTGGTTTAATTCTGTGTCTGGCATTGAATTCTTCTTCTTCAAGTATCAGCCATAAAACCGCTGTCTTTTCTTTGTTTAAAAGTGAAGAGATGTTGACTCCTCTCAGATAAGATATTAAAGCCAAAATTCCATTTATATTTGTTAACCACAATGTTGTTACAAGTGAATCGTATGCCCAATTGTATTTATAAAACAAAACATGCATTATTATAATAACTTCTGCTACTTTGAATTTAGAAATATGCATTAGCTAATGTCAGACAGAAGCTCTTACGATTAATACTCAGTCATTATTGTGCACACAGTAATTTTTCCATCATATAATGTGTAGATTATTAAACAAACTCTAGAGAGTTAGAAAAGTAAATTAAGATATCTGAACTGACAAGTTTCTTCTTAAAAGGAATCTATCTCTAAATATAGATATTTATACATACACATACAATTACGAATAAATAAAGCATTTCATAGATGTATTAGATTGTGGAATAGTCGCCTAGGAATCAGGCTCTTTCACATGTCACACTAAGATATGAACCAAAATAAGATTACAGAGTGCTTTAGAGTGAGCTACCCTGTGAAATCAGATGAATGCCATTGGGACACACAGGGACACACACTCAAATGATGGATTTATCCACACCTTTGTTTGAAGTCCAAGAGTCAAAAAAAAAAAAAAAAAAAAAGACAGTGTTTGCAGTGAGTTTTCACATCAGCCATTTTGTTAGCCATAAGCAGTCCATTAGCTAAATTTTGCCCTCCTCTTAAATGTATTATAAAATTTATAAGTAAGTTTTATAGGCAAGTTTCCTTATAATTTTGTAAATGCAAATATTATTAAGTCCAGATTTAAAGAGGCTGACTGTGGCAAAATGTGCATTTGTGGTTAACCTTAGTTTTATTGTACAGTCCCAACCAGTGAAAAGTGATGCTCTTCTAGTTGTCTGAGCCTGTGGAGGATACTGTGATGGGAAAGAAGAAGCTAACCCATGTTATTTATCTCATCTAATGGTTCTTTAGGAAAACTGCACTCCCCTTGAGACATTCTAGCATTCTCCACTTATTTATTCTCCACTCCATTTATTCTATCACTTCTGTAGCTATCAATAATCTTACCTTCAACACGTCTCTCAACTATCCCGCCCAATCATATTCACATAGTGTTGGAAATAGCATTCAGCTTAGTTATATCCTTTATGTAATAAAATGATGGAAACACTATAATTAGATAAAAATAATCCATCCTCAAAATCCAGGATAAATAAGCAGAAGGAATATACAGAAAATATAGTCGATTGCTGAAGTACCAAGTCCTGTGCCAAGGCAGTTGTAATAAAGAATTTGAAGGGTCATTTATTTTGTAAAACCATTTTTCCTTTTATTTGAATTTACCAAAATTTCTCATCCACTGAAAAATTTTGTCAGTATTATCTAGATTTTACATAAAGGTGTCCATAAAAGCATTAATTGAGCTTCCACTTTTGGTTCATTGTCTCTTCTTTTTAGCTCCTCATTACATTCAAAACATAACTTGATCCATTTAGTTATTTTCTAAAATTCTACAACGCTCCACAAGAAAGTATGAAATACTCTAATTAAAATGCATTTAAAAATAAAAAAAAACATGGTAGAATCTTATTAAGTGGAACAGCTAAACTCACAAATTTGCTCACCTTTAGCTACTCTTTATCTTTTGGGACTCCTTTTTCATGATGTATTGGTTTGCTCAAATGTACTGCTTTCATTCTTGCGCATTTCCAATCTCAGACACACTGATGTCACTTAACTACCAGTTAATAAGTTTGGCTCCTAAAGTAGCTGGCATTCAGCCCAGCAGTGAAGCCAGACCATGATTCTGTTCCATCAATAACAGAAGTAGTTCAGAGTTGTGTCAATTACTATGTCCTATAATCAGCACTTTGCTGTGCCAGAGCCCTTTTGTTTGACAGGAGATTCGAATACATCATACACATGGTGTTGACAAAAGTTCTTTTAAGGGCGCTTGTTTTCATGTTGAGTTCATCCCTGGCTCTGGTGGATTACCCCACTTGTGTATTTTCACAATCTCTATTCATTTTGCTGCCTGTCCTAAAGGCCCCACTGTACTCACATCTATTGGTAAAAATACATCAATGAAACACTCACCAGATTTAGCACTGTAATAAACCTACCCCAAAGCCAGTCCAAATACTTAAATATGTCTCCAAGTCAATTGAGTGAGTGCAGAGTAGAGATTTCCTTTTACTGCCTGACTATGCAGTATATCCCCTAAGTGTGGCTACTTTGGGAACAAAGAAAGGGTCATTCTGTCTTATAATATTCTCTAGGAAATAGGATCTAATGATAAAACATCCTGGTTGAAAAACACAGATCACTGATCAAAACCAATAACAAAATAGAATACATAAGTGCACTATCAGTCAGTCACAGATGTTAGGGAGCAGGATTATTTATACCAGACCTGAAAATAACTGATTTGTAATAGCCTTAATGTTTCTTGTTCTGCAGCCAACACACCCCAACCATTTTATGTGCAATTATCATGAAATAATACACCAGAACTGACCAACTGTTTGTAATATTCTTAGACACAGATTTACAATTGAAGTCAATTAGTTAAAGATTTTTTAATAAGTTAATTTCTAAACCATGGCTCTGTGATTGGTTTATAATAATTAATAGAGAATGTATTAGGACAAAATGTGTTTCTTAATTAATTTTTTCAAATATACATTTATACTGTCTGGAATTATTTATGTCCAATTTCCACTCCTGGAACCAACCCTGCTGTGAAATTGCAGCCTTCTGAAGCATTTGGCAACTGAAAAACCTAGCTATGAAATTCTACTCATCATTACATTTTTCTCTTTTTCAATTTTACACTTAATTATAGACCATTAAATCAGTCCTCAATAAATGTATAAGATTTCCTCTCTTAAGCAGACTGGATCTTTATTTACCATCATTGACAGAATGTTGGAACACTCAGAAAGAATTCCTTTAAACATTTAGTTGTCATACTGCTTACTGTAGAAAATGCAGAAATCCTTAAAATAGCTTTAAAATCACAATGCTTGGCAGTAACACTCAATCCAAAATTGCCAAGACTCCTGTATGTGTTGTAAGTTTTCTTCAGTCCCATATATAACACTTTTCTTTCCTCTTTCTTTGCCCTTATACCCCTCATCTTTTCAACAAAGAATATCTTTCAGTTCATTTTAATAAGTTCCTTTTTTTATTTTTTTTCCCAGCAATTTTTCAGATCACTGAGGTTGGAAGCTATGGTTCACTGCTAGAACTACAACCCTGACTGTGGTTTCAGCCAAGATGAAAAAGAAATAGATAGGAAACAGAAATATAAGAACAAGATAGGAAAAAAAAACCTCCTGTTTCCTGTACCTATTAAAATACAGGAGAGAGAGTTTTAAAATTGCTATTCTCTCTAATGTTTTAATGACTCTCAGGCCAACATTTCAATCATACCCCTCCCTTCTAAACTTCATTGCAAACCAGAGAAGCTGAGCCTCTGAAAGTGTACTGGGAGCATAGAAAACTACACAAACAGTATCCATCAATTAGCCCAGTAACTTTTAACCATCCAGAACTAATACAGAGAGGCACCTACTTTTGTGGGTAATCCGTTAATCAGCATGGAGAAATTAAAATCTGAGTCTCCTGTTCCCTGGGGAAAGGGAGTTTATACCAGAGACCTAAAGACTAAACAGAAGTGCCTGTCCTTGTCCCATATAAGTGGTGCAAAGACACTAGTAACACACAAACAGTATAATCTTTTAAATTTATAATCTAGTTATCAAACAACAGACCAGGGCAAAATATCTGGATAGAGTTCCAGCCACCAAATCTTGTTATGCTTTTAAAATGAGATATTGCTAGGATAAAACACAGAAATACTAGTTAAGGGCTGCTGTAATGAACTGTGTCCATTTTAGATTGTTTTTGTTTACAGAGACTTAATATATTTCCTATCTCTCTACCTCAATTAAAATCCATTTATCTCTACAGGAATATATTGGCAAGATCAAAGATTTGAACCCAAGTTCAAGAATGTTTCTGAATACATTTAATTTAGAGCAAAGTAGTACCTCTGAGGACTGTGGGAGATAAATTCAACATGTAGTAAAATGTGAACACTACATATACTTTATTTACTTTGGAATTGAATTCCCTGATTTTGATGGAGAAAAGCAAGTATTAGTTTGATCTCATTTCTGTTAGGCTGGCTAACGTAGTACCAAATGGGGGCAGTGAAGTGGACTTTCTTCCATCTTGACTGCCATCAGTGGAACAGAGGTTGTGTTCAGGCTGCCCTGCAGAGCCAGGGTGTGCAGCACCACTGGTAACCCAGGAGGCAGGGGGTGACACAATACATGAGGATTACGAGGTGGCAAATGATCCACCAGAAGTACCACTGCAGTTACAGAGATTTGTTATGTGCTGATAGGCAAAGAAAAAAGACCATCTTAAACTTCCAGCTCCAACTTCCAGTCATATTAAATACATTAGGATGAGGGAAAAGAGAATTAAATTTTTTTCAAGAATTGAGCATGGTGGAGACTCTTGAGAGAATGTATATATAAACCTCACAGAAGACCTATTCCAAAGACTTTTACAGAGTAGTGGTTCAGTTAATGACTCAGAATATCTGAAGAAAAAAATGACACATTATAATGAAAGAGTAATGTCCTACCTGCATAATGTGAAAGTATCCCTGTGGTACAGAATAGGTGGAATCAGTCACCTGAATAAGTCTTACCTCCACTGTGCTGAGAAAGCACAAAAACAGCAGCTGAGGAGCATGAATGGTGGGGCAACAAGGGGAAAAAAAGGAATTGAATTAAATTAAATTAAACAGGAAATAAGGTGGCCGAGGGTTTTTATTTTTCTCCAATGACAGATAAGGACTAGAAAGCCAGCCCTTCAGCTGTGAGGGTTTCATTTCTGTTTAAGAGCTTGCGCTGCTTATAATGACTCAAAGCCAGAATTCCTACAGAGAATTCCCAACCAAGACCACCAGCATTTCAGTAACTTAGAGAATGCCTTTATTGGGTGGAATTGGACAATGATGGATCATCACTTTCAATATACTTGCTAGGGCAGCATCCATAGTTCCCTACACTCTCCAGTGAGTATGTTATTTTACATAACAGGGCCAAAAGACAACTATTTTTCATTGGTTTGTATTTCACATATCCATTTTTTTCCCTATTTTTTCCTAAATCTATTGTTTTATCATATAGGAAACAATTTATCTCTATTTTAAATAATCCTAAAGAGGACATTTGAATGAGATTATTTAATTGGTATGTCCTGATATTTCTTTTCTTCTTGTTATGGCATTATCAAACTCTTGCTTCCCTCAACTCTAGGCTGCAGCTGAATTAACTGCTCATCATTTACAATTAGTTACTCAAAAAATACCCATATATTACTGTTCATAAAATTCTCAGACAAGCAGCTTAGCCTTCTTCAGTGCTGAGGTGTTTTCATACTACATTTTTATGAAAAATAATCCTGCCTTACATGTTTTCAATTTGGAATAAAATCCTCATAAAATTAAAAAATGTTTCTTCTGTAACTAGAAATTCTCTTAATTCTATAAATTTCAAGATACTGCACACTCTAATAAATGCATAAATCTAAAGATTTCATCCCAATAATTTCAATTCATTGCTTCATTTATTTGTGAGAAAACACAACACTTATTTCCCAAGAAGACATTATTATAGTTTTATTCTGATTATCAAAGAAACATCAGGCTCAGAAGTGCAGTCACCGATAGTTTTTTAGGCAGGGAACCAGACTAAAAGTTCCTCAGTCTTTCCTCAAACATCCAGAAAGTATTTCCTGTGATATTGAGCAATGGTTTGTACCTTTGTATTTCCTTTGGAAGAAATAAATATTATATTTCTTTATTTTTGTATTACGCTTTTCCTATTCAGTACTATCCAGCCTTTGTAATAAAAATTACTTCTCTCTTCACTTTTTGGTGAAACTTCTCTCAGTGATCTGAGAGGTGACCTGGCCTATAATAAGAAAAAATATCTAAATCACTCAATGTTTTAATCTTTTGGAGATCCCACCAGAACATATAAATAAAATAATTACTAATTAATAAATTCATATAATCACTATCATCAGTGCTGATTACAACAGTAAACTTAATAACATTTTCTCAAAGTACCTCCTTTTCATGAAATAGAACTCTTATCCCTCAAACAGGATTTTTATATCCAAGCAGGAATCCACTGTCCTAGCTTTTGTGTAATCCAAAATGCAGTAAAGATCTAAAACATCTAATTTTTAAAGTTTAGCAAGAGTAGAAATATAACCCCCAAATATGCTTGTGAATGACATGATAGCTCACATCAAAACTAGAGCCAGTATTTTAACTTAAAGAAAACCAGGTTTAAAAGTGAGGGAATGTAGATGATCTGTGAATTACAGGTTAGTGAATTTCAGGAGCACTGATTAAAATAATCACTTAAAGCAGAAAGATTTCTAATTAAACCCTAGGTAAGAGGAAGGAACAGTCTGTCTTCTTAAATGAAAAATCCTGCTTCTTTGATAAATCATGATTTTTATAGGTATCAAAAAACTACAGGGGAATTGTTTGAACTTTCGTCTATTACTTCTTTGAACTTTCAGTTAATTATTGGCAATATTCCTCAATGTTAAAGAAAATGAATAGCTTAAGAATTTTTGTGTGTAACAAATAGTTTCCAAGGCTGAAAGTAAAATGAGGAAAACCTCATCAAATACTGAGTGATAAGAGGGGAAAACAAGTCTGTGTTTAACACCAATCCCAGATTTAATACTTACCTGAAGATTGTAACTTCTCCTCTGTCTTTCAATTTTTATTTGACTGCTGAGCAATGGCAAGGTTGATTGTTTGTCCTTTATTTGAGGAAACACTTTTTCACACAAATTAACTGACTAATTTTAAGAAAAGCCACAGTTAGGGAATCTCTGCACTGTTAATGATATCTTAAGTTTTCCATACAGGATATTGTTTATCTTTCCAAAGATGTGTACAAGCAGATGCTGTTTTTCTTCAAAGAGCAAAGATTTATAGTTAATATCTAAATTTTCTTCACCAGCTATATTTGAGGTAGAGATAATTTTCTTTACCATTTTTTATTTTTTCCAGGAAAGACTATGTCCCCTCTCTTATATTCCCCTTCTCACCCACACCCCCCAAGAGAAGAGATTTAAAGGAATGAAGGACACTACTTTTGTAGAAACATCAGATCAGCAAAGTATAAAAGAAAACATTGGAACATTTCTGTGAGAAATATATTATTTGGTGTAAAGAAAGACACAAGTATTTCACAAACTAAAAATCACAAGGATAATGTTCCTAGCTCTTTTTTTCGCTATTAAGTATCTTTCTACTGAGGAACTGGAATGCTATCTATCAGCATGTCACTCTATTTCAGAGTGCTTTAAAGTCAAGTGCTGCATGCAGCACTTTTCTAAGTGACCAAATGCAACCTGTGCTATAATATAAAAGTTCTGTCTGCCTTCTTCTCAAGGTTTTTTTCCTTTTTGCAGGAGTCTCATGAGAAACCAAAAATGTCTACAGATGCTTGTGTCCTGAGCTTCAACCTTAAACAATTCCTGCTATTTTTTTTTATCAGTCCCACTATACCTCCCTAGAGAAGTTGCATTCAATCAGTGTAAGCTGTTTGTAGTGATGTTACTCCTGGTAACTAAACAGTTTTATTCTCTTTTTGGAAAACAAACCAAGAACAAACCCAAAACTTTGCAGCCACAAAAAATCCTGAGTTGAAGATACCAAAACTCTGGAGAGAAAGAACCAGTGGATGAGAAAGAAGACTAGAATTTCTGTGTGGTTTTTTGAACTAGACTGATGACACATGCACCTAAAAACACTTGTCTCCAGAAAAAAATCATTCTTAGGAGAAAAATTCTCCAGTTTCTGTGACACAAGTCCACATACTGTTTTAGCTCAGACCAGAAGTGAATTTTGCCAAGCTAATCTCCAAATTTTCCCAGCAGATTTTTCAGGTAAATTTCAGCCTTCTCAGATGAAACAAGACTGGAAGATACATTTCAGGAATGCGGACTCTAATCTGTCATTAAGACGTACATTCCCTGGGTCAGATGAGAGCTCATCACAAAGTCCCCAAAGTGGGGGAGTACTTAGCACCTGAAGTTTCACTCTCTGAGTCCTCTCCCATACTCACCAGCCAGTCTCCTTCCTACCTTACACCCAAACTATCCCATAAATTTGGATATAAGGATGCCGTCGAACATTACATCAAAAATATTTTGTCAGAACTCAATTAATGTAATGTAATAATTACATTAGCCAGGCAAATTTGCCCATGGTGAAGAATTGTCCCAGACATCCTCTTGGATCATCAGAGACCACATCTGATCATGTGTCCTGGTTTAGGGCAAATTTTAGGAGGAAACCTCGGGGGGCGAGGGGGGTCTCCTCTAGGAAAAGCCGATTCCAACCACCCCTCCCCCAAACAGGTTCGGGAAAACTTTCCTTAGAGAAAAGTGGAAAAAACTATTTATTTAACAAATAGAATATTCACAAGCATAGAAAATTTGGATAATATGAAAGCAATGAAACCTCTCCTTCCTCTGAAGAAATGGTAGATTCAGAGTCCATCTGGGTCCAGTTCAGTTCTCCAGCAGGGGGGCCGATTGCCAGGCCTGGCTGTAGAAGTCGGGGGGGGGCGGGAATTGCCCTGGTGTCTTGGGCCACCGGGATATCGACCAGTTCCAGGGGGAAGAAAAAAAACCAAAAAAAAACCAGCAAAAGAAACAAAGTCTCTCCCTGCAAAAAAGGTGAGAAAAATCCAAGGAAACCCTCCGCTGTGAGCTCCCAGAGCACACAGCCAGAGAGCGAGTGAGATATTGCTGTCCTGCTGGAATGCAGTCTCTTCAAGGCCTTTTTTGAGGAGTAAGGTGTAACTCCTGCAGACAAACTGCATGTGTTGGGTTTTTTTTCCTGCTTTCACTCTCTCTGTCTCTCTGGGCCTAACTTAAAGCTGTAGAGCTTAATATCCAGCATAAGCAGGAAGGATGATTGGGGATACAAAAAGGTCCCATGGCCAACCCAGGACATCACGATACAATTAAATTTTAAAAAAATTAAACATATTAGAATCGAAAAATGTATCCATTGAGTCCTTTAGAACGTTATAGAATGTGCAAATTAATATTTGAGGAGGTAAAAATACCATATTCAGAAAATCTTGGTAGAGAGAGCTGGAAAATCTGGGGGGAAACTTGAGAGATAGAAGAAGTTATCAAATTGATATGGAAAATTCCCTTATCATAGAAAAAAAAATTCTTTTTCAATAGGAAAACTTTGCTTAACATCTCTCTAGAAAGCCCTTAAAAGAAAATTCACCAACACTAAATTTCTATAATTAATGAAGACAAGCATAGTGCTTGATGGCCCTCTTTAGAATGCTGTCATTCTGGTGACAATGAATTCTACATAGATAATCTTATCCCTGTCCTAAAGAGTACCAGGAAACAACAGCATATATGAGATAACAACCAGACCTCTGGGACTGGGCTGCAGGTAAAAAACAGGAGAGAAAGAGAACATGGAGACAAAGATTCTGTTCAAGGTCAGAGTTTCTACCTAAGGGATTTATATATGGCCAGGGTGTCTTAGCACCATTATAGTTGATGAATATCTTGCCAATACAGTCAGTTGTGCCTAAAGAGCCCTCAGCTTATTACAGCTGGATATGCCCTGGAGGAGGAGCTGGTGGCCCTCAGCCCAGGGGAAGAGGGACCATGAGGTGGCACAGCTCAACCTTACCAACAAAATTTTGTTGCAAAGGTGTGAGAAAGTGCGCGAACTGCAACTCTGCAAGACAGACTAAATGGAAACATGGAAGGCAGTTGCTGAGGTAGTAAAAGCTATTTTAGAATCCAAGTGGAAAAAAACTGATGTGAAGGAGGTTAAATTCCAGGGGGAATAAAAGAGGCAGAGAAGAGTAAGACAACCAAGTATTACCAATCAGTCTGTTCCAAGGAGTAAAGCAGACCTGCCTCTCCCCACAAGGCTGGTGACTGGCTGAGAAATGACCTGCTGGATGCTGTGGGTCACGATCATATTCCTGCTCAGTCTGGTACACCACAAGTCTCAGATACATAGCCTATGTTAAAACATTGTGGAAAGAGCAGGGGGCTAAAATTAGAGGAAACTGAGAGTTTATATTCCCGTCCTAATGGAAGTTACAACAGCATGGAAATTATAGGGTAAATTTCATTTGCGTCTCCCTGGATGGAATGCAGGTGCCGTGCTCGTGATTCCCCACATCCACAATCTGCATCCATAGCACTGCTAAGGGGGATGGAACTGAGGTGGAGCAGAATGGAGACACCATGACCAGGCTCTGCTGAAACCCTTGCAGGGAGGGGAATTCAACAGTACTTTTCAGCTGGAAAATCACATAGCACCTGTCAGCCAGGGGAGAGAGGAGGAGATGTCCTGCTGCTGAGCCAACAGCTGTGGTGAAATCACTCTCCTCATTTGAACTTGCTTAATTACAACCTAATTGTAATATTAACACACACCTCCATCCCAAAGGTACCCCCTCTGAGGCACAGCCACTCCTCACTGGGTGTGTGCTCTAGATTTTATTGACTTTATCTTTCAAAGCAATACAAGAGAATTTTACACCAATCAGTAACAAAGGCATGGACGAGTAGAGTCACACAAGCTTCAGCTAAACACAAATTGGAAGCTGAGAATGGAGAAAAGTTAGGGAAGATTCCACTATAGCTGCTTGTCATCATACAGCTTGTCTGTATGTTGCTTTGAATAAGTTTTTGCAGTCAGATACTGCCACCAATGGTCCCCAAACCTTGACCTGTCACCTGATGCTAATTTTATATTAATAAAGAGTGTTATTCCATGAACTGTTTGTGTGAGTCCTTCACAGGTGATGGCAGTCACTGGCAGTGGGGCAGAGACCCAAATGAAAAGGAAGACCTACTGAGGAGCCTCCCTTACTTCTCTGAACAAGTCAATCAAACCACCCCTCGATCCAGCACGACTGTTCAGAAAGGGACACTGACACACTGGTCAGGCACAAGGATCTCAGTTTTCCTGGGTGCTGACAGACAAATCAAACACTAATGGTACTCCTTCTCCCCACACCAAGGGTCAAGGAAACCTCCTGTTTCCACATGACACACATAAATAACTGCTCTGTATTCCAGACTGTGTTCTGCTTGAAAAGTAATTTGAGGCATGGTGAAAGGCACCCAAAGACCAGTAACAGGGAGTGAAGGTTCCCAGCTCAATAAACATAAGAGAAACTTCAATATTCTGTGCATGTCAGCGCCTGAGTAAAATTGAGTTGCCTCAGAAGGGTCATCTGTTTTCATTTAAAGACCCAGATTTTACAGGGCCTAACCTTCAGCTGCTAGTTCAGAGGGGTGACTGCATTTGGTTTTTATCTTGATAGGACATACCTTCTCCTGATGCCTTCTGTAAAACCTCTCCAACTATCAGGTGCAGACTAGCCTGCTCTGGAAGCGAGCTGTTGGGATTTGACAAAGTAACAAAATTATAAAACTGTAAAAACTCTGGTTTCCATCTTTGTATCTCAATTATCTTTTTCCTCCCCTTCTCCCTGCATGGAATTTCTCAGCTCAAAATAAACTTTTTCTTATTTGTGGCAGATTGATTAAATTGATTACTGTGTTGTCCTTTACCCTTTCTCCAGTGGAAAGGGGACCACACTCTTTATGTGGTTGTAAACAGTAAGTTCTACATTTTTCTTGCTTTCACCTCATAAAAGCTTATTTTCTCATTCCTTTAGCTTGTGCACAACAGTGCAACAGCAAAGCAGGGCACAAACCAGGAAATCTTCTCCTCTTTAAGAAACTAATTTGTGCCTTTTCCATTTCTGGCTTAACTATAGCCTACTAAAGATACAAAAGTAAAAGCTCATTTTGAGAGCTCCTTTCAGGTTAGTGGGTACTCTATCCTTATTAGGGATGCCTTTTCTGTAAGCATTTACATGAGGGCCAAGTCTGTTACCACAGAAAGGTAAATTAGAGGCAAACTCTGCTTCACTTCTCGCTGCTTGCAATAACTTGCTTTAAGGGAACATCTCCATGGAGCTTCATGGGCTAAGCATACACTTCATTTACCACAGACACAGACTAACAATCCTTACCACTACCACCATCCTATTTTATTTCAGGATACCACACCACTGTTGCCTGTGAAACAACTGGAAAATGCAACAACTTGCTGTGATTACAATATCTTTGCATTTAGGTTTCTGTAAATTGGAGAATTAAGGGTTTCCAAATGCTGAAGTTTTACACACTGAAGTGATGCCTGTGTTTTCTTTAAAAAACAAAACAAAATAACATTTTCCACAGTTTTCTACCTGTTGCTCTAATTTAAGAGGTCTGTTTCAGACTGATAAAATTGGAAACATTGTTAAGTGTGTGCAAACTTTTTTGGTCAAAATTATCAAAAATTCATAGCATATCTTCTGGAACTTTTGGCATTTTCTAGGTAGGGCAGACTGAGATCAAGAATCAGAAAAGCATTTCTTTGGCTCAGATCTAAGCCAATTAAGTATAGAACTTTGTTAGTTTTGATTAGCCTTCTATACTGATAGCAAAAATATTCCTGGCAGCCAAAAAAAAATATTTTTTCCTTTAATCTCTCCTACTCAAAATAGACCAAATTATTATAATAAAAAGAAAATTAATTATTGATTCATTAAATAAGTTGGGCTCATGAGGAGGGTCTTGAGCTAAGTAATCTTAAATTGTCATTTACAGAAATATATAAATAAGTTGATTCACCTGAGTAGCAAGGAGGAAGATGGGTTTTGAGGATAATAATATATAACTATATATAACAATATGTAAAATAATTCTTGGCAACAGCTAATGTGGAGAAAGGGCAGAACTGGTAGGAGCAAGATTACCTTATTCAATGTCAGTATCTAATTTCAAGATGACTGCATTTTCAGATAAACTATAGGTCAATGAAAAAAAACAGTCAACAATCCAAGAATTCTTGATTTGAAACTTTTTGAAGTGACTTCACCTTAAAAAGAGAACATGAAGCAGAACACTGTTAAAGTCTGAATACATGTATGAAGAGGAATTTGAACAGGTACTTAACAGCTGTTATTGATTAAATTGTATGCAAAAAAATAAACAAGCATAAAAAATCAGAATAAAATATAATTTATCCTTCAAAACCTGAAACCCAGCACACCCTGTAATGATAGATGAAATATATCAAGACCCCTGACAAAATTTTGTGTGTATTCAACCCATTCTTTTTATACAAGGCTAGGAAAGCAGTGAGCTGAATCTCATATGGATCTTGCCTGAGCCTCTCTTCAAATTCATTTTTAAACATTTGCTTCAAGTACTTTTATAGAATTCATTATATTGTGTGACTCACGCATGTGCTTAAGAGTCTGAATAAAAATCACTTTAAATATGTGCTGTGTTTGACTAAACTGGACTGTAAATATATCTGCTGCTTTTCCCAGTGGGAAACAGAACCTGGCCAGATTGTTAATTAAGGTCTAAATTAAACAAGTCATCTATGTTTCCTTGTCACTGGAGACATGATTGCTCTCCAGAGGTGATTTTTTATCTCGGCACAGAGCCGTTCCATCTGGACAAGTTTAGACAGACATGTAATTTTTAGAGGCTCCCACAAAGACAGTGTAGAGCCAGGACAGATTTAAACATCCTGCCTCAGGGTCCAGCAGGAGACTGCCAATGCCACATGCTCCCTGCTTGTCATGTCACTCACACTGCTCCTGCTTCTTCACCAAAACCAGGAACGTCTTCCATCTGCTCGCATGCACGGAAACCAAGCAGTACAATATTGCCCCTCCCAAAAATACATATTCTTAATCACTTTTTTTAGCACGGGTTGATTCTCCGAAATAGTTTGGAAAATATGATATCAGGCAGCACTTCATGGCTAGAAAGAAGCTGGAAACAAGCAATTATGGAACCATTTTAATGCTAAAAGGCATAAGACTTGGGAGTCATCTTCATCCTCAGCAGGCTACCTACTCACTCTGCCACTTTTCACAGAACCCAGTCTGAAAAGAAAATTTTCTTCCTATCTGTTCAGGAAACCTAACAGTTCAATCCAGGTGTGGGTTACAGTGCTGAGAAAAAGAAACCTAAAAGTTATCCCCAGCAGTGTCTGAGTGAGATGTCAATGCTGCACTGATGAAACAGTTGTGACAGTGGTAGAGCCCAGCTTCAGCAGACTGTCTCACGGAAAATACTAACTTTCTATCTTTTGGCTGAATCCTGAATTAGATAAATGTCAAAATGTGGAGGGGAAAATAAACACATTTCAAGATTATAAAATTAGGATTTTGTGAGGGTGTTTATGTAGAGATTGGAGCTCACAGTGAGAAAGAGCAGTCTCCTCTCCACTCAGCACTGGTGATGTCAGACCTGGAATACTGTGCCCAGTTATGGGCTCCCCAGTACAAGAGAGTCATGGACACACTGGAGAGTCCAGTGAAGGGCTGCTAAAGGCATTGTATTGGAGCTTCTCCAGTGAAGAACAGCTGAGAAAGCTTGGACTGTTTGTTCAGCCTGAAGAAGGCTCTGGGGAGATCTCTTCAATGCATGTAAATACTTGGAGAGGAGATGCAAAGAAGGCAGAGCCAGGCTCTTTCCAGTGTGTCCAGAGACAAGACTGAGGCAAGGGCCACAAAATGAAATACAGGAGGTTCTGTCTAAACATCAGAAAAGTCTTTGCTCTGTGAGGGTGACGGGACACTGCCACAGGCTGCCCAGGGAGGTGGCGAGTTCTCCCCCCTTGCAGATACTCAAGAGTCATCTGGATGTGGTCCTGAGCAGGTGGCTCTAGGTGGCCCTGCTAGAGCAGGGAGGCTGAGCGAGATCATCGCCAGAGACCCCTTCCAGTGCCAACCATTCTGTCTCCTGTGTGGTCTGTGTGGTAAAGAGCTGGTGCCTGCCTGGGGTCCTGAGCAGTGACCTCAGCTGGATCTGCACTAGGAAATAAAATGTGTAGTGGTGTCTCTGCTCATCCTGAGACCAAGCAGTGCAATTTACTTCATTCTATACAGATCAGCTCCATTCTTCCTAGAATAAGGTGGTTTCATCTGCTCTGTCTTATAGGATCATGACTTTTATTAAGTCAAAAACTAGCATTATTTGGCCTTGTGCTATGCAGCTAAGCCAAAAAATGTGCCAAGAATGTGCTAATGATTAAAGACTATGAATAATTCCATGCTAATGCCGGGACAAAGTCCTGGACTTGTTCAGCTTAATGCTATGGATATAGCTTTTATATTTATAACAAAATAAAGGACAAAAATAAAGTCCTAATTTCACTGTATAATATTAACATCAATTTCCTTAGCAACACCTTATCCAGTGCTAAATCTTATAATAATTTCCTTGGTTTGATATGTAACCACTACTTCTTTTGTTAATAAGATTATGGTCTTCCTACTCTGTTTTTGGTGTGAGATACCTCCAAGAAAAATATTTTAAAACATTTTGTTTGCCACAATTGTCATCAAATTTTCATCTATAAATGCACATAGGGCAGAAATCTCTAGAAATTTATTTTATTTTCATGGGGTTTTTTAGTACCTTAAATCTAAGGAATAAAATGCTGCTTTCTGTTGTGTTTCTGAAGCCTACTATTAAAAATGAAGATACCATACAGAAAGCTGCAACTATTTTGCCTGAAATTTCTACACATTTGTATCATTAAATATTTGTTTTCTAGGAAGATGTTTTGTTTTTATTTCAATAAGCATGCCTGAAAAACACATTTATAAGCATGTTAAAATAAACTATCCACCAGTGATTAAAGGAAAATACATGTTATAATTAGGTATGAGTAATATCAGAAATGCAGGGTAAAAACAGAGATAGAAGGCTTTGTATATTTTAAAGCAGAGATTTATAACTCTCACATTTGCTGAAAGAAAGTAGTCACTTCAACTTTATTTTTTAGTCTGAAAATGTATTATGATTCTTTGCTTTCTTTATGGTGGCACTGGTATCAAATTTAAAGATCCACGTTCTTACTAAAATTAGTCTAAATACTAAAATTAGAGTTTTGACAAAGCAAGTCTCTGGTTTCCCAGTGTCAAGCAACATTTAATGTTCTTCAAATACTCAAACACATACATTGAATCTTCTTAAAATATAATTTAATATATACAATTCTTGTTTTTCAGTATGGAAAATCTAAGATACAAAGCTTCAGGTAATTAAAAAATATTTTTACTGCACTTTCAGTTCAGACAGTGTCATAGAAAAACTGATGCATCATTCTTTGAGGAGCCTGTTTTTCTTAAGAACTAACAGACGTGAACCTTTTCTCAAAAGCAGCAAATTGTCCTTCAAAACAGCAATCATGCTAACAGGAAAAGTCACCTTCATTTCAACTATAGATTAAGTATAATTTCATTATTATTTCTTTCATTATGTCCTGATTAATTTATATAAGTTAATGCTGAGCATGGAAGTTATGTTTTGGCTTCTGTATGACCATGAATTCATCTCTCAAAATATACAGGTTAGTTAGAAATTTTTATTTTTAACAACTACCTGTTAACACTTTACAGCTTTTAAACTTTAAGCAAAGAAAGAACCTCAAATTAAAATTAATAGCTTCTATCCTACAATCTGTGTTCAACTCCAAGCCTCAATTTCTCCCTTCTTCCTCTGCCTAAGTTGTTTCAGTGACTTTGCAAGGAATATAAGATTTCATCTTATTTGTCCAGTCTACATGCCTTTGAAAACAAGTAGCCATGGTCAAGGTATAGATCACTGAAGGGGAAAGCTGGATTCTCATTTTAGCTTTGCCTTGACAGTTTGTGAAATCTAGGATTCACTGAAGTTTATTTTCTGAAGGTATAAAGGGAAGAAAAATAACCCCTATTATTTTCTCAAGTGCTTTTGGGATTTAGAAATGTGAAATTGAATGTTAGACTGTAACAGCCACCAAAAAAAAAATTCTTGATATTTCTGTAATCTTTGTAGGTACACTTCCTAAGATGTGGATTGAAATGGACAAATTTCAAGACCAAAAACATCTTATATGCACATAACACTAAAAAAAGCAAGTAATGTTTCATGCTGATAAATATTGAAGACATTTTTAAAATTGGAGTTATCTTTAAATCAGGATTCTTCCACTAATTTGAATTTTGAAGTTACTTAGTCATTAAAGGAAATTTAAAAAAAGAAGAAGAAAACAAACACAAAACCCAACCTTTCTAGATTTTACTTTGCTGGGATGCTTTCATTTAGTTTCTTTCTGTTTATACTGCAGGCTGATAAACATCATAAATTACCTGGTTCACCCTTATATGCTCATTATATAGATAACTATTTCAAATGTACATGACAACCTCCAGATCTCTTCTTTTTCAAACCATAGGAAAGGAAATGTAGAATGCCTAAAAAATCTGAACTCTGCACAGTTCAAACAGTCCTTCTCATTGCCCTAAGCTATGACATCTGGCTTCTCATCTCTTATGAAAGGATGTTCTAAGTTCTTGAATTGGGAGGTCATTCTTCTCCAAATTATAAGAAACTCCAAGAATGTTCCATCCAATGCTCTTTTCAATATCAAATCTCTCTCACTGGATTACTCTGTTTACTGAAAGTTTGCTTGGCACTTTCTACTGTGATTTCCATAGGAAGAGTCAATCATTTAACTAAAGACAACAGACATTGGGACATGGATGTGAGTAAGAGACTAAAGCAGCTTCAGTTAATCACCATCTCCTCCATCTCACCTGCCATGGTGAGATGAGAGACATCAAAAATGTTATTTCTCTTTTTCTGTTCTAACCAGTTCAAGTTTCCTGGCTTGGAGAAAACGGTTTGGGTACAAGGCTGCAAGAAGCTGCAGGAGTCAGGGAAATTGCTGGAAACAGGGTTGCAGAGGAGCTGTACATATAGAGTGCTTGGACAAAATAGTTCATCCGCCCCAAACACAGACTGGGTGTGCTGTGGATGAAGTTCGAGTGGGAGAAGGGAAGTAACCTAATCAGTGGGAAGGGAGAGGAAACACTGGGAGCTGGACTATGAGAATTCTCAGGGGAGGGTACTACACTGAGGCCAAGCCAGCAGTGTCAGAGGCCAGGTCAGTTCTGCGACGGAACAGGAGCAGTGGGCACCACTCCAGAGGAGGTTGGGTGTCAGCACACAGCAGTGCTCTAGGTCCGGGGAGCAGCAGGTGGGAGCATGACCCAGGTAAATACATGGAAGAGGCCCAACAATGACATTTGAGTACAATCGCTCTGAGAGATGTTATGGCTGAAGCTGCCCTGTTAGAAAGATTCATTAACCTTCATCACAAATTATTCACTTAGTCCTGAATTTAACCAGTAACCTTTCACTACACCATAATATAGGAATAATGATGATTAAATTCTGTTATGAAGCTATATTCTCGTGAGGTCCTAAGCAAAGCAGAGCGGATATTTAAGAGTATCACTGGGTAAATATTCACAGATATTTCAAGATATGTGCTTTTAACAGCTGAAACTCATTAAAAATATATAGTAATAGCACGTTAAATAAATATAAAATAATAATAATATATTGAAAAATAA
Source organism: Petroica traversi (assembly GCA_025920805.1). Lineage (NCBI taxonomy): Eukaryota > Metazoa > Chordata > Aves > Passeriformes > Petroicidae > Petroica > Petroica traversi. The sequence goes on from JAHLSL010000038.1 coordinate 6,214,015, forward strand.
TAATAATAGTCTGTACATTTCCATTTTTAAAAAGATAAAAGCATTTTAAAAATATTGATTTCATGTTCATTCAAATGGTTTGTTAACAGAATCACAGAATACCAGGTTGAAACAGAATCTCAACGATCACTTGGTCCAAAGTTTCTTGGTAAAAGCATGGTCTAGACAAGACGGTCTAGCACCCTGTCCACCTAAATCTTAAAGGCATCCAGTACTGGGAAATCCACTGCTTTCCTGGAGAGATTATTGCAAGGGCTGATTGTTCTCACTGTGAAAACTTTTCTCCTTGTGTCCAAGCAGAATCTCCCCAGAATTAACTTGTACCCATTGCAGCCAATCTTTTCCATATGACTCTTAAAAAGGCAGTCTCCCTCCATCTTCTTTGTAGCCACCTTTTAAATACTGGAACATGGTGCCAAGACCCTCTTTCATCCTTTCCTCATACATCAGGCTTCCCAGCCCTTGGATATCTCTGGACCCTCTGCATTCTGTTCACATCATTTTTGTAAAGGAAGGACCAAAACTAAACATAGTATTCCATGGGTGGCCTGACAAGCACTGCATAGAGTGGGACAATGCTTTCATCTCTGCTGGTGATGCCTCTGTTGATGCATCCTGTTGGCTTTCTTTGCTGCAGCAACAAAGAGGTTTTTCTGCACTTATTTTCCAAAGGTTGTTAGATACTGATGTTGTGTTTTTGAGACATAAATCTTCTTCTCCGTTGTATAATCAGATCTTTACCTCCTCCTCCAATAATGAGAAGTCATAGCCTCTTGTTTGTAAGATCATCAAGGCAATTACATGACAAAACTTGCAGTCACTAGTAATCATACTCTTTGTAAAATGTAAAAAATTCAACTATATGTGGAATTGACTTTAATTAAACTTTGTCAAAGGAATAAATTTTCAAAGCACAAACCCCACAGCATGCAAGGCAATACAAAGGCACTTTATGTTAAATTAATTTCTTTCTAAATAGATTAATAACTGTCCCTTCTGTATACCCGATTATATATCCCAAACTATGCATAGGGGAAATACAAACAGAACAACACAAAGGAAAATAAAACCACCAACAGCAACCAAAAAAAAAAAAACCAACAAACAAAAACTAACAAAAAAATAAAATAAAGAGTGGGGATTTGGCTAACCAACTACTTTCATAGAAATTAATGATTAAAAAAGTGAAGAAAACTCCCATTGTGCCAAGATGGATATACTATCAGGAGATTAATGAGACATAAACCCTTTCTCTCTGAAATCTGTGTCAGAGCTGGTTGTCATGACACTGGGCCATCTAAAAAGCAACTAAAAATCCTTATTAAAAACATGAGATTACTTATGTGAATTCAGTTGGAGCCTCAGTTCATTCCCTAATGGACTTGTAACTCACAATATGTAGAAAATATGTGAAAAATTAGGTGGAATTCTCTCTCATACAAAAGCACATCTCATACCATTCTAAACTTTAAACAGCTCCTCTTCTTCCATCAGTAGCTTATTGTGTTTGATTTTATTCATTTGACGTGTCAAACCCAAAACCAGAGTGTTTGCTATATATATAAATATTTATGCCATGATTCACACAAATTCCCCAATTTCTTCTTTATGCTGTTCTTTTATACTGTGTATAAGACAGAAAGAAATCAAGCCCCAAAGCTGCCCAAGCTAAAGGCAAAGAACTATGAAACATAAGTAGGGTAGAGACCTACATACCAGGTGCACTTTGCAGTTCTCTTCTTTAGGAAAAGGGAGAAAAAACAGGAAAGAAAAACATTTCACTTTGGGGAATATAAGGAGTCCCATAGAAGTCAACTAGAACTATCAAAAGCAGTCCATAAATCCTTGATAAATTATTATGTTCTCTGCAGAGATTTCTTCCTGTAGATAGTATCTCTTTTCCTTATGGCTATATGTTTGTTTCCATCGCTAAAACTAAAGTTAATGACAAACTGCTATTTGCGTTCCCAGGTGACTAAAAAGAAATGTCAGATTTGTGTTAATCTGCATAACCTCAGTTCTTTCCCTTTACATTTCTATTCTTTTCACTGAGTGAGGCAGGTGTTTTGTTGGGTAAAAAAAGACTGGTGAGTGTATGGGTAGAGTTGATAATACACCGTATACCCACAGAGCTTCTGAATTGAAACTGGGAAAGGGCCTAATAAAGCTGTTAATTTTCTAATTTTTGACTACTTGACTTTACAACTTACAAGTCTTCCATCTGTGGCAAGCAGGTTATCAGCTTAGAGAGGAAATGGTTCTGGTTCCAGGTGTAAGTAACAGAACCCAACCCAATTTCAAGGAGCTTCTGCTGTGATGAACATCATTCCCACAGATCCCCTGTAAGAGAAGCTGCAGCTGTATATGAACTTCACTAACAGATTCAATCTTGTTTTTCCACTCAAACCTCAGTCCCATTACAATTGTTCTGACAAAACTGCAGTGCAAAAAATTTTGCTACTACTGCTTTTGGAGTGGTGTCTTTATTTCATGGCTAAATATGTTGGTTTTTCTTCACTATTATTCCATTAAACTGCAAACTTTTTCTAGAAAATGCAGCTGATGGAAAGGCCAATTTCTAAAGGTGCATAATGGAATGAATGCAAGGCAATGAAAACACATGCAAAAGAAGCTGTGGAATAAAGCTTGAGAGCTTTCTCCCTTAAAAATGTCAGAAGTTCAAAAATCTCTCAACAGATGACAGGTTCTAGAAAGGCACTAAAATATATACAGGAAATAATAATAAAAATGCACAGAAATCTAAATTAAAAATAAGTATATCAAAGTATAAATGTTCCTCATTTCTGCTCTAAAGCTTCAAAACAGATTTCATTTTTATTATAAAACTCAGGTTGTCCACCAGTAATGGATTGCATTACATGTTATGAGGTGCCGAGCAGCTGTATCATTCCCAGATAGACAAGAAAACATCTGAAAATATTTATCAACATGTTAAGAATATGTGAAGGCATAGAACACAATCAGGACTGTAAGTCTTCATTCAAAGTGGATCAACACCTTTCTTCATTACAGACCCACAGGAAAAATAAAAACACATTAAAAAATCCCAGATTTTTTTTTAACACACACACACACACACAAAAAAAGCGAACACCTGCCTACCAACATCCTCTTGTTACCTATATTTAATTCAAATAGAAGTAAAAATAGCTGTAATTCACCACCTCAAATGCAACAGATGAGAACTGGAACCTAAACTGGAACCAAGGTCTGTAGGCCTGATTAGGATCAATATGAAAGGCTTATAAGGATTTATCAGTGAAGCAAATGAGCATTTGTGAAATATCTTAAAGAAATGTGCTTTGACTTTTTAATAGAGAGTTCTGCTTATCCCAAAAAAATGTGTGCCATATATCATTTATTTTTTAAAAAATCTTTTAGCCATATTTCTTTCATCCTGTATTCTTCATATTTCATTTTATTTACTCCCTGTGCTAGTGAAGCAGAAAAAATATTCTTAGGTCAAAAAAATACTAACAGAAATATTCGCTCTCACTGAAAATAATATTGAACCCTAGGTTATTTCCAGCCTACAAGAGGCTGATAAAAAAATACTGTATTAGGGAAGATAGCAGGATACAAGTATTAATCCTAAAATTTAAAGTGCTAAAAACATCTTCACAAGTCAACCACCTGCTACCTTGTAAGCAAAAAATGAGCATTTTTAAAACCCAACTTGTTATTCCACTAATGCAAATTATTGGCTTGGACCAAAAACATATTCCAATTAGGAGCCATCACACGGGATTTTACAGCCACTCTTTAATTTTTTTCCAATATTCCTTATAAAAACAATACATTAAAAAAAAAGGATTATGCATTTTTCAAGAAAGCACATATCCACAGCTATTGCTACTTAGCCTTTTCTATGGAAATAAGGACTGAAAATTGGCCAATGCTGAAAGTTATATTCAGTCAGTAATGAAGCCAAGCAATTCACACATACTCAGCAAATCTTGAAGTTATGCTTCCCACAGAAAACACCAAATTCACAGACTTTAATTAAAATGGCACAAAAATGGACCTCAAAAACTTATGTGTGCTGTCAACTCTCAAAGGTTTTCTTTTGTTAAAGTTATTCAGTGGCAGAATCTCCAAAGTTCCCCGGAGATTTATTCAAGCATTACATTATGGTTACAGTTCAAATATTTTTCAAAATGTGAAAACTGATTTTTTCTTGCTGCAACTCAAACAGATTTCTTCTTGTCTTATCTACCTTGAATCCTTAGAAAAGGTCACCTCACCTTCTTTACAACAAAACTGTGTAACTGTGGGCTGTAACTGCATCCCCATTCATAGCCTTGGTCATTCCTGTACCTGCTGTATTGCTTTAATCACCTCCTGTGGGTCTGTGTCTTTCCTGAAGTCCATTAAGTACCCAGAAGAGAGCTATTCCTGGGAAAGACTCTCAAGTAACAGACAGCGCAATTATATCAGTTTACAGGTCCATATCTGTAGTTAGTTGGTTCCATTAATTTACAATACCTTGTGTTGTCTTGAAGAGCTTTGTCTTATTTTCATATCATATCTTTAATCTGTTAAAACTTGTGAAATTTTAATCTGTACTTCAAAATAATTTCTTTCTCTCCAGGTTTCAGGTAGTCTAAAACAACAATAATTGAAGTGGTTAACAGAAGTACTTAACACTACAAGATATAGATGTCTTACATTTCCATTGAAAAATACAAACAAACAAAAAAAAAACCAAAAAACAACCAAAACCAAAGTCAAAACAAAAACAAAGAAAAAAAATCAACATTTTTCTCTCCGTATATTTATACAACTCCCTTTTCACCCATGTTATAGTACTTTTCTCAAGAATGTCTGAACAGCTTTTCTTCTAAGTAAGATGGGTGAAACTGTGCCAAAAGCTTTTTTGAAGCTAAAATGTACCATATCTACAATTTATTTCTGTAGAAAGGCCTCTTACCTTCCAGAATTATTGAGGAAATTGAAGATAAGTGTCAGGTTTATAATCTCCCTTTCCTTTTCCCTTTCCTACTTCTTCAAAGTTGTACACTCTATTTGTCTGGTTTCAGTCTTCTGGCCTTTCATAAACCTTTCAGACATTATCAATGAGAACACTTCTGAAATTATCTCAGACAGTGCTTTACAAATCCTCAAATGAAAGAGTTTTCCTAGGGATTAATTATTTTTTGGGGGTCAATATGAGAAATTGCTCTTTAAGGAAAAAGACACCTCAGCGTAAGCTCCCATTCTGTATATCTACATTTCAGGGCAGATGTGTTTAATGTTCACTTTATGACAGTCAGGCACTGATCATAAGAGCATGTCACGATCACAGTGGCTCATAGAGAGCTCTCCACTTGCAATTTGGGTTACATAGGTGTCCCGGTTTAGGGCAAATTTTAGGAGGAAACCTCGGGGGGAGGTCTCCTCTAGGAAAAGCCGATTCCAATCACCCCTCCCCCAAAGAGGTTCGGGAAAACTTTCCTTAGAGAAAAGTGGAAAAAACTATTTATTTAACAAATAGAATATTCACAAGCATAGAAAATTTGGATAATATGAAAACAATGAAACCTCTCCTTCCTCTGAAGAGATGGTAGATTCAGAGTCCATCTGGGTCCGGTTCAGCTCTCCAGCAGGGGGACCGATTGCCGGACCCGGCTGTAGAAGTCGGGGGGGGGGGAGCCCCGGGGATTCCCTGGTGTCTTGGGCTCATGCGATGCCAACCAGTCCCAGGAGGAGGAAAAAGAAGAAAAACCAGCAAAAGAAACAAAGTCTCTCCCTGCAAAAAAAAAAAGCCTAGAAAGATCCGAGGAAACCCTCCGCTGTGTGCTTTTCCGAGCACCCAGCCAGAGAGCAAGTGAGATATCACTATCTTGCCGGAATGCAGCCTCCTCAAGGCCTTTTCGTGGGAGTAAAGGTGTAACTCCTGCAGACAAACGGCTCATGTTTTCTTTTTTCTCCGCTTTCAATCTCTCTGTCTCTCTGGGCCTAACTTAAAGCTGTAGAGCTTAATATCCAGCATAAGCAGGAGGGACGATTGGGGATACAAAAAACTCATATGGCCAACCCAGGACATTAGGAAATGTGATGAAATATAGGAAAAACTCAAGGAAAAAAATTGTGTTAATGGAAATGTCACATTCATAAAATCATATATTTTTCTATTCCAAACATGATAATAAGACTGAATAAGCTCATTTTAAGCCATGTCATTTAATTTTAAACACTTCATTTTAAGTTCATCTGAGTCACAGATTTTTCTTAATAAAACAAATAGCTCCATCATCTCACAGGTGTCAGTTAAACCTCGTTTATCTGGATTCATGCCTGTTGTTGACTGATTGTATCTTATCTAAAAATTGGGAGTACTTAAAAAAGTTGCCTCAAAGGTGAATTCTCTACTGCCTGTGCTGAGAAGCAGCCCAACAGAAAGGACCTGGGCGTCCTTGCTGATAGGAAGCTAAATACGAGCCAGGAGGGCCAGCCCTGTCCTGGGTGACATCAGGGACAGCATCACCAGCTGGGGAAGAGAGGGGATTGTCCTGCTCTGTACTGGGGCAGCCTCACCACCAGTGCTGGGGGCAGTTGTGGGTGACACAATATAAGAAGGACATTAAACTGTTAGAGAGCATCCGAAAGTGGTCAACAAAGATGATGAAGGGCCTTGAGAGGAAGTCAAATAAGGAGCAGCTGAGGGTGCTTGGTCTGTTCAGCCTGGAGGAGACTGAGGAGAGACCTCACTGCAGTTACAGCTTCCTTGGAGGGCACGAGGAGGGGCAGGCACTGATCTCTGCTCTGTGGTGACCAGGGACAGGACCTGAGGGAATGGCCTGAAGTTGTGTCAGGGGAGATTCAGATTAAATATCAGGAATAGGTTCTTCACCCAAAAGCGAGTTGGGCACTGGAACAGGCTTCCCAGGGAAATGGTCACAGCACCAAGCCTGAAAAGAGATCAAAAAATGTTCAAATGATGGTGCTGTGTAGTGCCAGAAGTTAGACTTTGATGATCCCTGCGGGTCCCTTAGTATATTCTCTGATTCTCTGATCAGGAAGTCCATGCTGCAGCTTCTGCAGCAGACAAGATTCTTTGGCAATTATTCCTTCTTGTGTCTACAGTTTTCACATTATTTTTATGATTTTATGAATTCTTTTCCTGCTGAAAGTTTAAATCAGATCATTTTGGCCTCAATAACTAAAAAGAAAACTCAGAGAGAGTGAATCCTGCAATAAAATATCTTAAGTCAGATGAGACTATCCCACCTTTAGAATATTCTTATAATGGACATGGATAGTTTAATACTTTCTGAATCATCCTTAGCTTTTCTCCCTAAAATGTTGTTTAATAGGAAAAGTCTTCCTGGCACAAAACTTGAAGACAATGAAAAAGTAAAATATTACATCCTGGCAGAAAATTTTCCTTGCCTTACATTTCACCTTCAGTGTCAGGAAACACAGAGAGAGAAAGAAAAGACTTGGACACCTGAGGAATTGTCAGGGCAAAATCTTCAAACTAAATTCAATCTGCTCCTCCTGTGAGTTAATAACATGAGCTGTGGGAAATACCAAGAGCAAGGTTTTGCAGACAAGAGTTAACCCTGGGATGACACAACAGTGAGTTAGCACAGCAAGACATTCAGCAGGTTCTCTTAGTGAATACAAGATTCAGCAGTGCAAGACAGAGGGTTAGAAAACCAGCCAGCAGCTCACAAATGTTTTCAGGTTATCATTTGCAGAGGTGTGCACAAATCTGTTTGTATTCACAGAAAATAACATTTCTGCTTAATTATTCCAGAAATGAAAACTCAACAGAAATGTATCTGCATATTCAAAATAGGGACTGACGAAGTTTTCAAATTTAAAAACTACAGCAATTAATTTTTTTTAAGAAATTTGCAATTAAGTAGTGAAATGCAGAACTGCAGAACTTGTTCTGCCTGCAAAAGGAAGTGCTTATGGATTATCACTGTTCATTTGACCTTCTTATCAAAACAGCCCAATTAAAAATAAATTATCTCTTTCCTTTTAACTGTCTGAGTAAATAGCCTTTTACACTAAGAAAATTATTCCTGACTTTTACCTCATAAGGGCTTTTCTTCAACTAAGTTCTTTTGCATTTGGAATGTCAGCTTTACAGTGGAGTCACTAAACTGCACTACTGTCTACTGCAAATATTCTTGATGCCTCTAAGTGTTTTATAAAATACATTTGTTTTCTTTAAAAGTGAAGAAAGGTAGTACACATGATGGGAGAAGGTGTATGTACACAAGGAAATTAAAAAAAAAAAAAAAAAAGAAGCCTGCTTTCTTAAGCCCTGAGGATGAGAGGGCAGATGTGAATTTGTTCCCACCCAAATGAGGGGGGCACACACAGACTGGTACTCAGAATCACCCCTTACCCCTGCAAACTGCTACATCATGAGCACCCATTATTTGGGATATTTCTGCTTTAAAACAAACTAAAAAACTAGGGATCATGAAAGCAGTTCATCAGTATGATCAGACACAATGCTCACTCTGTCCCCTGGCTGTGCATGGTTGGCTGGGATGGAGCCAGGCAGAGTCTGATGGGCAGCTAATGCAGACTAACTGGATTCTGGGGTAGCATGACTTCCCTTTCTGGGAACTAATTTCTCTTTCAAAGAAGCCTCAGCCAAGAAATGGTACCAAAATCTGTTTTGTGGGAGATAAGTAACACTGCTGAATTTTCTGACAGAGAAGCTATGATAAAATTGACTAATGACACAGAACAAACCCTGAGTGTTACATTCAAAACTGACAAAGCTTCAAATCAAAATCTATCTCTGACATGTCTTTGTTCTGACTAGGTCTGCCGGCTTTAATAATTTACTCATGTAAAATGGCTGTATTAATATTTAAGCTCAAAGATGGGTAGGCATGTAGAAAATAACATTAAAACCACGGGGTATTTTTTCTTTGTTTTCCCTTTAGTCATGTTTTACAGCTGTAAATATCAATGGAGATGTATTACATTCTGTATTTATATTCTGCCTGGCATACTGGAGAAAACCTAAGTGACATATTCTACATGCTATATCATACAAACCACTGCCTAGCTAGTTACTTTTAAAATGTGACTGCTCAAATCCACGTGCAGGATTGATATTTCCTTGCCCCACACATACTAACTTTGTCTATATGCAAAATCAACAGAAATTCTACAAATGCCTTAACTTTTGAAATGAGCTTTATTTATTCTTTAGCTTAATTATAATCTAGGTAAAGATTTTATTTTTTACCTCAAGAGGCAATTTAAAATCAGAAATATTCATAAGAACTAATTAGGGATTCTTTCACTGATACCCATTTCTTTGTTCAGACAGACACACAGCTCTCAATCACAGGCACTCTTTTTGCATCAGCCTCTGCAGGACTGGCTTTCAATCAGAGACAGCTAGACAACAGAGCTAGATATTTTGGTTTTTTCCAGTCTCTAATTCAGAAACCAACATAGCTGTCCTCTTCCCTGAGAGAGTGATGAAGGCAGTCTCACTGAGCTTAAATGCACCTGTTAGCTGAACTCACTCAGGTGGACTAATTGGCAAAGATAACTGTCATACTATGTTAGGAATTCATTATTTCTGCAGACTGGCTGGTAAGTAACAGGTTCAAGCCTTTCTTGGGGGGAGAATTGCATGGTTTTTCATAAAATAAAAGGAAGGAAGACACATTCTGGTGAAAAAAAATTAATGTATTTAATCCTTAAACTAAGACTGAATCACTATAATTTTTATTATGTAACATCTTAAAATGAAAAGGTTGTATCTGAGATGAAATGGGAATAATCATCCAAATTAGCCATATCTATTTGAGGAAATAAAAGGCTGAGACCACAGGCTGAAGCAATGGCATGCAATTGTCTTTACTTTTTGGCATTTAGTGAGCTCTGTGTCACAATATCAGAGCAGGGGTCCTCCAGTGCCTGCATATAGTTCAGGGCTTGGCTGAGCCCCAACAGACAATTTTGTGCAGTCATCCTGTTCTGGGGTGCCAGAGAATCCAGCTGGAGGGATATGATCTGTGCATGACACGTGGCCTCAGGCCAGGAAGCACATTTATCAGTCTGGCTGTAGCTTTTAGTTTACGGAGGAAAGCACATGAGAAAAATGTGAGATATAATGGGATTCCTCCATGTTTCTTCCTTGGGACACAGAAAAGGCTTGATGTCCTTAACAGAGGTAAAAAACCCCAAAATTAGACCTAACAGAAGACTGAGAAAGTCAGGAACATCAAGCCATGGGGTTTGTATGTTGAACCATGGGGTACAACTGGATTTTTCCTTTCAGACTGTCACATCCCACCTGCTTTATCACAAGAGCACTTTGTCTATCTTTTTACTTCCTACTCAGGAAATAGCTATGAAATTATACTTAATCTTAAATCAGCTGACCATTACCTTGAAAGTTTCTTTCCCCAAATAGTCTGACAAATCCAAAGAAATTTAATTGCTCATAGCGCTGGTGAGGGTATGGAGGGGATAAAGTCTTTCTTCTGAGCCACAGAACTTACAGACATAAAAAGGCAATTTGCTACATTCGATAAAGATGGTAAGACATTATAATAGCAGAAATCCTGTGAAACTACAAACAACACGTATAAATGTAGAACAGCTCATCTACCCACAAGTGAGGTATGAAAGCAATGGTCATAATTGCAAAGTAGGGTAGGAACTGGCATTTGAAGGGGAAAGTGCCAAATCACATCTGGCCCTGCAGGATTGGTCTCTGGTCCAGCAGTCACCAGGTACATGGAATTGTCCTGCTGCCACTTGTGGATACGCAGACTGTGTGGCAAAATCTGCAACTGTTGAAAGAGGTAAGAGCTCTGCAAAAATGTGTAGGAGCTATCACCAACCCAGGATTTAATGACTTGTGAATGATCCCAGCATTTTCTTAGCAGTGTAAAAGTACAGGCAATAAAGAGCAGACGTGTCAAGAACCAGTTAAACCTGGAGATTCATTTTCAGATATAAAGGCTTTTATGTCAAGGTCACCAGCTCAAATCCAGCTAATAGGGGGTCATCCATCTACAGCAGTTCTTGTAGGCACTCATGGGAGGTGAGGCTTCCCCAGTTACTACTGAGGAAATACCTAACACTGATATTCCCAAAGTGAAACACACTTTGCCATCTATTGCAGACCCCCTGAGCTCTACGGATGGCATCATGGCATTTGTGTATAAATGGAGAGTGTTTTACACAGCTGAAATGACAGATCTTATATGTATTCCATTTGTCTTAGAAGCAAAATATGTGCAAGCTTTTGTAAAGCCCATCCTGGACATCAGTAATTTGGGAGCTGTTTAAACTGCGATAGCAGAGCTCCTTGATGGAAGCCCACAAGGAAATAGATATGCAAACATGGTGCTGTGTGCACTGTTGCGGAAGATGAGAACTGCACAGCCTTAAGCTGCATGTGGAATTCGTCCTAGACTGCAGAAAGGTCCTTTTATTAGCCTGCAGAGTGTTTAATAATGTCTGAGTTTTCCTCCAAATGTTTTAGCCTCCATATGCAAGGCTCAGTAAAATCTTATGGGTGGATAAAGTATTGGCAACTGCAACTAAACCAATGTACAGTAATCCAGAAGGGAGCGGTAAGTCACAGAAGAAAACTGCACCTAAATGATGGTGATGTTTTTTAATCTATGCTGTTTAATTAGGTACATTTAGTAATAGAAGGTATGTCTCTCTCCTTAAGAAACATAACTGTATTTTTGGACAGCAAGTTATTATATAGCTAAAAATTATAAATAGAAATGCTTGGAAAAAATTTTGGAATGGAAAAAGGAAGTAATTTATAATTATATCTATATAATATCTATATATTTCTAATTTAAATTAAGATCTTTTAAGAATATATAGGTTATTAATATGTTGGAATTTTGGAAAAGATGGTCAATGGAACCAACACTACTGAAGGTAGACACAAAACCCAGAGCCACAGCTGTGGCTCTGTTAGTTCTAGTTCATATCATTTTCATTGTTTGTAAGTGAAATAATATCTGACTATCTATCTATTTGCTGCCTGAATCACCTGGCAGCAAAACCAGAACAGACACTTAAAAATATCAGCCAGAAGTGAAGCTGCTTCTCTATCATCTTCATCAAAGTGATACAAATTTTTAACTAAGCACCCAGCTGCCACTTTACACATTTTACTATAAATAATTCTGGGAATCTGCACAAATCAATGAACAAAATGTGGTTCTATATGCTACTGACATTCTTATTTCAGATCTGTCTCTTTATCATCTCTCCTCTCTAGATATATTGCTCTGGACTGAAAGAAAACCCCATAACCTAGATAGAAAGGATGTGTGTCTTAAATTTCTTACTTTATACAGAAGATTTTTGTCAAAGAAGATAAAAATTAAAGGTTTAAAATTATAAAAAGATAATAAAAATACACAAAGTCTCTTTAGAAGACCCATTCTTCTGTTTTATATATCGATTTTATATAATCATTCTGTTTTATATATTCATGCTCTTACACTATACAAAAAAGATAAATGAAACAATGTCCTAATGTCTCAAGCACTGATAAAAAAAAAATCCATTTCTTTAAATCTTGTTTATAGTCAGCAAACATTTGACTAAGAAACCACTTAGTGCCCAATGATAAATTCACTAAATGTATGCTAGAATTAACAAATATAAGAGTTTAAAAACAAATCCATATTGAAAAATAAGAAATTTCTCAACAGATCAGTTATTTCAATATTGACACTCTTTAACTTTCATGTGACAAAATATTTAATGATCAGTAATAAATTATTTTAAAATATTTAGAGAGAAAATCAATGCTATATCTCATCTAGAAAATGCTACCAATATTTTTTTGTTTTTTCCTACTCTTTCCTTTAAAAATTGAATTCTCCTATTTTAAAGCCTAATCTATCTCTAGTTGTCTTTGCTTCCCAATTTTCTCACATTCCATTTTCCCTTGCTAGGACTGAGAGATAAAACATGAAACTGAGTTTATGAAAAACAGGGCTTTTTAAGTCAGATTATGGAAAGTTTTAACATCTGTATATTTCTACAGGATTATCATACACCTCATTTTGCAACTCAATTTTCAATATTTTTCTCTGTCTTGGCATTACTGGCTGACTACTAAATTCAAATTAGCATGAACAAAGTCTGTCTTTTATTTCTCCTCTGAGCTGCAGAGAGGTGCTTGGATGTACAAAAGTCCAGGACATTCCATATGGGAACCTCAAAGTGTGGTGCTACAGATGCAGTGAAAATCTGTAAACAAACTGCCCAGCAAGAGAGTCAAATAGCATCTTCTTATGCCTTTGATATCAAATTTTCTTAACACTGATGCAGAAGGAGTGAACCACATAACCCATTTTAACCAAATTATTTGGATTATATTATGACATGCTGCATAAAGATTTATATTTCTCAGATTTGGCAGAACCCCAATGTTAAAGTCACATATTTAAAGAGTGTCAATACTACAGTCTTTGTATTTATGTTTAAAATTACCTGACTGTATTTGGAAGTACTTCCAATTTGCAGTAAAACATGCTAAAAAAGTGAAACCATCTGCTTATAAAAACAAGTCTACAGCTATCCTATATTCCATATGGCAAGAACAAACCACTCTTATTTTTGTCCATTTAATCTTCTTTCCAGAATTGTCTCCTGGCTCATTTCTTCTTTCTCCTCACATTCTCACACCTTCAACTTTTATAAATTCAATTTTCAAGTCCATGTATTATATAGCTACTCAGCCATCCACTACTTTGCCTTTTACTTCATCATTTTTTAATAATCTGGGGACTGATCTCCCACACACCAAAACAACAGACAGCCTGAACACTTTATTAGCAGGGAGTTTCTGTTGCTTACCCCTCTGTTGCATTCTTTCTTTGGAGGAGAAGATATCAGAGTAAACAAGAATATTTAATTCATCAGAGAACACAGAAAAAAAAATGAGCGGGTAGAAATTAGTGGACTGGAATTGAAGAAATAGTCCTTGACAAATGCAGTCAAAATGTTTCTTAGAATAATTCATAGTTCAGTTTTTAGGTAAATTTACAGTCCCATAACATTTAAAACTCCTAATCCTAGGCTAAAACTACTTCTAGTCTAGAGTCTGAAATTTCTGAATAACATTAAATCAGAGATCAAAATATGTTTTAGCCACCCCTATCATAAAGCCTAAACTTAAGGCAATGTTTTTAACAATGAGTGGCTGAGTGCTAGGATGTGATTCCCCTAAAGGTTATGGAATCAAAGTTCCTGGAAATATTCATAGCTCAACTGGAAAAGGCGCCAAATAAACTGATCCAGTTTTGGGAATGGCTCTACTTTGAGCAGTGGGTTGAACAAGATGACCCCTGAAGGCTTCCTTCAACCTAAATTATAATGCTTTTATAACTGAGACATGGTAAACGGAGTGACCATAAGCATGTCTTTATTCTTATCTGCTTCTGCTTGGGGGCAGGACAAAGAAGACAGAATATTGCAAGGTTGTTGATTCTAAACATCCAGCTTCTAAAATGGATGGACGACTACATTTACTTCATCTGCCAAGAAGAGGGACAATGCATAAAGTGAGACATTGGAGCATGGAAGTGTCTGCCAGGAGCAGCAACAAATCCAAACCAGAACACTCAAACAATGTTTTATCACAGACGGCTTTAGCCCCTGGGTACCTCAGAGTTCTGGTAGCCTTTCTGTCCGAGATGGAACACACAAAATCTGAAAAGCCCAAAGCAAGTTAAATCATAAAATGATACAAATGCTAAAGTTGAAAAAGACCTCTAAGATCATCAAGTCCAGCCATCAACACAGCATCACCACCACGTTAGACATCAGGAAAAATTTCTTCACTGAAAGAGAGAATGGGCACTGGAATCGTCTGCCCAGGATAGTAGTGGAGTCACTGTCACTATATGTGTTTAAAAAAAGACTGGATGTGCACTCAGTGACGTGGTTTAGTTGATGAGGAGGTGTTAGGTCATAGTTTGGACTTGATGATCTCAAAGGCTTTCCAACCTGGTTAATTCTGTGATTCTGTAAAACATGTCCTCCGGTGCCGCATCCATACATTTTTCCAGCACTTCTAGGGATGGTGACTCCACTACTTCCCTGGGCAGAAAATTCCAGTGCTTTACAATCCTTTCAGTTAAGAAAGTTTTGCTTATACCTAATCTAAACCTGCCTTGTTGCAACCTGAGGCCACTTCCTCTCGTCCTGCTACTTGGGAACAGAGCCCTACCCCCACCATACCACACCCTCCTTTCAGGGAGTTATAGAGAGCAATAAGGTCTCCCCTGAGCCTCTTTTTCTCCAGGCTAAACACTCCCAGCTCCCTCAGCTGCTCCTCACACAATTCCTCTCATCAAAATATGAAGTTAATTTCATGAAGGCCTTGTTTCATACCAGATAAAGATCAACTCAACAATGGTGTGAACTGTAACTTTACTAGTTTGAACATTAGATATTGAAACCAACACAGTAAGAGCACAGTAAGAGCACACTCCGATTTGCTCACTTCAAAGTACATATAAGATGGTCAAATATACATGGGAAAAGTATCTTCTCTTCTAATGAGTTTTGGACTTTCACTTGTAAAGTTTCACTTGTAGAAGCCTATACTAAATCATTCCTTGAGAAAATAGATAGTGGAAAAAAGTCTGCTGACTCTGAAATGGTCCCTTAGGAATTAGATTATCAGAGCCTGCTTATTGAGATATCTTTTGTGATTATGATTTACGCTGACAGTTTTAAATTGGAGAGTGCAGTTGACTGAAAAGAGCTAATTCAATTTATAAATGCAGACTGCAGGAAAGAAATAGCTTTTTTCAGGTGAATTTTATTCTACCTTAATTAGGAGAGTATGTAAAGAAAACATGGGGAAATAGTTTCTAATTTACAGTAAAAAGTAAAAACAAGTAGTTTTTAAGATCAGTCTTTAGAGAAGAAATAGACAGCTTGAGACTATCATTCATTATTCAATACATATGCTTCTGTATTTATCATGCAAATTCTCTGGAATTAGATTAGAAAACCCAGTTTATTTTCAACTGCTTAAGCAGCGAAAAGAAAGCTAAACTAAGGTCAATGTATATGACATGGGCATGAATTATTTTTTTACATTTTAATATTGATATTTGGGGAAATATTAATCCTCATGGCAAGATTATTTCTCAGCAAGGAGCAAAAATCTTGCACAGAAAATAAACATTAAATCCCCTTAAATACTAGTAAATGACATTGTTTATGGGATGATCCTCTACTTCACTGACAGAAGAGTCTTTGAAAGGAGAGAACATGTGCATTCAGAGTTAACAAATGAGTCTGTACATGCAGAATATGCAGAAGATTTATATTCTCTGTGATGGGAAGAAAAAGGACATATTTCACATATACTAACTTGCAAATTATATCCAGCCCTTGGCATAACTGCAGTAATAGATTCAACCTCTATCAACAGATCTGTGACCAGAAGAACATCTACATACATTAATAGAAATAATGCAGATGCTGGTTAGAAACAGCAGTTTATGTCCTAGAAGCAACATTAAATTAGAGGATATTGTTCTCATGAGACCCTATCTGGAGTTCTGTATCCACCTACAGGGTTCCCAGCCCAGGAAGGACATGTACCTGTCAGAGAAAGGCCAGAGGAGGCCACCAAGATGGTCAGAGGGATGGAGCACCTCTGTTATGAGGAAAAGCTGAGAGAATTGGGATTGTTCAGCCTGGAGAAGAGAAGGCTTCAGAGAGACCTCGTTCCACCTTCCAGCACTTGAAAGAAGCCTACAAGAAAGATGGAGTGAGGCCCTTTACAAAAGCCTGTAATTACAGGACAAGGGGGAATGGCTTCAAGCTGAAATAGAGTATGTTTAGATTAGATATTAGGAAGGAACTCTTTACTGTGAGGGTGGTGAGACACTAGAATAGATTGCCCAAAGTTGGCAAGTTGTTGAAGCCCATCCCTGGAAGTGTTCAAGGCCAGGCAGGATGGGGCTCTGAGAAACCTGGTCCAGTGGAAGCTGTCCCTGTCCATGGCAAGGGAGTTGTTACTAGATCATATTTAAGGTCCCTTCCAACCCAAGCCATTCTATGGCATCATACTTTCAACTGCTTTCTTATTTCACTATAACCTATATAGAGGAATAATACTAAATTGGGTTTATTTCCTCAAGGTCAAGGGAACTGTAATGGCACTCTGCTTAAGCCAGATTCTTTGACTGTTGAAGTAGTTTCTTTAGTAGCAGATTTTTTTTTTTTTTAAATTTCAGCTCCAACATCATCACAAGTACAAAAAGTGAAATCAACATGAATATGTTGATATGTTGAGTGTGCCTCCATCCCAGGAAGAAGAGAGCTATTCCCTTCCATCAGCCTGGTGTAGGCAGTACATTCTAATAAATAGTAAAAGATTTCCCAGAATCAAAGTAACTATGATGCAAAGTTTTGAAGAGAACTAAAAAATGGCAGTGACCCTGAAATTGCCATAGTGAGGCACTATGATTTCCAGAGATGCTACATGGAAACTTGGGTCCTTGCCCTTCCTCCACTGAGCTGAGACACATTTATTGGTTTGGTTCACTTTGCCCTGGCGCTGCTGGAATTGAGGAGCAGCCAGGCTGAGATTCATGAGGAAAATGGAATAAATACAAAAGACTGCACTAATAAAAACATTCAGCTATGTCAAAAAGAGCTCATACTGAAAACCACACTTTGTGCTGGTGTTACCAATGGCTTTGTGACCTCCTTTGAAGTTGTGCATGTGACTTGGTTATGGCAGTTTGGGGCCAGAGGTAAACTGGAAGTCTATAGCAAAAGATAGGATAAACCATAACTGTTCTCCAGTATTCTGACTTTATTTTTAGTGGATTTTAGTCACTAAAAGTATTTTTCTTTTGTTCAAGGCAACAACAAGGATGAATGTCATGCACTTGTATGCATGCAACTCTCTGACAAAGGAAATAGCTTGCTCCTGAAGCTCATACCTTTCCCAATCACATAGAAAGTAAGATAGAAATTTTTTTCTTAAAAAAAAATACAAGAAATGACAATAGCTGCTAAAAATTACTATAGGAAGATGATAACCATGAGAAGAAGAAAGCATTCCTATTATCATAGCATTTCATAGGAGAAATAATAATCTCAGAAGTAATACAGACCAAAAATCATGTTATTTATCTGCCATTATTATCAAGAATTGCAAGTTTTCAGCTTTTCCCCACAGCCAGAGGTTATTAGAAGGTTGCTAAACTATAAAAACCCTCTGGAATTCCCTCCACCTCCCTCTACCTTAATGAAAACACATACTTCGACTTCGAGGGCAAGAGGTAAGGTTGCACTTCTTCCCCAAGGGACTCTGTGAGGGAATCTGAAGAGGTGCCAGAGTGAAGAGAGCAGAAGAAAGCTAATTTTGCACATTCTGGGACTTTGCAATTCCAATACATGCTCTTCTAAATATACATTTCAAAAATGCACCTGGGTCCACTTTAAATCACAATAAATGCAGGACCAAAGCCAGGCAGCAGCAACACCTGAATGAATCAAGAATGTGACATACAGAGCCCTGAGAAACAAGTAGCCAGAGCTGAGACATATTGCAGAAGGTTTACTCTTGACTTGGGAAACATGAGGTAGAGCAGTTTGTTGGGGCTCTGCAGCCTCTCTCTGTAACTCGGGCTTGCTTGCACTGTTTGGTGCTCACAGTTTTCAGAATTCTTTTTTTTTTCTTTTTTTTTCACACACAATGCAGTCTGAGGCAGTTGCAGGAGTACATATTTGTCATCGCGTCTGCTGAACACAGTGAAGCATGCCAGACTCCATTACATTGTCATCTTCAGGTAGGTTCAGGTCAGGCAACACACACATTCCAGATTTTTGTGTAGGAAGACAAAAGTGTACTCTGAGACCACCAAAAATAAAGAGTTTTCATTATCAAATCTTTTGGCAGCTAAAAATCATTAGTTTTGCCCTACAATGACATTATATTAAAAAACCCGAAACCAAACAAGAAACAAACAAAAAACAATCCCACCACCCCTAAAATACCCAAACCAACCACATACTTGGGAAGGTGCATGACCTAGCAGACACAGAATGTTCCCAGCCCCAAATCATAGCCATCCTGCTCCTCCTTCAGAGAACCAGTGGTGCACAGACATTAATTCAGCCATCTGGGAACATACAACAACATTGCTCTGGAGCGCGCTTTTGCAGTAGTTGCAGACCTCTTGTTTAGTAATCACCTTTCCCATTATATTTGTTTCAAATCCTTCCTTTTAAAATTGAAGTCAGAAATAAACACACCAAACTTACCACTGAAACAGATAAACCTATGGAATAGCTTCCATGGCCCATTATTTATTAACATATCCCCACATTATTGGTGAGTTTAGTTTTATTCTTTATATTTTTCAAAGAACAAAGATAGAAATAAGCATTGCAATGGGCACATGAGACAAGAGGAGAGCCACTATTCTGCCATCATAGGACTTCTTCAGAATTATATCTTTAATGATATGTGTGTATAAGGTCTAATAAAGAACTATTTTAATGCCAGATTACTAAGTCAAATGAAGTTTCCAGTTTGCACAAGCTGCTATACAACAATGACATTTTTTGCAAAGTAAATTTTTTACTCACAGAATGTTGAGCACGAAATACTTAAGATTCCTGGTAAGTTAACATTTTGGGAAAACATGTCTTCTGTTTTCTCATTTTTCTGTAAATATTCCTGTATTCTAGCAATTTATTAAACTTTTAAAAGTTTGAGATTTCTTCCTTTTCTTCTCCAGCTGATTCAGCTCTGAGGATCAAACTTTGCTACAGGTACCAAGCAAGGTGGGACCCAATTCATTCTAGAACAGTATAAAATTTCCCCAGGAGGTTCCAGCAGCAAATGCTCCAAAAATAAAAACACACACAACAATATTAAGACTTTGTGCTTAACAGATCAAAATTCAGTTTAGGCAATCAGATAAGGGGAGACCATAGTTATAGCTCTTTTGAGTTTTTTATATCCCTGGACTATTGGAATTGATATGATTTGCTAAGCTTCCTAATATTTGTAGCACTGGCAAGTTTGCAGGAAGACAGAATTTGAGAATTTATTTTATTTTCTAAAAAATGGAGAAAAAATAAAATATTTATTAAGATTCTAAATATTATGTCATCTTAAGAATAGAAAAGTTCACTACTGCCTGTAGAGTCCTTAAAAACTTTTTTCAGAAATTTGCAGGTTACTTATAAAGAGAAATTATTGAATATTCATTTGCAAATAAATTGAAATGAACTGCAAATTTGAATTAATTTGCTACAGTATTGAATAAGTACTTTTTCAAGTCTATCCTAATCAAAAGTTTAAAGATGAAATGCAAATTACTACAGTAAAAATACAGAGATCTTACAGTATTTCTCATTCCCATTTCTAAAAGTATTTGAAAATATGATTTTTAACAGGTTCATATTATCAAGATACTTACTAGAACCAAGACCTTGAATTGGATTCACTTGAGTCTAAATAATTTAAATAATTCCTACACACATGCTATCATATATTTATATATTTATATATATATATATATATATATATATATATATATATATATATATAGTGTTTACTATTGATCCACAAAACTGAATAGAGTCATTTTACCAGTGAGCCCATATTATTGTTATTAATTATACAGAACACAACAACATTAGACATGCTAAGGGGAGGCAAACATGAGCTGCTTTTCCTTCCAAACTCTCATCTCCTCTGATGCTGCATTTTTAACATCAACTCCTCTGTCGTTTTTTAAATACTGTCAAAGAAAATTTCTTCAGCATGAAAAGACTTTGCTTGAATCTAAATAAAGTCATAATAGTCACACTAACTGGTTTTACTGAAATGCTTTTCATCAGAAAAGGGGCATTTTACTTTATTTTCAGAAGGCTCATACAGATTTGGTTAAGCATATATGAAATGGATAATACAATTTCCTTCCAGCCACAGAATAAACTTCCAAAAGCAGAATACTCATGTTTTTATTTCTTGTTCTTCTTTAATGCTTCTAAGGTTTTTAAAAGCATAACATTCATTTTGAAGGTACCATGAAGATATTCCTCAACTCAGAAATGAACAAGTTGTTCACACAAGTAGAAAAGATCCATCACAAAATTAGTTAGAGATTAAAGCACAGCCCAAAATCCATTCTCTGTTCTGCTGGGTCAGTCTTGTCAGTGCCAGTGCTCAGTCACCCTCACTGACAGAAGTGTTTCCTGATGTTCAGGTGGGCCATCCTGTGTTTCAGTTTGCGTCTCTTGGCTCCTGCGTCTCCTGACTCCTGAAAAGAATCTGGCTGCATCTTCTTTGGCCTATTTGGTCAGGTGTGCACCCTTCACTGCACCCTCCCACGATGTCCTTCTGTCCCTGCTCCTGGAGAGCCTGTGACTGGACATGGTGAAGGTCCAAGGGAAGGTCCTCCCTGATCCCCCCAGCAACACTCCTGAGTGCAGCCAGGCCGACTGTGTGCCACCTTTGCTGCTGGCTCACGTTCAGTCTGCTATCCATGAAGACTCCAATGTCCTTTGCTGCAAAGTTGCTCTCCAGATGGTCACCTTTCCTGCTGGCACACAGGCTGTGCCAACAGTTCCCAGTTCTCATTTCTAGGATTTTCTGCTTAATCAAAGAGAAAAGTGGGGGATTATCTCTATAATGTGTCTTTTGAATTTTTCAACTAGGCATTTAAATTCTTAGGAAAGGCAAAGGAGAGAAAATGACAACACAACTCTGCAGCAAATGTAAATCCAAAATAATTCAAGAGACAAAGATGACATAAAATTGACCACTAAAGATAAAACCCCCATTACCATTCCTGGTAATGTTTACTGATAAAAGGATTTTAAGGATTATAAAATTCAGTTTTACCCTAAAAAGGGTGTCCCTAGGATATTTATCCAAGCCTAAGGCATTGTAACACTGATGCCTGGTACGAGGGCTGGACCAGGAGATGCGTGGGAGGCTCTGCTGCTGAGGCAGACAGGTCTGGTGCTGTGCTGTGCTGCCAGCTGACACTGCAGCCAGCTCGGGTTCAGCCTGCTGGGCCTGCCCTCACGGAAACCCAGCAGCAGTTTTAATTCCTTTAGAAAGCACAACATCACCTACATGATTCCCACACTGAATGCCCCAAAAAGCAGTTTTCTAGATAGATTCCTTCTCTTTCCTTTGAAACAATCTTTATGTGCCTTTCCTGTATACTCCTCCTTCCAAGGCTCCTGCCTTGATGGGCAGGCATGCATACACAAACTAGATGAGTTTTAAAAGTTTTACCCAACATGTTTACAATTATTACATTTGTATCCTATGTACAAACACCTTTTTAACAGAAATAGACAGCAGTGTTATAAACCAGACATCAAAGGAAGGTGGTCACACCTTCTCACTCCCAGAGAGATGCCAGGAGAGTGCTGCCAGCCCCATGCCCCTGGTCCTGCCTTGGGAGCAGGGGGAAGGCAGAATTCCTCCTCTGCAGGTGGCAGAGCAGGTGAGTCTTTTCATCTCTCGTTGCAATTACATCTTTCTTCTCCTTTCTCTTTTCTACTTAACCCCTGGAACAATAATTGCTTTTGTGACTTACAAAACACATGTTACACACCGAGTCTGGACCTCAAGCATAGGAAATGGAAGGAGCCATGGGGCTTTTCAATATCCTCCCTTTTCAGTTGCTCAGGGTTGGCTTATGATGGTTAAAGCTGCTTTCCTGTTCCAGGTAGGATTTTTTCTCCAGGACACTCTTATTGGATGACTGCAGAATCCCAGTTATGAAGAACAGAATAGGATTTAGCCCTAAGGGACCATAAAACCTTTTCTAAAGAGCTTCCCTATATGGGGGGCTCCATGGCCAGCCAAAATGACATTAGTCTGATGCTTCAGGATTGCTGCAGTATCAAATAAAGAGTTATTTCTACTAAATATTAATCAATGCATTACTTGAAGTTATGTTGGTAATAATCTTTTTCCATGTCTTAGCTCGTGTCTCAAAGTAAACTTTATAGTCTTGACCTCTCTCAGTTATAAAACTGCAATAACACATCCCAATTTTAGTGAGCAGTGGAATCGCTAAATGAAAATAATTTTGGAAATAAATCACACAATACAGGTAGTATAACCTGAAAGCACGATGGAGTTTTTTTTCAGCTGATTAAATCATAAGAAGTGGACAAAATAAATCAAAAAGTAGCTTTGAAAACTGTCCATATAAATTAATATAGGAGAGATACTGAAGAATGAAGACTTTCTAACTGACTTTATGTGTGAGTAACAGTACCTGGTAAGGAAAAATGGTATCTATGTGCCTTAATCTACATTTATGTGCAAAATGGCACTAAGATGAGAATAAATTAGACTTAGGATTTAAAGGAAAGAATTTTGGATATCAACTCACCTGACAAGATGTTATTCAATGCATTTACTGCAGAAACTTTCATATTAATTTTACTAAACATTTGTCATCTGATAGAAAATACCAATTAAATGTAGTAAAAAGACAAAAAAAATCACTTTTAAAAATGTGGTTAATTATATCTACTGTTTAAAAAAAATATCTCTGACTAAGCCAAAGTCCTTGACATATGGATAGTCCTACACTTTCCTGTAAAAATAAAACCTTTGCAGTCCTCCACTTGTTCCACTTAGGAGAGTCTTATCCCCAGTTACCAAAACACCTCATAGTCTTCTTTTGCAGAATTTCACCTGCCTAAGATTCTCACTCTAAGTCAGCTATGAATCAGTTCTAAGTTCTCAGTAATTTTATTGTATTTGTGAAGATTTACATGACAAATCTACTGACTCAACAAGACTAGATGAAAATTACCTTCTTATCCTTCTCTCTACTATCCTTATCCAGCACCCAAGGATCAAGCTTACCTTTTCCACGAGGGCCGGAAAACTAGGAACACTTCATCTAGTGAAAAACTGGACATTTTATCTGACAAAACATGCTATTAAAACTTTGAAAATCAAAGAGTTTTAAGTCTATTTCATATTTATTATAACCATAGCAAATATACATTCTAAATAGGTATAGGAAAACACTGCTGCTTTGCTTGACTTCATTGCATGAAACACCTTAGCCCTGGAAACAAGCATTTTCAGCCAAATGATTCGCTGTTCAACTTATTCATGGAAGACTGAATTGGTCTAACACTCACTTTGTCTCCTTTCAAGCTGCTGTTTTAAGACACTTGTGGCTGTCCCAGATAGTTGCTGGCTGACAGAATTAGTGCCCTCAAGGGGAGATGAACAATTTCAATTTTACAACCATTTTTGGCTGAAGCACCAGATCGGGGTACTGCCATTTTTCAGAAACAAGACCTTTAGTCTTAAATCATTCACATAACCACTGGCTGAGCTCCAGGATTTTCTTTTCTTCACCTAATTTGATTTGTGAGAAAGAATGGATCACCAAGAGGATCCTCTGGATGTTCCTTCTGTAAGATCCCTAAAGTCATGCAATTAGCTCCAGCATAAGATTCTTTTTCTTTCTACAGATGGCAACTTGAGCTTACAAAGTCCCTTGCCTCATTTCATTTGCACTGCACTTAAGAGAAATGTTGAATACAAGAGTAAATCAGGTTCTTGCTGCATACTTTAGCACTGGGTTCACTTTATAGGCAATAGACTTTCACTTCTTGCTCTTTCAAGAAAATCTTTGCTTAGATATATGTGTGTCTGGTCCTCTTTACAAAAATATCATGGATAGTTTTGAGGCAGATTCAACAGCAGTTTGGAATGGTGTCAGAAGTTTGAGGGATTTTATTATTATGCAATTATTGGGCATTCAAAACATAAACAGTGAAAAATTGGCTATCTCATTCATGATAAAGTCATGCTGACATTTTACTAAAAAGCAGTGTGCTTAGTGGCTATTAAATCCATTTTATGTCTCGAGTCATAGATTAAGTCACAGAGTCTTATAATTTTAATGGGCCCTTCCCCACTCTGATTGTGTTGAGGGTTGTCCCACTCTGGTCCTTCTCACTTTGTTTATCAGCCGAGCACACTTGCTGTTGTCACTAATAAATACTAATAAGAAGTAAATGGTACGTTATTAGTGCACATCTCTGATTGAAACTTTTTTCTCCTGCAAAAGAATCCTTGGGACTGACATTCTTTCTCTGTCCATCGTGGTACAGACCCAGCAGAAAATGTATTTGTGCATAAACCTGTGGAATGGACCTTCAGGCTCTGCTGGGACACCCTGCCACAGCCACACAAACTTAATTAGAAGTCCCTGCAAGTCCTTCTTACATGGTAGGACTGAAGGGGAGCTTTGAGGCAGCACGGGTTCATTTACATGTAGCTTACACTTCATTTTAAAAGAAGTCCAATTCTCTTAAACCTTTCTGAACCAGTAAATCTAAACTGTTGACAACAAAAGTAGTTGCTATATGTAGATTAACCCCAACTGTTTGTAAAGTTCAACTCCATTTCCAGCTCTGTTTTCCACAACGTAAGCATTCCAGCAGATCTGCATTTTGTTGCACAGATGGTCTCTCAAAAAAACCACCACAACAAAAACTATTCATTGTTAATATGTTTCTGGTGCCAAGACACACAGAAGGTTTATATGCCACTATGGAAAGGTAAGACTGAAGTAAAATGGTTTCTCAGGAAATAAAATCATCTTTTATTTCATCTTCCCTTTCACAAGGGTAGCTGTTACCCTGGATCTCACTAGGTGTTCAACGGACAATTTAAAGGAACTTTGCTTCCAGAAGCATCAGCACTTCTAACTAATTTGTTAAACTAAACACGTTTTTCATGACCATTCTTGACTTCTCTAACAACCTGTCCAAATTCGTGTAAATCACAGCCACAGCAATCTGATGAGAAACATAGCTGCTAGCTCTGTATTCAGAGAGCTGAGCCACCTTACTCCCTGTATGGGGCATAGCCCTGTGCTTGGGGACAGGCAGGCTCTACTCTCAGATATTAAAACCTCTGGTTTTAAACGCACTCCTGTCAAGACAGCACATACTTTTATAAATCTAATCCTCTTCCAAGTCTGGAATCAAGTGTCACCTGCTCAATGCAGCACTCTTATGAAATGGGACAGGCGAGTTGCCCCAGTAAGTCTGAAAAGGTTTTGTGAAAACATTTTTTTTTTTAAACTAAGACTGGAGGGAGGTTTAAGAGAGTGCTAAGTCATGGAAATCTCCTGTTTCTGCCCAGACAGCATCCATGAGCATGGACATTCACTACACAGCAATCCTCTTCGTTAATATTGGCAGCCCCTCTAGAAATTTTTAGAATCAGAGGCACAAAGCCAAACTACCCATTGTGCTGAGGTGTCAGGCAGAAGGGAGGCAAAGGATGGAGTATCATTTCAAGGTGACAGACAGCTGTGGCCAGCTGAAGTCACTTCCTCCTCAGCCCCAGCTGTGCAGGCATTGCTGGCAGTCTCCAGAGTGCTACCCAGCACCTCCTTTCTATTTCACCAATCCAATTAAACCAGTTAACTTGTAATTGCTTTTGTTCCTCGCACATCATGCATATGGCAACTACTCCCCAGTGCTCAGCAAGTCCTTGGGGATTTCTTTTTTAGTTTTAGTGTGATTTTCTGGTTCTGTCTTGGTCTGCCTGTGACAGGACCCATCAGCACGTGGGCCACATGATATCTCCTTGCTGTATGCAGTGTGCACATTGGATGCACAGCATCATTCTCCCCTTGGCAAGGGAGTGTGGCCCTCTGTACACACAGCAGGGGCCACTTACAGCACCATAATAACAAAAAAAAAAAAGCCACAGAAAATTTTTGTAGCCCAGGCAAATTCAGAGTGCAGGCACAAGACATGGCTGCATAAGACAGTCACAAAGATTACAGAAGATGCCAGTGGCCTTTCTTAGCTGCTCTCATCTCATGCCAGGATCCAAATCCTTCTTGTGATAGTTTTTATACTATACACATTTAAGAAAAAAAAATCAGTATAAGTACATTCACATAAAGCAGTAACATGACTATTTCAGAGCCTATCCTGCCGCTTAAATCTATTCTTTCTCTCACTCCCATCAGATGGTCTGCATTCTGCAAGTGCCATAGTAGGATCCTTTTTCATCCATCAAGAAAAATTCAGTAAGAAGTCAAATGCGGAACAGTGACTTCTTTGCCACAAAAATTCTATTTGCTACCTGAAAGACTCACTAACAACACACTGAAATTGCAGGGGGCAGCTGGGTCAAGGTAATGTTTGTGGATGGTTAATCCACACTCATCTTCTCTGTGTGCTGAGACTCTTTCCAACCTGGCAGACAAGGAATAAAAAAAAAAGAAAGAAAAATAATTAAATGGCATTGCCACCCTCCCTTACCTCCATAACCTAATCTAATGTTTATGGATTTTGTGGCTGCAAAAAGGGATATTCAATACAGGCACCATTTATTTTTCTTGCAAGTACTCAACTTTTGAATCCTGTATTTATCATAGTGTGTGGACTTGCACAAATAGATAAACCATTGTACTCCACATAGGAATATATATATAAATCACCACTTTCCTCAATTAGCAAGTTCATTTTGGCCTGAAAAATGTTCCGAATCATTAACTAAAAGGCTTTCAATACATTCCAGCTGTATTGTTCTGAGTGTACTGAGGCTGAAATAGAGCAATACATTAAAACCTGCAGAACTTCTCCTTTATAAAGCAAGAATTAGAATTAATTTTAGAATAATTAATTTATTACTTGTCCAGATCCTGCATCCACTCTACAGGACAATCCTTAAAAAAATAAGATGCTGAAGCAGAGGAAGTTTTAGTAAATGGAAGCAGATACTGTTTAGCCCAAATCACACACTGCACCTTTCTGAAAACAAAATTAATTTCAGTGATTAAATAATTACTCAAAAAGCAGATAGCTCCATTATTTAGAACAGCATATAGCTCTTACTTTCCACTCAAACTGAAGTTCACAGAATAGCAATGCAGACCTGGGAAACACAGATCCAGTCTTAAACTCAGTTTTTTCCTGCTCTAGCCTGTGATCACTCTTCCTGGGGCCCTGGAACCCCTTTGCTGTCTGCAGAGCTCTGGGTCTTGTGCTCATGTCCTTGGCCATGGCTGCAGCAGCCCTTCAGGATTTAGAGAGGCTGATAAGGAAGGTGGGGACAGACTTTATTTTAATAGAGTCTGTAGTGACAGGACAAGGGGTAATGGTTTTAAACTGAAGGAGGGTAGGTAGAGATCAGATATAAGGAACATGTTTTTACAGTGAGGGGGTTGAGACACTGGCACAGGTTGCCCAGAGAGATGGAGGATGCCCCATCCCTGGAAGTGTTCAAGGTCAGACTGAACAGGGCTCTGAATGCCCTGTCTAGTGGAAGATGTCCTTGCTTACTCAGAAGGATCAGACTAGGTGACCTTAAAAGGTCCCTTCCCACTCAAACTATTCAATGATTTATCAACCTGACCCGTACATTCAGGATAAATTTCACTAAATTTACAGAGACACACAGCTGTGCTGAGGAACTTCCCCCCCAAGGTCACTGCAGGCTTCTGGAGGACAGTGCAGGTCTCTCAGCACTCCACAGAAACTGTGACTTGTGCTTTTTGAGCACAAATTCTGTAGTAAGTGTGTATATATGTACATATTCAAAACACAAGACTTCCAAACAATTAAATATCTGTTGCATACCCAAGATCCATGAAACCCCTAGATTGCCCATATTGTGTAGACAGTTTTCAGTGGGTTTTTTACCCCCTCTCCACTAAAAGGTTCATAGGATATTGTCATTAACACTTGTTCAGAACACAGACATACACAAGAATTCACTTGAAGAGGCATGACTACCGAACAGGCTCTGGGTGGGAAATACAGCCCCAAACTCATAAGACCTCTCAGTTATTTTGTGCTTGAGGTGCTGAATCTTTTTACAAGTCATCAGGCAACATGAGAGGAGAATCCAGCTTCACCTGCATATCCCAGGCCAGAGATAGAAGAGAGCAGTGTCTTTTTTCCTCTTTGCTTAGTCTAAACTTCTGAGTTGGAATCTGGAGTGAGATTTGCCCTTGCACATTTTTACAGCATCTGTACAAACTGAGCTGCACCTGCTACCCACACCAACATTTCAGCCAGTTCCAGCCTTTTGTTTCCATGTTGGTAGGAATACAGAAATGGATGTTACTATAAATAGCAACTAACAACACACTGAATGTTCAGAAGTGCCAAGGCTTATCTGCAGGAGTCAGTGGAAGAAAAGATATGGTCCTTTTCAACTAAAAGCCCAAGGCATGATGAATATAAAACAAAATATATGGGCAATACTAGAGAACAATTTATTTTGTCTGATATATAATTATTTAATTATTCTACTCATTTAATTATTTTATCCTGAAAAAAACTCAACCCAAAAAATAAGACCCATTTTCATGTGTGTAAAGCCATTATGAATTTCACTAAAAAGAGGATGGGAACAATCCTTCACTCAATATTGTATTATTATTCCAGCATGTAGAGAGAAGCAAACTGAAAAATACCAACAACTTTTTTAATTCTTCCCTTCATATTAGGAGTGTAAGTAATTGATCCTTCAGTTTCCCTACAGTTTTTGGTTTTTAGAGTTCATAGAATAAAATTTCTTCATGTAAAATAAAAATAAATTGGTCAATTTAACAATTTAGAAGAAAAAAAATTAAAATCTACAAATTTATAAATATATCTAAAATCAGGACACTGAATTTCTGGTCTAATTCAAATAATTATGTGGAGCTAAGTATAAGGGAAATTCTAAAAAATCCCTAACAAAATGCAATAAAATTGTTTATATAATTGATGATATCGCACTTGAATAATTCTCACAATTTAATATTGATATAAAAGCAGTCAAAATAATTATTTCAGTAAAGTAGTTTAGAAATAAAGATTACATTGATCTTTAAACTATGTTAAAAGCAGGTTTGAAAGAGTTATCAAAATAACACCTTTCAATGATGTTTTTATTTCAATAAATTTTTACTTCATGAATACAGATACAAATGTGGCTCAGCTAGTTGGCTTTATCCAGAATCTGTCTGGATTTCAAAAATACTTCTACATAGCCATCTTAAAATTCCCATTTTCACAGACAGTTCCTCTCTGCTGCTTTGTCTTATAACTTGATTCTTCAAAGTCTGACACCAGGGGTTTTTCATTTTTGTTTGACTGTCAAATTATTCCTGTTTTAGCTAAACCATTTCTTTCATGCTATTGGTACTTCAAACTGTGTATTTTTACCTTTGTTTAACCCATTATTATATATATATATATAGTTTTATTTGGTTACAAAAACAGTTGCAAAAAACCAGAATAGGTTCTTTATATTTTTTCATAGTATTTATTTTTCATTTTGTTTTATGGGAATAATAAAACAAATATGAAGCTAGTCTCCTTAAAATAGCACCACTTTTATTGGCAATAATACAACAGGTGTTAATTCACTACACTTTTATTAGTAAAAGCTAGATAAGACCTAAGTAAAATAAGATTGATTTTCTCCTTGAATCCTCACCGATCATTTCTCTTCATTAGACATTCAAATTCCACTGTGATGAGGGGCATAAAACTAAGACAGATTTGCAGATGGAAAGATCATTACATCCTTTCAATGTGATCTCTGCTCAAGACCCCATCACAAAGTAATAAGGACTTTACTTTCAGGGACATGATGGAGGTATTTTTGTGACACCACTTAGGAGGTTTGACAGCCCAGATTCTGCTTGTCTACAGTAAGCTTTTTAAACATTTCATTTAAAGGAATGCACTTATTTTTCAGGTTTCCTGAACAACATAGAAAAAATGAGAGCAGGCTGAACGTGCTTAGATCATAAGAAATAATTGGATTGAGTATGAGCTATCAACTTAAGCATAAGGTAGATATGCAAAGATCATAACGAAGCACAGCTAATGAGATGAGATTGCTAAATAGTCATAGCTGACTTGTGTTCTCAGCCCAGGTAAAGTGACTGGACCCACAACCAGACAAGCAGTTTCAAAGTAATTAAATGCTCATGCTCTCAGGTGCAAGGTTGCCTCTCCAAACCCACAGCATTTTTACAAGCATCCAGCAAACTGCTAATAAGAATGAGGAATGAAACAGCTGGGGGCTGCAGAATCACGTTGCCATGGAAACCACTGCAGGTGCATGGTCCAAGGAATAATAAACCCCAGATTTTTAGAGTTTATAAAAAAAATGAGGAAGAAATGAAAAGAAGACAGAAAGAAATAAATAACACAAACCAAGGACATTGCAAACACTTTTGAGAGGACAGACTAGTATTGTTAAATGGGACCTGTCAGAGAGAACAGTGCAGGGGACAAAGGGACTGAGCTGAAAGATATCTCAGTGCATAAGTATGCCAGAAAAAGGAAGAAGGAATCAGAACTAAACAAAAGAAAATACAAACACCAGAGGGCACTGAAACAGAAACAAAATCTATTACAGGTCACTGGGTTTAGAAAAAACAACAGAAGAAAAGAACAATTCAGAAATTGATGTGGGAATCAGGACCTCTTGGATTGACTAACACAGTTCTAGTTCTCTTATGCCAAAAATCATTTGTACACCAAGTCTTCCACTTGTATAACTCATGCACCAGCCTCTCCCAAAATAACAGCTCATTCATCTAAGTACAGCACATTGCAAATCTGATGGATCTGATTTTCAAAGGTATTTAGAGTCCCAAAACTGTAGCTTTGGGGATTTGCTCAGCTCCTGAACAGGCTGAGCACTTAATTCACATTCACGTCAGCAGAACTGATGTTCCTCATGTTCACCTTGTCTGTCTCAGGACTACTGGATAAAGTGCCTCTACAGTGAGTGGGATGTGCAGTTCTAAGGTTTACTGAACCAACCAAGATTTTAATTGTTTTCTCTCTCATAAGTGACTCTATAGGACACAGTATCAATACAATTTTATTATTTTTATTGTATTTGACTATGCAGCTTCCTATTTGAAGAGTTTATGAGCAAAAGGAGGAATGCTGTCTGGAGATGCCATGGAATGATTTCATTCCAGGCTCACAGTACTCATGATGCAAAAGAGAAGCCTCAAGGAGACCATGATGTCCCCAACACCATTTGTGGTGTTGGCTCCTCCCCACAAGGGCCACATACTACCACATACTCACCCCTCACAGAGCAAGCAAAGCTGGGTTATACAGGGGAAGGATTCAGGCACATCAGTGACAAGAGTTTTGATGCTAGAAAATCTCCTGGAGAATTTTCTGACTATGAGGAAATAATGTGCAGTTTTAAACAGCACCTTAACAGCAAATCCAGGGGCAGCAGTTATGGTACAGTGGCATAACCCAGAGAACAGCAAGAGAGAGCAACTGGAAGAAATATGCAAGTTGCTACATAGAACACTAAAGATCTCCCTGACAGCAATCCCTGCATTTACCACCAAGTGGAAAAGCAGACAGAAGGTGAAATCATAGTGCAAAAATTACGAATTTAGTCAAAAGACCTGTGTACCTTCAAATACAGAATAGAATAGAGGATGTCAAAACTCAAACAGGAAAATAACTTGGCCAAAGACTTGAACAAAGAGAGCAGGAAACTAAAAATAAATAAATAAATAAACAAATAAATAAAACAACGGTAAAATCCCAGAATCTAAACAAACCCCAAAGAAATAAAAGCCAAACAAACAAAAGCCCACAAAAACCAAACTACAGCTATATTAGGCAGTATGTTTGGTTTTCATACAAGCATTCACTTACTCAGCATATTAAAAAAATGCAATGTCCTCTCCCCCAAGGCCTTAATGAAGTGGTTTATCTCAAAAGACACATCACATAAAAATAAAATTTTTAAAAGTTATTATCAGATAACACATGCAAAATTTGGAACTGTGGCAGAGATGGTTTAAATATATCATCCTAAGAGCTGAAAATACAACCAGTCATTCCTGAAACAAAAACTAAAACTGGATTGTCCACAGGGATGAAGAACAAAGTTAGAGAAGTTGCTAGAAATAAGATGGTCTTTTGAGTCATGTTCAAATAAAGAAGGAGAAAAGAACTTGAAGAAAAATTAAGGCAAGCAAAAAAATTTGAGGAAAATGTTGCTAAAGGCATAAAAACAAATAGAAACTACTCCTTCATAGAAGTAGAAAACCTGACTAGAGTGTCTCTAGGGCAGCTAGGCAATCGAGGTATAAAAAGAAGTGTTCAGAGCCGATATAGCCTCAGCAGAAAATCTAAACAAGGTTTTTATAACTGTGCTTATCAGTTATCACAGAATCACAGAACATCCTGAGTTTGGAGGGACAAACAAGAATTGTTAAAACTAACTCCAGCTCTGCACAGCACACCCTGAGTCTCACCATGTGCCTGAGAGAATTGTCTCAATGCTGCTTGAACTCTGCCAGGCTGTGCTGTGACACCACTGCTGGTGCTCCCTGAGGAGCCTTTTCCACCCAACCACTCTGGGTGAAGAACCTTTTCCTGATGTTGAACCTAACCTCCACTGACACAACTTCATGCCAAGAAATCAAAGGAGACAGAGGTTTTAAGGAGAAATAGACCAGTAAGGTCAGTGTTTGTATTGTCCAGACTGCATAACTGAAACTGCTAAAAATAATGCAGTTAACAGCAATACAAATAAGTATCAAGTATCTGAATAAATGTCAGAAACATGCCAAACAACCTCCAAAACATTAATGGCCTCCTGCAAGAAGGAAGCTCAAAGAAGGTAAGATACATTCCAGAGTAAAAAAGTACCTACTTTTTCACAAAAAGAAATAAAAATATATCAGTCACTAGGGAACTGAAGATCAAACCCTGATACCTGAAAGTGGAAAAAAAAATGAAACAATTATTTTATAGATAGAGCACCATATTATCATGAGAATAAATATGAAAATTCTAAATGATGCCACAATAATAAAATTTACTTCTCTGGCAGGGTGATGTGACTTGATTGGCTTGACCGGGAGCCCACTAAAGCTGCTCCAGCCAGGAGCCTTCTCCAGTGCAGACTTCCCATGAGGTCCCAGCCTCTTTCAGACATCTACTTGTTCTTGTGTGGTCCATCACAAGCTGCAGGTGGATCTGTGCTCCCCCATGGGCCTCCCTGGGCTGCAGGGGCACAACTCCTCTCCATGGGCTGCATGGGAATCTTTGCTGCAGCACCTGGGGCACCTCCTGCCCCTCCTTCTGCACTGACCTTGGTGGCTGTGGGCTTGTTCCACTCATATAGTCTCCCTCCTCTCTTTGGCCACAATTTCTTCTACCAAATAACTTCTTTTCCCTTCACTCTGTTACTCCAGAGGTGTTACTACCTCTGCTGCTTGGCAGGGGTGGGTGAATCATGGAGCTGGGTGACCATGGCTCTGCTGGGCATGGGGCTGCTGCTCACAGAAACCACTCCTGTAGCCCCTCCCAGCCACCAACAACTTACCACACAAACCCAACAGGCTATCAGCCTAGGGGAAAGGAGTTTAACTTATGCATCTTGTCTTCAGTACAGCTTCTTTAGTTTGATATTTACATAGGAAAATAGAGGATGTATCACTTAGGCAAAGTCAATATTCACTGCCTGCACAACCAAGTGACAATAATAAGAAAAAACATGTTATAAGATTAGTTATTAATAGTTACTTTTAGCCTGGAATTGTGGGAGATGAAACGGGAGATCTGCCATAGGTTTTGAATTATATTCTGAATTTTCTGTAGTGATACAGTTGAAAGCAGAAACACTTTATGGATACTGAAAATGCCTTAAAAATTCTCAAGGATATGGTTACAGCCCCTTGTCAAAGAAATGCCATGAAATTTAACCAAAAAAAAATATGATACACCTGAGAAAGAAGAATTAAAGCAGTAAATATAAAAATGAGGCTGTTTACACAGCACCACTGCAGAAATGTAGCTGAGGCTACAATAAACCACAAATAAAATGAGTTGATAGAATGAGTACAGAGCAAAAGCAATTCTCTAATGAAGGTAGAGAAGTATTTCATGAAGGCCATGAAAAGTAGCTCTTTTATTCTGCAAAGTATTGATAAGACCATAACTATGGTACAGTATTTAAAATAAAATCTGGCAACTCAAGGAGAAACCAAAGGAGGTGTTCTAAAAAGTAACGTGGAAAAAAAAATGAAGAAAGAAAAACCAAAAAAAATTTAGTTCTTGAAACTAAAGACAATGTTTTAAAAAGCCTTTCAAAATATAAAAGTTCATTATAATGAAGGAGGCAACAGTGAGGCATTCCCCAATATGCACACTATTCATTTTAGAAAGGGATGTTTTTCTATTACAGTTTTAGGAAAATTAAACAAAACAAATCTTTTCAACATGATGTCAGTTAAGTAATAGGAGTAACTAGTACTGGAAAGTACCTAGCACAGATTCTATTTTGACCTCTATTATTGTCAAAGCACTGCTTGAAACAGAGTGGCAGGATAAATACCTACCAGTGCAGAGCCCAGCTCCTGTCTGCTGGCCCTGGGTTGACTTTCTCACTGTTGAAGATGTTTGATCTGATTTTGTTTTGTTTAAGGGCTGGGATGAAAAAGGATCTGCAGGGAATTTATTTGTGCTATGTATTTGCAATTGCTTACTTACAAGAGGCTGGGACAGCTATTTTTAAAATGACAAACTTTAAGGACAAATTAGTTATTTGCTAAATGTATCAGACTTTGAGTTCTGATGTTAACATTGAAAATAGCACAGCAGCAGAGTGGTAGTAGATATAGCGTGCCACTTCCTCCTGACTTACAAGGGCATTGTTTTTTCAAGGTTTTTCATTCTAGATAGCAGATTTCATTACCTTAACTACACATTTTGCACTGTTATGTCAAATAAAATACCAGACTATCCATGAAAACATGAATTTGAAGTCAGAGAAAATAATATCTCACAGCTGAGGATAAGGGTAAGGCTCAATTAGAAGAGATAGATGCATCTTAGTGTTCAGAATAGAGATCATACTCAAGGATAAAGTGATACTTGACAAAACTTAGACTGAGCTAGAATTTTTTAAAGATATTAAAACTACGAACTGGGCTAGAGCTTCTAGAGAGGTGGTGAATTTGGGGTGGGAATGTAGGACAGCTTAACAGGATTACAGGAATGGAAATGCACACATCTGAAGCAGGGCAAAACGCCAGGGATCTCCTTGGCCACAGGACAAGGGACTTCACATCCTGCAGACAGGATTACAATGTGGACCTATATGTTCAATATTATGGTTTTTTAAGAAGTCTCTCCAACATAAATTTATTCCCTGAAAGGGATAAGATTTTGTATTGGTTGCATAGAAGACAAGAATTGGTAAGGGGAAATAAAGGCTATTTTGGCTTAATATTTTAAAGGAATTTATAACATTTTACAGTGGGGCACAAGCTAACAGAGGATGTCCTTTCTGTTTGCACCTTGGGAAACCAACCAGACTAGAAGCTGCCTAATCAAAATATTGTGGGGCAAAACTTGGAAGGACATTAGCCAAGAAGCCACAGTTGTAGCCCTAAAGAAAAAAACCTAAACATAAGGCATGGGCCAATGTCTGTCCAATAACCCAAAACTGGTCCAGATGAAAAAATTCAGAGGAGAAATCTTTTGTCAGTCAAGCTGTTCCTGCCTAGGACCATTCAGACTTGCAGTTGCAGACTCACAGGAATCACCACATCTAGGTGGGAAAGGAGACATCACAGCAGTGTTTTGTTAAACTCAGCCTAGCCACAGGAAGAGCTGACACTGTGCCCACCCTTTCATGAGCAGGAGCTTCCCCCATCCTTTTGCTGGCAGGCTACAGACAGAAGGTTGGACAAGCCCTGTTCCTTCCAACAGGTTAACAAGAAACACCATATGGAGTTAGTTCCAGGCCAGACAAATCATTGCTAAATCAAAGTAGAGACCTAACACATGTCTATCATCATCTGGTTATTGGCAGATAGATATTTCACAGTACCCTCCCAGGCCGAGCCATAAACCACTCACAAAGAGGCTTCAGGATACAAGCCATGAATTCACAGCCCTGGGGTCTGAAGATCCTCTCATTTTATTCTAAATACCCCTGAAAGAGATTTTTGCTGTTAGACACAGGGATATCTATGGAATTTACTTAACACAGATTCTCATGCACTTCCAGCACTAAAAATTAAAAGAGCTTTGGCTAAGTATTCCAGGAGTGAAACAATGGCATGCATTGGGCTTTAAAATCCTCTTAGCCAAATGAGCATTAATTAAAAATCCTAGAAGCTCAAAAAAGTAACAAGTTGTGGTAAGCAATCTGGAGAATAAAACTCACGTAAAAATAGCTACTTGAATATTGAATACTTAAAAAATAAAAAATAAAGGAAAAATCTAAGCTTGTCTGCAAGAAACTCTAGCAGGAAAGTAAGTCTACATTCATCCATTTCATTTTCCATCAAAAATGTCTGGAATAGCTCTAAAAGGAGCAAATTTCTTCCATTTTTTCGACAGAAAGATGAGCCAAAGTATCTGTTCTTTTTTCTGGGTGAATCTCTGGAAGAAGAATCCAAGATCTGATTGAGTGTATGTTTCCTAGTGGCTGCTCTAAAAGAGAGGAACAGGCTGGCAAAGCAGCAAAGTTTCTGGACACTTCCTGAAAAACACCTTCTTCTCACTCATAAAATCTACAAATAGGAAGCTGAATACATAAATAACATCCAATTTATAAAATTACATTGGTAATGCAACTTTAGTAGTCTTAATAAAATTTTCATTGGTAAGATATCCAAGAGAGTTACTGGAAAAAGAGAGAAGACAATTCAAATTTTCATTGGTTCAGTCAGTCTTGAAGCTACATATCCTCTTTTCTAGTCTCTACCATTAAATTACTCCTCAGAGGATGCTCAAAAAGAGACTACCAAAACAATGCCAATAAAATTACTGCTACACTTTTGATACACAGACATTGACCTACTTCAGGTTTGGTAATGCCAGAAGCTGTGACTGTTCATCACTGAGGCCACAGCAGTCGTGACAACTGCTGAAATTCTCCAGGCCAATAAGGAAAGATGTTGGCACACTGCAAGAGAACAAGCAAACACGAAGCCCTCCTTCACCTGTCCCACAGTTCATTTTTTATAGTTCCTGTGCACACCAGTAACTGCAAAGAACGGGGAAAGGCAGCTTCATCCTGTAAGGTCAAAGTCTCAAAGTTACAAATGTGTTCAGCAATGCAAACTGATCCACAGCTCTTCGGAGCTGGAAAAGCTGCCAGATCCAAGCACTGAAAGCTGACACCCTTGACATCAAACACCCTCAAAAAGCTCTTTTTCACAGCACTGCTAAATACTTGCTCTTAGTTGAGGGGAGAGCTCTCAGGCCTAGCGTGAAGCCAAACTCATCAGTAAAGCAGGGTTTGAGATGTTGGCTGCCAACCACCACTTCCCATGTACGCTGTGCGACACTTCCCAGCAATCTTCAGTGGCAGCTCTGTAAACACTGGGGGTTGTGCTGCTCAAACTTACCCTAGGGATGCCAGGAATTATTCCATTCTATTCTTCTGGTTAAGTCTTTTTAGGTTTGAAATTTGATCTGATGGAGCAAAGAGCTGTTTTAGGATTACAAAATCCATCTTTCTGATTTCTGTTCACCTGCAGATTCAATTCTTAATTTTTTAACCACCATCAAAACCAGAAGCTGAAACTAGCAGCTGCAATAAATAATGTGGCAATGAAAGATCTTCCCAACTAATTTTAGTTGTTGGTACCAATTGGTTTTCTCTAGGGACACATTGCATCCAAGGGACAATAGATCAGGGAAGGAAGAACATTTACTCAGTGCTGTCAGCGTAAATTCTCAGCAGCACAGATCAGCGCTAAATCCTTGCTGAAAATCTCAAATGTCACAAAATGCTGTGAAAAACAAATGAAATATGCAGAACATTTCCAGTGCCTTCAGTCACAGCAATAGCAGAGAATTTAACATAGATAGATGATTTGCTCCCTGTTTTATTCCACTGTTAAGAATCCTGAAGACCTTGAGACTTCTCCAATCGTGGTTGGATACTGAGATCAGTGAGAACCTGAGTGAGCAAGGAAACATTTTCAATGGTGCTCCCTCCATTTCAGGCCTGAAATTTAAGAGATGGAGCTGCTGCTGCTCACATTTTGCTGTGTGTGTAAGGCATTGCTCTTTGATAAAGCTAAAATAAAGACAATGGCATAAACACCACCTGTGCTCTCTTTCCTTACTTCTCTGACTTTTCAGCTTACAGGATGGAAAACCCAGGTTTTAAAGTCAACCATAATTCACCACATTTAAAGCAGAATTCAGAGAAGTTATCAGAATACCAACTATTTTTAGAGGCCTCATGTAGGAAACGGAAAAGTATTTTAGTGGCATTTCATGGAATTAGCTATAAATGTGTTCAAATGCTGCTGTAGCTAGTAAAATGCTAAGTGCAAAAGTTATTTGCTTTACCCTATCTTTTTTCAATGCTGCTATATTTATACATAAGTATGATTATGGAACGTTCAGAAAAATTGTCCTCTGGCTTCAGAAGACTGATGGCTGTACTAAGAATTAAGCAAACTAACCTTATGAGTCAAAACCAAGTCTCTTCCTCTGTTTTTGCTCCTAAAATATTGCTTGATGCATAGTGAAATCTGAAGACATTTCCTATTTCTCAAATGTCTCCCTGAAAACCACTGAGAAAAGTTCCAAAATAACTTTCTGTTCTTTTCCAAATAGAGAAGCACTTAAAGCTGTCACACAAATGTTCCTTCATTTCCTCTGAAAGCATTAGAGAGCCAGATTGCCCAGATCCAGGGCATAAACAGAGCACTAACATTGAATCAGAGGCAGCATATCCTTCCTAGTCAGTATATTTTCCCATGATAATTTGCACATAAGATCAGACTTCAATTTAAACTAAGAATCCTCGGATAAAGGTGGCAAAAGAAACAAATCCAATTTGGTGAACAAAACCAAAAGTCGTCTTCAGCATGGTCAGGTTCATGTTGGCAAG
Source organism: Petroica traversi (assembly GCA_025920805.1). Taxonomy (NCBI): domain Eukaryota; kingdom Metazoa; phylum Chordata; class Aves; order Passeriformes; family Petroicidae; genus Petroica; species Petroica traversi. The sequence continues at coordinate 6,253,967 of JAHLSL010000038.1, forward strand.
GCCAGCAGATGCTGAGCAGAACCTGTGCAAAGATCATACTGCACCAATGCCTTCACTGTTTGTTTTCTTTAAGCATATCATCTCTAACACATAATTAAATATTTTGTTGCATGTAGGTGCAGAGCTTTCACAGTATGAGTCTTTACAGAGGCATCCTGAGAATACGACCATAATAAACACTGACCTCCAAAAGCAAAATAATCTGAAGGAATCAACAAGTAATTAAAAAACTAGAGCTCTAATTACAAATGCTATCTTGCTGCCCCCTTCGTTCATTTACCTTCGCTCAGTGCTCATTTCTGTAAGCAAGATCTGATATTATCATTCCTCTCCAGACCAAGACCCTCGGACTCCTGAATGTTGTAGATGTTTTAGAAAGTCCCACAATTAAACTGCTTGGAGTGGTCATTCCAGTTTTTTCTCCATCATTATGCTGAATAAAAAAAGCAACCACAGCATTTAAACATTTACCTAGGTGTTTTGTTCCTACGGAGTCACTGAAGAGATATAGCTTATACCTGGATATGAAGCTAACAATAACCCAAAACTTCCAACTCCAAATATCTTGAACTTTGAACCATTTCAAACTGGATTTCATATGGGGAGACATATCTCACAATCACTTTCATTTTGTCATCCATTTATGTCTAGAAATTTTGAACTGTGTAAAGGAAGTGCCAAAGAGAAAAAAAAAACCATAGCACTTAGTGAAGACCATTTCTTGAACACCTCCAGGGATGATAACTCCACCACCCCCCTGGGCAGCCCATTCCAAAGCTTAACCCTGTTTCCTGATGTTAAAACTGAACCTCCCCTGACACAGCTTGAGTCCATGCCCTTTCGTCTTGCTTCTTGTTGACTGGGAAAAAAGACCAACCCCTACCTGGCTACAACTTTTCAGGCAGTTGTAGGAAGTTCAAGTTTTCTCCCCTGAGCCTCCTTTTCTCCAGGCTAAACACCCCCAGGTCCCTCAGCCACTAGGGACTCACTCTCTGGACCTGTCACCACTTCATTGTCCTTCTGTGGACATGCTCCAGCACCTCAATACCTTTGTGGAGTGACCCACAACTGGATTCAGGACTTGCAGCGTGACCTCACCCGTGCAACACTTCAACAATTACTCTGACAAAATATTCATTAAGTGTTTAATTGAATAGAAAAGGTTATAAAAGAAACATCCCAGGACTGGACTTTAATTTGCTCTTCCATTTCCTTTTCAGGATTATATAGGATACTGCAAGGATTCACATACATATTATTGAAATTTACATTCAGATACACACATACTCCTGAAATTTACATTTGTGTCCTTGCTCCTCTCTAGCCAGAGCCAGTGCAGCTGCTACTACCAGAATAATTAAAATCACACCCCTGTTCACAGCTTGTGTTCTTTATTGTTCTCCCATTTAGACTAAACTCCAGCTTATTTGTTTTGAAACATTACCTATTATTTTAAACACCATATATCTGTTTTGCTTATTAGGATAATTATTTTACATGCACATTAGGTAGATAAAGATTGTCAAGAAAAAGGCTGTTGTGAATCTTTTTGTACCTGGATTATAGAGGCCATTTGACTATAAATCAGAGCTCTGTGTGAAGCAGGTTACCGTGCCCTGAAAGCACAGGAAGCTTAGGAGGGTAGGTTAAAAGGACATTCAGAGACATTCAGAGTGCCAGCACAGTGTGGCAGAAGATGCTGATGTCAGAGGGAGAGGGACACACGTTGAGCAGAAAATTCATTTTCAGTGGTAATCACATTTTTTATGTTAAATTTTATTTACAATGAATTTCTTCTTTCTTCATTCCCCTGCACCACCAGGGGTGAGGAGAGAGAGAAAATCAGGAGTGAAACTCAGCATGGGAAGATGGGAAAGGTGGGTGGAACATGTTTTAATATTTGGTTTCTATTTCTCATTACCTTATTCTGATCTGATTGGCAATAAATTAACCTAATTTCCCCAAGTGGAGCCTATTTTTCTTGTGATGGTCAATGCAGAGTGATCTCTCCCTGCCCTTATCTTGACCCAAGAGCCTTTTCATATTTTCTGTCCTCTGCACAGCTGAGGAGAGCAGTGACAGAGCAGCTTTGGTGGGCACCTGCCACCCAACCAGGGTCAACCGACAGCATACACCCAAAATTTCCACTGTCATTTATCTGGTACTGAGAAGTGGTACAGGAAGCTGGGATATGGAAATGTCATGGCTGTGCAACAGGGAAGTTGTCAGGTTCTCTTCCATCTGCTCCCAGGCAGCTTCAGAAAGCAGAGTCTCTATTTTTATGTAGAAATGCTGACCAAGTTGTCAGATCCAGCTATGACTGACCAGGACACAACGTAAAACTTTATCTTCTGTTTGCACAGCTTAGTGTATCCCATGGAGGTACAACCAACATGATAAAACACCCGGCTTTGTTCAACACCAGAGTCATTAGCATGGGCATCAAGCCATCCTCTTTTTTAGCCAATCACAAAGCAAGTGAAAAAAAAAATGACAGATGAAATTTATCACTCTAAGAAGAAATCAAAGTAAATAAGATTTTATGTTTCTGAATGTCGTGGTAGACAGAAAGGCTTGGAGGGGATTTATATTTTATAAAGTTTAACTTGTCATAATTACCTATTGAAAGTTGTAGTTAAACCCCAACTTTCCTCAGCACTATGGAAAGATGAGGCTCTGTCCTTTTATTGCTAAAATCTTCCTGCACAACAATGGGATGCTCATTCACTCTGCAAACTCAATACTCCATCTCCCCCCAGTGCAAGAGAGCACTGATGAGGATAAACTTGGAAGTTTAAGGCACTGAGCTCTTGTGGAAAATAGAACCACATCAGCAGATGTTTTAGCCAAGCTAAAAGAAAGAGTCTATTTCTGTCCATCCAGGAGACCTTTATACTTCTGCTTTTATCATGTGCCTCATCTTCAGCAAAATAAGCTGTCTGTTTTCATGTGCAGGCAGGTGCCAAAGAGATTCAGGTTTACTATTTTCTATGCCTACAAAAGGGGACTAATTATAAAGGCATCAAAGTGCTGTTGCATTAAGGGTATAGGAATTTATCAGAACATTCCAGCAGGTCCTCAGAGATCAGAGAAGTTGTAATGAAGAAAAGTTTTGAGAACTGTGACTTTATGAAAAACTGCTGAAAGCCTTAATGAAATATATTATCTGGGTGATCAACTCCCACCGAGTCACAAGTCAGACTGGACACCGCTGCCAAACTTAGCCCCACATCATCAATGGTTTAGTCCTAACGTTTTTAACAGCACTTAACAGCATTTAGTCAATAGTTTTATTTAAACAAGTTAATGAAAGATTCTTATAGAATTTACCATAGCACAATGGTAACTCACAGGCTTAATTTAGTTACGAATCTAATGTATTTTAGAATCTTAGCAAAGTCATAAGAGTTTAATATGTTCATACTCACACACACAGAGACTTGAAGGAGTCTGTGTACAAGGTGTACAAGTTAAAGCCCTATGAAAAATTCCCCATAATTTCAGGGAAGTACTCGCATTGGATGCCTTTGGATCTTCTCATCAGGTGAAAGGTTGATCCCTGAGGAGTGGGGGTATCAGCCCAGGCTCTGTCAGCTTTTGGCAGCAGTTCCAAGTGAACCTGATATTTCTCTGGGTCACAGTGGTGTCTCACTCAGAGGGCGATGCTGTCACAGCCCACTGTGGTCTGTGACAGCTCAGTGGATCTCACTTGGGACCACTGTCCATAGGGTCACAACAGAGTGGGCTTTAATCAAAGTGATTTTGCATCCTGACCACAATTCAGGTCCGTAACTTTCTTTGAAAGTTCAACAATAAATATGTTGTTCCAATTGGGTTGTTATTCAGGCAGGAAAAACAAGTTTCAAAGGCTGTTCATTAAAAACAGGAGCTCATCAGGCATTGTAAGTTCCTAGGAGAAGAGAGAAGAGATAAACTCAAGAGGAGCTCAGCCATCTGCTGTTCATCAAGGCTGAGGCCTAATGAGTATTTCTGAGATCACAGTGTGGCCCAAGGAAAAGAGGGCAGTTTTACCACCATAGATGTACAAGAGAAATATAATGATAAATGAACTGTAACAGACATGGCAATTTCAGATTCCTTCTACCATTGTGGAAAGGGAGTTCAGTATCAAGCCAAATATCCTATGCAAACACTATCTCAAGTGCTCAGTAATAGTTAAATTGAGAAAAATGTTTAGGCCACTAGAACTTTTGGTGTCTGCAACATTTGATACAAGGCATGGCTCTGCTCCTGCCTTCCATCTCAAAAAATATAGTAAAAATACTAAAAATTATTGCAAGTGTGGGAATTCTTACCCCTATGATGCAGGTATCCATATTCATAGAATAGTTTAGGTTGGATGGGACCTTCGAAGGTCATCAATGAGCAGGGACATTTTCAGTTGGATATCAGAACCCCATCCAACCTGACCCTGAATATTTCCAGGGATGGGACTGCTCTCCAGGCAACCTCTGCTAGTGTTTCTTCCTCATCATTGTAAAAATCTTCTTTCCTAATCAAAATCGATCCTCTTCTAAACTATCATCCTCTGTCCAATCACAACAGACCCTACTAAATTCATTATCCACATATTTCTTACAAGTCCCTTTAAGCACTGGAAGGTGCTTATGAGATGTTTCTGGAGCCCTCTCCAGGCTGAACAGCCCCAGCTCTCAGTCTGTCTTCATGGTAGAGGTTCTCCAGCTTCCTGATCATTTTTGTGGCCTCCTCTGGACTCTCTCCAACAGGTCCAGGTCTTTCCTGTGCTGGAGATGACCATACTTTAGGCCAGATGGCATCTTCTCACTGGGCAGAAAATCACACACAGTAAATCACAAGAACTATCATTATGCAAGGAAAATTTCCAAATCATTTGCAGTCACCCTACTCACTGAATTGCACTGTTTGATTATAAATAGAAGTGTCTACTCCACATGTGTTGCAATGTCATACTGGCTATACTCAGTATTTCCAGCAGAAAAAGAAATTCTGAGTTATGATCTTTCTTCCCTAATCTCTGGTTCTAATTATTCAAAAGGAAGGTGATATATTTTGCTGCTTTGCTCTGTCTCCCAGGCAGCTGAAAGCTCCTTAAAGATCCAAACGCTATCAGTGTCTTTCAGACAAAAGAGGATTAATTGCCCTAGGAAGCACTGCTCCTGGAGACACTACTCAGCTCTTTATTCACCTGCTTTTGCGAGCCGAAATATCTCCAGAATGTGGAATTGTTTGAGGTAAAAAAAAAAAAAAATCCGCTTATACTGTATTATGAGCAAATCCCAACTGCAAATCAAACAAACTGACAGAACGGAACTGTTCAGTGTTCAGTATAACAATAAACTAGCTAAAAGTAATATCAAGGTGAGTTTCTTAACCTTTAGAAAGAACAAAAAAACCCCCAAAACTGAAAAACATACCTCACTCGATAGCACCTGCTAGTGTATCCTGCTCAGTCCCAGAGTATTAAATGTTATTCTATAACACAGAAGATACTAAAGGCTGGCACTGGGATACACGTCCTTGTTATGTGACTCTTTTTTTTTTTTCTTTCTTACGTTTTCTTTGAAACATACACTAATTTAGACTGATCATTTTGGATATATATATACTAAAGTAATACTTTTTCTTACAGGTGAAAGTTTTGAACACAGAATAAGTCAGGAATAATCCAGGCTGCAAGGAAAACATTTATCATGGATTTGTAATGCCAGCAAACCAGAAAATGGACAGAAGATCAATAACACTCAGTAGAGGTTTATCTACAGCTCAGTTTTAGAGTGACACTAAACACAAACTTCTATGATCTTGAATGAGAATGCTCAGAAAATCTAGCACTGGATTTACCAAACTGAGAACAAAACCTCCAGACCAAAATGCTTCACTGTAAAGTATTGAAATATCTTCTTCAAAATAACTCAAGGTTTTCTTTCTGGAAGTGTACATGGTTTTTGTCCACATCTACTGATTGCCACCTGTATTATCTTTTATAATTTTTTCCTTTCTTTCCTCTGCAATGCTGATATTCTTGCTTTACTAGTCTTGGGCTTTTGGGACTGCTAACACAAGAAAACAGAATTAGGGCAATATAGCTGGATGATAGAAATTGGAATTTGGAATTCATATTAATACATGGAGGATATAAGCATAAACACTGAAGGACAGCTGGGACTAGCAAACACAAAAGATAAGTTAATAATCTGAAGAACTAAAGCATTGTTAAAAGTCTCATTATGAATCCTATACAATGTGGGAAGTAAGGCTGACATCTGAGCCATTTTCACAGTCAGTAAAAGCTGGTAAAACAAAAAAGATCCCAAGAGGACAAACATAAAAAGCTTTTCAACATGGGAACAGCCAACACAGTCATCCTTGGAGGTTTTCCAGACCCAACTGAATGTAGGTTGGAGCAACCTGCTCCAACCACCCAGGCACCCTGCCTTAAGCAGGAGATCACATTACATTACCATAGAGATTGCTTCCAATGTGTATTATATCCTCTGGATCTTATGTTTCTGTACATTATTCCATCAAAATTAGATTTCAACACAAGATTAGGCAAAAGATACAGAGCCTAATTTTAGGAAGTGTCTATAAACACAAAACATCAAACGCTTCTGGTAATGCAGTGTAATAAACAGGCAGTGCCCTTCTTAAAAAACCTCTGAAAACAATAAAAAAATGTTTTGTTTTAATAAGACAGAAAGGCATTTGGAATCAGTGCCTGGTAAAGTTACGGAGCTTATTCTGGGAGATGTTTGAAAACACCCAAAAGACAATGCAGCCACTGCTCACAGCCAGCATGACTTCACGACAGGAAAGTCCTGCTTAGCCAATCCAATTTCCTCTTATGACAAGGTAACCCACCTAGTTGATGAAGGGATGAGCATTGTAACCTTCTTGGATTTCAGTGAAGTTTTTGGTACTGTCCTACAGGACAGATATCTACAGGATCCTTCTGGACAAAATGTCCAGCCCACAGCTGGATAAACACATCATGTGATGGATGAGCAACTGGCTCACAGGTCAGGCACAAAGGGGCTCAAGTGAATGGGGTGACTTCAGACTGGTCACCTGTCACTAATGGGGTTCCACAGGCCTCAGTCCTTGGCCTTGTGCTCTTTAACATCTTCATAAATGACCTGGATGAAGGACTGGAAGGGATACTGACCAAGTTCGCAGATGATACAAAATTGGGAGGAGCTGTTGATTCCCTTGAAAGCAGAGATGCCTTGCCAAATCAGAGGGCTGGGCAAACACCAACCATCTGAAGTTCAACAAGGGGAAGTGCTGGATTCTGCACCTGAGATGGGGCAACCCTGGATGGACAGACTGACTGGGGAATGAGAGTCTGGAAAGCAGACCCATGGAAAGAAACGTGGGGGGTCCTGGACAGTGACAAGTTGAACATGAGCCAGCAATGCCCTGGCAGCCAGGAGGGCCAGCCCTGTCCTGGCGACATCAGCGACAGCATCACCAGCTGGACAAGGGAGGGGATTGTTCTGCTCTGCTCTGCACTGGGGTGGCCTCACCTCCAGTGCTGGGGGCAGTTCTTAGTGACACAATAGAAGAAGGACATTTATCTATTGCAGAGTGTTCAAGGGAGGGCAACAAGGATGGTGAAGGACCTTGAGGGGAAGCTGTATGGGGAGCAGCTGAGGGCATTTGGTCTGCTCAGCCTGAAGGAGACTGAGGGGAGACCTCACTGCAGTTACAGCTTCCTTGTGAGGGGAGGAGGAGGGGCAGGCACTGATCTCCTCTCTCTGGTGACCAGGGACAGGACACATGGGAATGGTCTGAAGTTGTGTCAGGAGAGGTTTAGACTGGGTATCAGAAAAGGTGGTTGGGCACCGGAACAGCTCTCCAGGGCAGTGGTCACAGCACCAGCCTGGCAGAGCTCTAGAAGTGCTTGCACAACACCCTCAGGCACAGGGGCTGCCTCTTGGGAATGGTGCTGTGCAGGGCCAGGAGTTGGACCCAGTGGATCCCTTCCAACTCAGCACTCTGTGACACTGCACATACACATACCTATGCAATTTTTCAAAACTCAGGAAAAATATAAGTAAATACTTTGAAAGTGCATTCATAAAAGCATCAACGAATGTTGATTTGAGATGGGGCTTCCCAAACTATGGAGAAAAGTATCTCTTAGACTCTGGCTTGTCCTCAAGAATAAACATCGCTAAGGAGAGACAGGAATTTCACAAAAGGCGCTGAAGAAAGAAAATATTTATCTGTCTGAAAGGCTGAAAGAAGAGACAGTACATTAAATGCAAAATATTTTATTTATTGCAAACAAAAGCTGTGATAACATTGCACAACACTGAATTTTAAGGTTTTGAAATCTCAAAAATCACTCTTGTGACTTTTTTTGCTTCATATATATCTTTATAATTATATTTTTACATTAGTTTTACATCATGACAAGAGTAAATTACTTACAGAAATTAAGACAAATTGTATATAGCCTGCCACCTTACTAGCGCTTCATTTATATGTAACAGAGTGTAACCCTTTAACTTTGATCTGAAAGGATTATTAGATTCAATGCTTTGCTAATCATACAACATAATGATACAGTCTATACCAATTGTTTTTTTAAACAATTAGAAGCATATGGGAATTTACTATGTGCTGTGTGTTTTCTACAAATGTAGGTAATAACTCACTTTGTTAGTTCGCTACAACAACAATTTCTCCCTTTTGTGTAAGATCTCCAGCAAAAATGCATAGATCCAACATTTTCAGATCCAATGCTGAACAGCCTGGAGGGCAGTAGAAAAAGTCCTGAGTGCAGGATGAATCCCTCGATGAGTCATCAGGAGGGACCCGGCCTCTGCATTGAACCCTGCTTCCTTAAGCTGTTGTGCAATTTCCTCCACATCCCAGCCTCCCTGTTCCTGGTTGGCCAGGAGGTGGGCAATAAGGCGTGGGCAGAAGGCAGTGGACATGCACTTCACCAGCAGCTTGGCATTGAGAAGCAAGGAGAGTATTTCAGCATCACAAGTGGAATCATCAACCTACAAAGAAAGAGAAATTCAAGGTAATTAAAAATTAATTACCAGACACAGCCATCAGCCAAAACATGTCACAATGGTTCTGACTGCACAGTGTGACCTTCAAAGCGAGGGGAATATTCCCCATGGATTAACTACAGGGATACACGCTTTGCATATGTCAGAATATGTAAAGGTATGTCTTTAACAGTCTACCACATTAATATAAATATTTGACCTGCACAAAGTTAAGGAATAAGAATGCTTAACAGCCTGGGATTACACCACCAGCTTTATAGACTTTTCACAAGTTTTCAGTCCCAGTGCAGCACAGATCACACAATTTAGCTCCATATCAAAAATGACACTCTGAGGAAGGTCAGAGCAGAGTACATTAAATTTTGGTTACTTTATATTAATATAGTACATTACCTTACACATGTTAATATGACAGGCAAAATTCACAGACTCAATCAGCTCCCACAGCAAGGATAAGGTTTTCAAAAGAATATAACATAATAAAAGTTGTGAAACATAGAGCTGCAACCTCTGAGACACTCTCTATGCCTCAAAAAATGTGGTAATGAGAACCAGATATATGATATATGAGAGATATATGAGAACAGAACATTCACTTGAGAATCTTGTCTGCACCTTTACAAATAACAATAAAGAACACTTTAAATTTCAGTTAATTTTAACATGTCCTTCCTGGGTTCTTTGAAATACAGTGCTGTGTTAACTTACAACTTAATGAAGCACAAATGAACAACTACATATAACCAAAAAAGGAAAGGGACCCCACCCAGAGGGAGCTTGACAAACTTGAGAGGTGGCCCTGAGCAATCTTCATGAAGTTCAGGGCCACATCTGACCCAGTGCAAGGACATGCATCTGGGTTGGTGCAACCCCAAGCAGAACTATAGGCTGAGCAGAGAAAGGACTGAGTACAACCCTGGGGAGAAGCACTGGGGATGTTTGTGGACAAGAATTTCAACATGACCCATCCATGTGCTCTCACACCCAAGAAAGCCAATCATATCCAACACAGCATCCAAAGCAGTGTGGGCAGCAGGGGAAGGGAGGATTCTGTCCCTCTGCTCTCCCAACCTGGAGTGCTGCGTTCAGCTCTGAGATCCCCAACATAAAGATATAGACATGCTGAAAAGAATTCAGAGGCCATCAGCATGATCAGAGGGCTGGAGCATCTCTCCTACGAAGACAGAGGGAGATGCAAAGTCTAGAGTCATTAAGGCCCCAGAGATACCTTACAGCACCTTCCAGTATCAAAAAGAGAGCTGGAGAGGGACTTTTTACAAAGGCATGGGTGACAGAACAATGAGGAATGATTAAACAGTAAAAAGGCAGGTTTAGATTAGATATTAGCAATAAATTCTCTACTGTGAGGGTGGCAAGGCACTGGCTCAGACACTCCAGAGAAGTTACAGGTGCCCCATTCCTGGGAGTGTTTCTAGGTCATGGAGCTTTGAGCTACTTGGTCTGTTCAAGGTGTCCCTGTCCCTGGCTGTGGGATTGAAACAAGATGATCTCTGAGTTCTCTTCCAACACAAACCATTCTGTGATTCTGTGATAAAAAAGGACCAAAGGAGGGCTAGACAAAATCAGTTTTCAATTACTGCACCTTATCAAGTTACAAATAAACTAATCAAATTACGATACCTTTACAAAACAATGCACTAGTTTAAAAGGAAAATAAAAACCTGTCTGGTTACTTTATGCTTAATTTTCTATAAAAATTATGTACCAACATACATGACTGGTACCACGGTGCCAGTAAGTAATAAACACTCAATGATACAGTGATTTAGCATCCCTGAAGAGCAATTTAACTGCTATACAGGACCACAAGATATGACTACTGTATACAGGGTGATTTGGCAGATTACAGTTGTAATCAAGCAATTTTAAATCTAATTGGTACAGCAAAGCACAAGGTACAGTTTACAAAACAATTCTAAGAACTGTAGGGGTGTCCAGCCTTTAGGCTATCCAACCTTAGTCTTTAATAATTTAATAACTGCTAAAAGTTAAGTACAGAAATGTTTTCCTGTTGAAGACAGGCTGATGATTAAATAAGTCAACAAACAGCTGAATATGAGCCAGAGTGTGCTCAGGTGGCCACAAAGGCCAGTGGCATCCTGGCTTATATTAGCAGGATTGTGTCCAGCAGGAGCAGGGCAGGGAGCATCCCCTTGTACTGGGCACTGGAGAGGTTGCACCTCAAATCCTATGTCCAGTTCTGGGCCCTGCACATGCAAGAAAGACCATGAGGTGCTGGAGCATGTCCAGAGAAGGGCAGTGGGCTGGGGAAGGGTCTAGAGACTGAGTCATATGAGGAGATGCTGAGGGATGTGGGGGTGTTTTTCCTGGAGTAAAGGAGGCTCAGGGGAAACATTATCGTTCACCAAAATGCCTGAAAGGAGCTTACAGTGAGACAGGGGCCAGCTTGTTCTCCTAATGTGATAGGACAGGAGGAAGCATCCTCAGGTTGTGCCAAGGGAGATTTAGACTGGATATTAGGAAAAAATGGAAAGAGTTGTTAAGCATTGGAACAGGCTGCCCGGGGACGTGGTTGAGACCTGGTTTGGAATGGACTTTGCAGGGCTGGGTTAACAGCTGGACTCAGAGAGACTTCATGGGTATTTTCTAATCTAAACAATTCTGATTCCAAAATTTCTAGTGTTGGCATCTTGCAGCACACCATGCAGCATACTAAGCCATTATCCAAACAGCTGCTCTCTCTTCTGAAATGGGACTGAAGGGATATTCTCTCCCACCTTGAAGCTATGTGTTGTCTCAATGTAGTATGGAACTTTACACAGGGCTTTGATTTTATGAACATAAAATGAAAATAGTAATTACAGTAGTGAGATTGACAGCAGATGCAAGATTTAATTTCAAAAAATTTTAGGCTACTACTCAGTTAAGGAAAAGTGCTATAAATTTGTGTGATTTCATATACCAAAAACCTACAAAATGGAGAGACAAATCTGAAAGAAGACCTTTCCTAGGATAAACCATTAAACATCTCAACTATACTATGGGGATGAAGATGCCCATGCAACACATAAGCAGAAACCTGTCTGTACTCACAAAGAAATGAGATCAGTGTGGTTTCACACATAACAAAACAGCTCACAAAAAGGCTCTTGGGGAGTGCCCCACAGCTCATCTTTAGGCCCAAATAGATCAGTGGTTTAAACAGGTTAACATTTCCCATTTTCTGACTTGCAAACTGTCTGAAGACCTGGTCAGGAAAAGGAAACTTTTGTAATTTAATTGCCTCCTGGCAACTGGATGGAGACATATGAAGGCAACCAGACTCTGTGAATGCCATTTCACGCAGTTAAGGCCATCGTCTGTTCCACAGTGAGTCTTTGGTCAAGTTTGACAGGTGTGGGAAGAACACAGAGACACCAAGGTTTAAGGAGAATTGCATTTAAAAATAGGCAGCAAAAAAGATCAATTGACTATTTATCAGTTTTACAACTCCAGATCATGTCCATTTTTTGGGTATCAACTGCACATGCAGAGACATTTCTTGTCATTAGTTTTAATAAAAATAACAATCTACAGAGATCCTCAATGAATTAATACATGTTTACATACCTTAATTAAGGTAGCTTACACACTGATCAGCTCTGTTTAAATAGAACTGTAAGATTTTTTTATTAAATCAATGCAAACATAGCTTAAGACTACATTTATTTAAAATTAATTTAAAATCATAACAACTAGCATTAAATTTAAAAAATTCATAAAACAATATAAAAGGCAAATGCACAAAGCATGCATTTTTTAAAAAAAATACACCACAGAGACTATAGTATGTTTTTTATGCTCAGCAAACCTATGATTCTCCAATCTAAAAAAGAGACAGCTCAGAGGGCACAGGGTAGATCGCAACATCACAAATATTATAAACGGATTAATTAAAAGCATTATCTCATTAAGAAAAAATAATTATGGAGCATCAAATTAATCTAGAGTGATCCGATTAAGAAAGAGAAAAAAAGCTGGGCTTTCTTCACTGTTGAATTCTCTGTCAAATGGTACTCCAAGATGTAAAAGCTCATCCATTACTCAAAACCAAGAAAGAAAACTACTGGCAGTTACTTAGCAGACACATACAGCTGAAAATAACCAAAAGTATTTCAGAGGAAGAGCTGTACATCTGCCCTATTTTTACTCCTCACTGGACTTGTAATTCTTCTATCTGTTCAAGGTTGGAAATCAACCTCCAGAGTTATTTTTGCCAGCCATACAACACCAAATATTAGCATACAGACTCCTAAATATACTATATTTTCATTTTCAAAATCACTCTTTTGAGTCTTTAAGACAGTAAAAGCCAGGAAGTAAAAAACAACCACCCTACTTTCCCAATTTTAGAAAGCTGTTTTTCTGGGCAGTCAGCTCAGTCAGAATCTTACTAATGAATCACTTCTGATTTGCCTGCAGATGCAGAGCCTTTGCTATCCCAAGACCATAACTAGGCTGTAAAACTACGACTATTGCTAATCCCAGAATCACTGCTCCAGTGATATGGAATGCAGCTGACTGCACTTTAAGCAGGTCTCAGAGGTGCAGGTATCTTCTGCACAAATTAACACCCAACCACTTTCCATATTGTGTGAATAAACTATGAGCCATAATAATGACAAAATCAGAGTGTATGTGTTAGAGAAAAATCATTATGCCTATCTAGAACTCCATGCTAAGGGTGTTAAATTTTTCATTAGAATAAAATCTTAAAGGTTTAAATGGAAGCAGCTTTCATTTTTCATATCCATCTCTCCTTCAGCAGAATTTGACAGCATAGATTTAGTGAGATGCCCACACACAATGTCCATGATTACAAGTAAAAGATCTAATGGGGATAATTACATTAAGAAGAAGTGACTTTTTCCTTGGCTTTCCTATTTAGGTATTGGCTAATATCTGCTTTCAAGCACTGAAGTGGTACCTTTGCTCTCATGAGAGCACTTGGGAGTACTGCATGCAGGTGCAGGGCCTCCAGCACAAGACATGGACTTACTGGAATAAGTACAGACAATCTTAGGAGGGCTGGAGCACCTCTCTGTGAAGACCAGTTGATAGAGTTGGGGTTTTCTGCCTGGAGAAGAAAAGGCTCTTGGGAGACCATACAACACCTTTTCAGTACAAGAGAGCTGTTGAGGGATGTTTTACAAGAAAATGGAGTGATAGGACAAGAGGAAATATCCAATCTAAACCAACCTTCTTACTTTAGGTAAAACAGGTACTGGAGATAAAAGTGCTTTTTGATTTATTTCTTCCTGGAGTATATAACTATAGAACAAATAAATAAGGGGAAAAGAAACCAGTGGCATAAAAAATCCTGGAAAAATAAACTAGAGAAAGATATTTAATCATAATCATCATTAGCTTATATACACATAATTTAACTATTTCTTTTAAAGATTAAGCCTCATTAAGTGAGTAGCCATAAATAGCATACACTGGAGAACACTAGAAATTCCATTATTTCACACAGAATTTGTGATTTTTCACCTTACATTATTTAGTAAAACATGTTATGAAGGTAGATTCAGTACTTTGTCACTGAAATTATAACATGCAAATGGAGTCCATGTATTTATTTCAGACTACATTTTTCTTGTTCCAGTTTCTATTAAAGTATTGATTAAACAGGTATTTGCACTGCTTATATATAATAACTCCCGCTTGTTTGATGCTTTAACATTATAGGTACCAACAGGCAACAGAATATTTACTCGCTCTCTCAGATGTATAAAAATCAGTTTTAAACTCTGAAAGATAACCCAGTGCCCAGACAAGACTGAAAACCCTCTCAAAAGCAATCTGACTTTTAAGGGCTCTACTGGCAGTAATAAGGTTATTTAGGTAAACTGATTTTTTAAATTACTCACACACTACACAACACAGGGCAAGAACAGTTATTTCTGTTACTCAGAAAAGACAAGAGGCAGTTCATTAAAAGATACACAATAAAAAGAGGGGTCTGCAATTTCAAAAAAAGCTTACACAAAAACTTGGTTGGTTTATTACAGGCAAAAGCAGTACAATTTCTAGTACCAGCACTTCAGCATCATCCTTAACTGTAAACATCCATAAAGCTGTCAGCAACATACAACAAATGGCTAACTAATACATCCCATCAGCAAGCAAGTGCTGTATCTTTCTCGCAGCCATGTTTGTGAGCTGTGTTAGCACTGGATCAGGGAATCAATATCTGTGATTCCCCTCTGCCAGATGTTATTTGTCCATTTCCTGTTTAATGTAAGCAGAAATGGCCTTCCTGTGAAAAATTAATTCAGCATTTTACAAAAAGCATTAACAGTCTGAATACTGTTTTTTAAAAAGCAAAAAGTAGGCATAGAGAATTATACTGAATAAACAACATTGCCATAGCTAAGTAATATATGCACTTTCAGTACAACAGCAAATAATGTAATCATAAGAGATGCATATAAAACAAGGAATAAGAGGTACTTTTTATACAATATATGAACAGCTTTTCCATTTAGCACAGTACTCTTCTGTAGTGCTTTTCTTAACACTGTCACATTCAAGGTACTGGCTAAGCTCTATGTCTGATGTAATAAAGTCAACAGTTAAACCTTCATTGACTTGAAGTAAAACATTAGACCAAAATTAACTGCTTTGAAAATTCTAGGTTATTCAGCACTCTTATAGAACTATGTGCTCAAATTAATATTGAATTTAGAAGGAAGAATTAGAAACAGCTTATCAAGCTGCCTCCTGTATAAGAAAACAAAAAAAAAATTTTTTTTGGACATGCACAGGTGTACAAAGTGCTTTATACTAGCAAGAAGCTAATAAGGTTCCTGGCCCTAAAACTCCAATATAATGTAATCAGTCTAGAGTGTAGGAAACTGAAAGCTGAAGCACACTAGAAAGAAATGGCCATATAAGAAAGCAATACAATTAGTAATCATTCAGAAAGTGCTACTGCAGAGCATTATGCTTTAAAAATAATTAAATAAAATGAACTCGGACACTAATTCCTGCTGACAAGCTTCTGAGTGAGTCACTTATACAGCAGCTTTCATCTGGTAACAGAAAAGTCAATTTTAAAAGGCTAAAAAGAACACAGATGAGAAAGCGCATGCATATCACTTATCAGATTTGTGCTTGCTTTTCAATGAGATCATTTTGTTTAAAAGTTATGAAAAAGCCTTGTTTTGCAGAAAGAAAATCTAAAATTGCAGGTGGTAAAACATAACTATCAATGTACTTTTGTTTTGGAGGATAATATTTATACATCTGTGTTTTGTAAAAAACTCATAAAATTGGTGGTTTATTGGCATTGGCATATTGGCATATTGGAAAGGGAACAGGAACACCTATGTGTTCTTAGCTTAGATACCAAACTCAAGTGGCAAACACTCCAAATTTCAATTGGATGCTAACAATGGCATTAGAATTTTGGTAGAAGCAGATATGTTGCATATAATATGTCCTGCTACCTTCTGTTCTACTGCTTCCAATTTTCATAGCGAACACATTAAAAAAGCTGGTGCTTCTTCCATTTTGGTAACAAAGTCCTTTTAAAGGAAAAATCAGCAATATGTGAGATAGAGCCTATGCTCCCTGATCCATTGCTTCTCTGGCTAGTCTTCACCAGTTCTGGAAAGGAGATGGATCATTTCTCAAACTTTTCAAAGGATGGAAAAAGAGAAAGCTTCTGTAATACAATATGCGCAAGAAGGAAAGACACAGCTCATGAGAAAAGAGACTTAAGGGAGAATCCTGGGAAAAGCAGGATGGAGAATATCTTTCCTAGGTAATAGAGAATGGTGTAAAAGTAGGGAATGGAATTTGCACATTTTGTTACAACCAAGGAACCTGAAAACTTTGTGGCAATCTGTATAACTAGAACAGAGGGTATCCATACAAGGAAGTTATAATTTCAATCTGAATTCCTACAAATCACAGTTTTAAAGCTTTTGTGTTCGGGAGATACTTATTTTAAAAGACACATGGTTTCATTTGTTTCCGTGTGGGCAATTTCACTGGGAAGTAAGTACCACATGGAAAATATAACATAAATTATTATTTTGTATCATAATACACAACCAAAAACTCCCTAAGATATGGTGCAGAATTTGAAAATATTAGCGATGAGGCTTTCCTACCTAAATACTGTAATTCTGGAAATTATCAGTGCAGTTAATTCATCCAGAGGAGAAAGCTATACTCTTTCACAAATAAGTCAGAGACAATTGGTTCCTTCTCTCTTGAAGCAGAGAGATTAGATTAGATTGCAGACCACAGCTAACATAAAACTCAGGAAAGTTAGGCTGCACATGCACAAGTTCAGTTAAGAGCTTCAAAAATTTTTAAACTCGGGTCAGTTTGCAGATAAAAGATAGAAGAAGATATAATGTTTTTGCCTAGGAGACTAATTTTCCTATTTTTAGGTGTTCCTTCTTATTTGCTGAAAAGCAAATACACAGGGAAAAGACAGTAATGTTATATTGCAATTGACAAATATGCATTAATGTTTTTCAGTTCTTGCCTAAAGAAAAAGACAGTATTTTGGTTTCTTCTTCAGAAACTTTGCTACAGTATGGAATCAAGTCTGTTCAGATTGGCACAAAAGTCCGTGAACATACCATCACAACAAAAACAGTGACATAACAGCTCTCCAAGTATATAAACAGATGGCACATTCCTCAGAAACAAGTGAAGTCATGTGACATACTATTATCACTTAAAAAACCCCTAAGTGAGGGAATATGAACACAGAGGAAACCATCTACTTCATGTAACAGAATAGTTTCTGTTCCACCACACTGACTTGAAACAGCATACAAAGTAATTTAAAGGAAGTGCTATGAAGTTTAATCACCTCAAGTATGTATAAAAGCTCTTACCAGCTCTGTGTTACTGCTCACTGTGGACACAATAACTGTGGAAAACCTTAATAATGGTAAGTGTCTCAGTAGTCTCTGCTTACTGCATGAAGATAAAAGAGCTAACTTATTACCTCAGCCTCTGAAAGGTGGTTTATTCAACTGTTCATACCTTAGCAACAGCTGTTATCTGCTCCAGCGCCACAGCATGAAGGTCTTGGTCTCTGCTTTCTAACAGCAGTTTCAGGGACGGCAGCAGGAGGGACCGGTTAAGCAGCAGCAAACATAATTCTTTTATACACTGAAATGAAAAGTAAACTCTCTCAGTGTGATCTCTGGAGACACTAACATCATCATTCACAATAAAATTTATGAAAATTTTATGTCAAATGCAAAATGAAAACCACACTTCCACAACAAATGAATTCCCTGCTGGGAACACCTCTTTGGAAACTTGAAAGAACAAATTTTTAAAAATGTGGAATACTGGTTAAAGTGCAACATTTGTTAGATTAAGACAAGGCAGTTACTGAATCACCATTACAACCAGGAGTTTTACTGAAAAAAATAACACAAGAATCACAGCATAAATTTAGCATCACACAACTTCAAGATGAAACTGACCAGCAAATATCTTCTAAAATAGAAGCAAAAAAAAAAAACCTTCAACAAATCTACTTGTCCCTTAGTTAAACAACCAATTTATCTTACATGTAATTTGTGAGTTGTTTTATTTTCCACAATATTGCAGTAATTTGTTCATTTATATATCAAAAAGCATTTCAACAGACAAATAATATTATAAACCAAATTATAACTTCCCTTTCCATTTCTGCAATTTCCAAGAACTTAGGTTGCTTGTCACAACTACTTCCCAATGAGGCCCATCAGAGATGTCCCATTTTCCAAGGCACTTTACACTAGGGACTCTGGATATTGTATGGTAGTTACACTGAAAATGGTATTCACCTCTTAAGAGATGCTCTCTGTTTCACTCCAACAATTTGAGAGCACTTGTCAAAGGAGGTCATCAGCTAAATATTAGGCTGCAAGAATGCAAGTCATGAATTTTTTATGTCCTCTGAAGTTTAATGACAACTGTAATAATTTAATGACCAAGATGATCCACACATTTAGTAGCATGGATTCAGTAGCTGTGAGCCAAAAAGCCTAAAAATTATTTGAAGATGAGGAGACATTAAATACTCCTACTGAAATGTACTGCATAGATAGCAGGCCCTGGCTTTGCCTGGGACAGGGAGCCCTCTGACTGTACTTGCTCAGTCTTTTCTAAATTTACAGCTTAAGGAAACAGAGCCTACAAGAATATATTCCATCACACTAAGTTCTGAGTCACTAAGGCAAGGCTTATTCTCTTTTTCAGACTTGTTCCTTTAAACCTTTATTCAGTACTGCTACTGATTGTCAATGCTTAGAATCACAGAGTAACAGAATATACTGCACTAGAAGGGACTCACAAGGATCATCCAGTCAAACTCTTGGATACCCCAAGAGTCAGACCATGTGCCTAAGAGCATTGTCCAAACGCTTCTTAAATTCTGTCAATCTTGGTGCTGTGACTATTTCCCTGGAACCCTGTTCCAGTTCCCTGTCACCCTCTGGGTGAAGAACCTCTTCCTGATACCCAACCTGAACACAAATGACACAGCTTCAGGCCATTTTCCTGGGTCCTGTCCCTTTTCACCACAGTAAAGAGATCAGTGTCTGCCTCTCCTCCCTTTACAAGGAAGTTGTAACTGCAGTGAGGCATCCCCTCAAGTCTCCTCCAGCCTGAACAGACCAAGTGACCTCAGTCACTCCCCAGTCAACTCTTCCTCCAGACCCTTCATCACATTTGTGGCTCTCCTTTGGACTCTCTCTAACAGTTTAATGTCTTTCCTATATTGTGTCACTCACAACTGCCCCCTGCACTGGAGGTGAGGCCGCCCCAGTGCAGAGCAGGACAATCCCCTCCCTTGCCCGGCTGGTGATGCTGTCCCTGATGTCGCCAGGACAGGGCTGGCCTTCCTGGCTGCCAGGGCACTGCTAGCTCAGATTCAACTTTGCATCATCCAGGATGCTTTCCCCAGTGCTGCTTCCAGCCTCTTATTCCCCAGTCTGTGTGTACATCCTGGATTGCCTGGCACCTTCCCTTGATAAACTCCATACAGTTGGTGATTGCCCATCCCTGAGATTTGTCCAGGTCTCCCTGCAGGGCCTCACTATCCTATCAACAGCTCCTACCAATTTACTGGCATGGGCATGCTTGTTGTGAATGATATGACATGAATCAAGGATTAGGAAAATTAAATAAATATATTAAGCTTTGTGTGATCATTCATATGGTTATTAAACTTCTGTTCATTTCATATTCCACTGCATTTCTTTTGAGCTGCATACCTTCAATTCCAGCAAACTTACTGAATGCAAAGTTACGGATTCACTCTTCTTTTCTTGAAAATGTGTACTTACAGCAATAGATGTGGCTTATATTCAGAAAAATAAATTCTGAGAGTCATAAAATACATAACCTGAGCAAAACAGCATTTTTTTGCTGTGACATTTTCCTCTCAAAACCAGCTGGACAAGTTGAATAACTTTCTGCCTGATGGCTGCATGTCTAGCAGACATACCCAGTCTTAACGATCACACCTAAGTACAGAAGAAGCCATAATCTCTTTTAAAGTATAAATACACATTCCATCAACTGCATTCCTTTTTCCACAGGAAGGGACTGGACAGCTTGCCAGCCACGTAAGACTGTCCAAATAGTACAAGTACCAACTTGTATCACTGCCACTAATGACTGAAGGGCTGCTCTGGAATTGAAAACCCCAGCCCAAGAAGGAAGTCAACACCGACAGCACTTCTCAGAGCAACGTTAGTGGGTTTCTGTTCTGCAGTGAGCACTTGAAAGCATTCAAGTATCTGCTGCCTGCCATGAGAGGCTCTGCTTAGAGGGGGTTTGATGTTACCTGTGAGAGGGTCAATGGAAGGCCCAACTCAAAACCTGAATTACCATGAGTTATTTGAAACTTTTGTTTAGATAACTTCTGTCTTCTATGTAGTTATGCAGCTATCACTGCAAATGCACTGTGACACCAGTGAGGCAAATAAACTGTATGTCATAGGAGTCTGTTTTGGGTCCAGTATTATTCAGTATTTTCATGGATGGCTTGAAGGGCTAGATAACGAATACAAACAGCATTATGTCTTGAGAAGCTAAAAACAGACTGAAAAGCAGCATTTAAATTCAACATTATCTGAAGAAAATGAACAGACAACTGTGTATGAACAAAATCACACAACCTAAAATCATATATAAACCCCAGGGAAAACTAGCTACAAAAACGGAGACTAACTGGCTGCTGTATTATTCTAGGAGATAAATATCTCATGGCCACTAGGACCCCAGGGTTATTACAGATAAGGGACTAGATACATTCTCCCATGTTAACTGACACATGACCCATAGGCTGATAGAAGCACATGAGATATTCAGAGGAGTCACACTTTTAAAAATTACCAGGGGGAGAAGGATTTATCCCTTTCTAAAGGGATTAATCAGGCAGTGCAGACATTGGACAACCCAAATATGTGTCTTCCAGGCAAATATAACAATGCTTTCTTCCACTAAAAGAAATGGAAGTATCTATCCATTGAATAATGCAAACTAAACCCCAAAACAAACAAACTGCACAAAAATCCCCCCCAAGTAAACACAGACACAGATATAAAGATTAAAGCAATGTAACTATCCAAAAGACATTAAAAAAAAGGACTTGGCTTAAAAACCTAGATAGACCAGTAGAATATGGAATGAAAGACTTAAACCCCTTCATGACTATATCCAAAGATAGTTTTTCTAACTTCTAGATCACATGACTTGAAGTTACATGTGTTTTCCACTACAGCCTTTCAACTTGGCAAGGTAATGGAGAGAACTTGAATGGCAAATGTTATTCATGATAATTAACTGGTTTCAGGTTTTAGAATTCCATCATTCCAGACTTGTCATCTTAATCAGTATTTGCTGAAATGTGAAATCATCTAAACAGGCTAACTGTCAGTGAACACATTTTCATCTTATTCAGCCACATGACTGCAAATCTGTCTTTCGAGCACTTAAGCACTGTAGCCATAAATACAAATAAATTACTTAAATTCGTACACATCATTTTCCCTCATCCCAAGCAGTGACTTATAGGAATACAGCCTGTGTTTGTAGGTAATTGTACAAGTACACATTGTAGTGCAAGTCTTTGTTACTGCACAGAATTCTAGCCATAAAAAATGTATTTTACATCAGTAAGGCTGTTTAAAGCTTGAAGATCAGAGTAACTTCATATATTCATATATGATACCTGTATATTCATACTTACATGGTGGTTGTTTCAACATCCTGAACCATTAAAAAAAAAAACACAGGAAGGCAGCTCCAACCAAAGCTGTCTACCAATACCAACACTGTGTGTAAACAGTGACTTGTCATGGAGATCAAAGAAAAGTTTAACCAACTAAGAGAAATGCAAATCATGACCCCTTCTTGAGCAGAACTCTTGGTGAGTTGACTGCTGCATGACAGTGAAACAGAGGGATTTGTGTCCCTGATTTACCAAGGTGAGGCAGAACATTCTACTTTGACAAAGTTCAGCTATTCCTATGCACATTAAGATTGTGAGTTTACAAGCTATAATGCATAATTTCTACACCTTACAAAGAAAAGCTACATATAATTATATCAGTCCCAGAGATACAGAGACTTGACTTCCACCAAACAGTTTTGGTGGGATGAATAAATTAATAAATGTACTTATCATTTCAGCTTACTGCCACCTTCTGGAATCATGTTTTATATAGATTACTGAACTTGACTCAGAGCAGTGTGTTTGACTAGGAAAAAAACCCACAAAAAACAAACAAAAACCCACACACCCACCTGTCTGTATTTTAAACAGAATGTGTTGTTTTTATACTGCTTCTCCTCCTAACATCAGCTGTTTTCTATAACATACAGTGATAACATAAAGATAATTATAAGAGATTAATCAGCCTACTAAAAATATGCACGACTAATCTGAAATTGTGTGAAGTTTATTAAGAAATTCGCCAGTCTGTCTTCATTAAAATACAGTGTTTACATACAAAACACTTCAATAATTTTATACCTAAGAGGGACTTTTATTGAAGTATGCATACTCAGTCAGGGAAAACAAGTTAGAACATCATAGATACTACTTAGCAATTACTTGTATATTTAGGTTTTTTCAATCACCATGTTTTTCAGGGATTCCTTACTAAATCTTTATGCATTTATTAGTAAGAGAATTACTGATAATTTAAGTAACAGTTTTTGCAACACTGATTTAAATGACAATAGATTATTAAAGCATTTTTACAAATACATTAAAGAATAATTTATACTGGAACAGACCTATAAAGATCAGTTAATCCAACCAGCCTCCAAGTCAAAGCAAGTCTAACAATATCAAACTGTCTGTGACATGATTCAGTCAAGTCCTAAATATCTACAAAGACACTCTCCTTGTCTCTTCTAGGCATCTACCTGTTCTAATGTTTCATTACATTAAGTGTGAAAAATGTTTTCCTTGGGTGAAATGAGAATTTTTGATGATGTAACGTGTCACTATTGCCTCTTGTCCTACAAGTGAGCATCTCTGAAAAGAGACTGACTCTAATTGCTCTCCTTGTTTCCTCATCCAGTTCTCAGCCTCTCTGTTAGCCCTCCATTGGACTTGATCCAGTATGGCAAAATCTTACTTGTAGGTGGGACCTTGAAACTGGACTCATAAACATGATACCCAAAGTTAAAACTTACCTTGACAGGGAGCATGTGCTTTGTCTCATACAAAGAACGGCAGATTTTCAAAATTTCATTTCCTGTGTTCTCCTTTTCCTCAGGTGGGCACCTCTGCAGCATAACAGTCCCCAATTTCACCCACAGATTATCATCTGTGCACGATCTGCCCAGTAAAAAAAGAGATGTATACACAGTATAAATATACATACACCATTTTCTGTAGGTTGTTTCTTGTGTGTGACTTAAAAGTACAACCTCATGAAAGAAAGACTAAAGTTTTGAGACAAGTTACTGTCCATAATGCCATCACTCTTTCAGTGCAAAGTTTAAATTACTTGGAATTATGACATGCTTATTTCAAACCCTGAGGAATTATACACCAGATAAAGACTGATCAAACTGGAATAGCATTGGATCTTCCCCTAGCTTTACACCAGCTGACTTCCCAAGCAGAGTGGTATCAAGGGAAGGGTAACAGGAATCCAGCATTCCTAATTTTGTTTGCTTCGATCACATTCTAACACCTTTGGTTTCTCAAGTATTTGTCTCTTGCTTCTGAGAGGAAAAAATATAGCCAGATTCATATTTTAACTTTTAAGTCCAGTGAGGACAAACAAAAAAACTCTTCTCTACAGCCCATCCAAAATGGGTAGGAAAGTGAAATTACACACATCTGAACTCTGCTACTAGATATGGATACAGTTATATTGGTTCTACATATTTAAAATGTTCTTTTAATTGCACTAAGAACCTCATGCTACGTCACCATTACAGAGTCAGACATAAGCAGACAGTAGATACACGTAAATTTCATCATGCAGTATGGCAAAGGCAGCGTTTACTTTAAAGTTTTCTTGCTGCAACGTTTTTTCACCTAGTGCCATTATTTGGTAGATCATGGAGATGCTTTGGATACTTTTGTTAGGAACAGGCATACTGGCTAGGAGTGGATGTACTGACAGAAATGGGTAGCAGACCACTTTTAACTGAGAGCACGAAGCACAACACCGGAACACACCTACACTGCCATGTTCAATTCAGACCTAAAATCATGCACAATCACAGCTTATATAATGACTGCATTAAGCCACAATAACACAAACTCTATGTTCACCTGTGAATAAACTTAAGAACACACAAACAACATTTTAAAAATCACCCCATCAATTTCTCTGGTCAGTAATCAGCATCCCAAAGACATTGTAAACTTTCCCCTTCAGCTTGAAAAAAAACAAACCCGAGAATAAGAAAACAACTCACAGCAGGACCAAAAGTGGCAGTTTGGTATTACAATTTAGCGTAAATTAAGACACTCATTCAGTACATGTGACAAGACGCAGTAAAGTGCTGTTAAAGTGCTGCTTTTCCAAGTTATTATTTTACAGCAATAGTTAAAGCAACACATTAATATAATTGTAAATGAAGTCTGTTAGAGAGTCTGTTGGATTGACATACCAAGTGTCTGACAACTCTGGAGAGGACAACCATCAATATCTACTATTTCATGCATAAAAGCTCTCTCCTGCTCATTGTCCACTTTCAAAAGTACACACTGTAAACAAGTAAAAGCAGCTCCACATGCAGCTGTCATTACAGCCCAACAGGAAAACCAGACAGAGAAGCTAGGAGTGGGCAACTTTGAATGCAAATTAAATAGAAGTCATTGTCTTCCTTCCTTCTGACAATTTAATTGAACCTTTCCATCAGTCATAGTCACTGAGCACAGAGCTGTCAGAAGTCTGGCTGGGAACAGCAGAGCTCCTCTTTTCTGCTTCTTTCAACGTGATGGGTCGAACCGCAAGATGCCAGATTATTCAGCTAACAGAACATGAGGCACTGAATCTGTGAATCCCCGGCAAGGACAGGAGAAGGAAAAAATCCTTGCAACTCCACCTTTGCTACTGGTTAAAGGGATAGCTCCTGCTCTGTGATCCATTTCTTGTTTAGAGACATACACTCTAAATGAATTTTCATTTCTAAAGCTGCTGCCCCTGGAGAACATTAAGAAAATCTCTAAGAATTTCCCATTAGAAAAAGAAAACAAAAAAATCTCACTACAAAAGACAAAAATAACCAGAAAGATGCAAGGTCATCAAGGCTTGCCATATGCAAGTTTATTTAAGTAAAGTATTAGATTATATAGTTTACATACATAAAGCTTTTCTTATCACAATTCCTTATAACTATTTCAAGTGCTCCTGTGCACTATTAACAACTATTGGCTATCTCTAATTAAAACCAAAATTAAGTCACCAAAATCTGACACCTACAGGCAGAATTCAGTTTTCTTCTCCCCTCAATTTTACTTTAGTTTAGCTGTGGTTATAAAAAATTATTTCTCCTAATGAAAAAAGCAATTACTTCAAAACCACAGCAGAAACAGCTTAATTTTTTCCCAAAGCCAAAAGAGCAAAATCTGGGATTAAGATTAAAAAAGTGAACTAAGGTACTGAGTCTCTAACACAGGGGTTATTTCAGTTCCAAAACACCTTATCAATATTTATAATAAATATAAAAAATGCCTTTTGAATGTAGGCAGCGAGTTCCAAAGGACTGCAGAGCTTCAGGTACTGTCAATAATTTTTTTAAGAAACAGCTTTATGAAATGTTTAAAACGACATCTGACTATGAAACAACTGAGTGGAAAAGCATGCATGCATAACAAGGGTATGAAAATAAAATTTTTAAAACCATATGGCTTTCAGTGCAGACTGAAACAACCAAGCTACCTCAGTTTTCTCACAGTAAACACGGCATATGATGACAAGAAGAGAATCACACTTGTGATAATAAGAATTATTTTAATTGGAGTGTTTTAGAAAACAAGAACTCCAAAAAACATTAAGTATGGACTTACTAACACAGGTTACAAAAATTAAAAGCCTACCAAAACCACCCTCAAACATTAGTTATTTTATTTCTCTTTCCTTTTAAGACTTTACAGAATGTAAATTGTGTTTTTCAGCTTTATATTCACTTGTAAGTATTACATATTAACTGCTAGATTGAAAACCTAAGTTCTAAGTATACACATGACTCAGACTTAAAGTCCCCAGCTCCTGTAAGGGTCATTACATTGGCTGTAAACAAAACGTGATATGGTCCTCTTCTGAAGGGGAGGACGAAAGAAAAAGTGAACAAACATGTTAATACATATAGTTTTAACTTGATGTTTTCCTCTTTGCTCAAAAATTTGTTAATACAACTTGCTTTAAAATGAAATTGTTTAAAATACCACTAACAAAACAGTTCCTGTTCTTTACTCCCAATCATCCTAAAGAGAGGATTTTCAGGAACACATGCACATACATACACAAACCCCTAGGCTGCTAAGCATAGCTGAATGCTGTTAACATGGAATTATGCAACAAAGGGAGAAGAGGGAAGAATTGTGACTATGTAATTGCCTAGGAGCCACACTAACTACAGACTCTAAATGAGTTAAGATTCAGGTGACCCAAGTACTTGCAGAAATTTTCACTTCCAAGACCACTAAAGTTGAAGAGGTATCCCACCTCTGAAATTTGGTCCAAAGCTAGTTGTGACTACACCTTTTTCTTTTTCTATTCTTCACTTTAGGAAGTCAGCCTGAAGGAACATAATACCAAGAGGGAGATACAGTTACATAATTTTTAATGTCCTCTGTAACTGAACAGTAGACAAGAACTGCCCATAAAAAGGAAGGGTTCTCCTTTCACAAACTCTTTAGTCTTCCTGTTCAACACAAAGAAAAAGGATTTTCCTAATTGCAGCAGTATTTCACTTGACCTTTTGCTCTTTAAGTTTTCTTTTTTGTTAAAGGTAGCGTGTATATTTTAAAAAGTTAGACAATTTCCACTCACTGTAATTTTCAATTACAATCAAAACCAAAACTTAAAATGAAAGCTGAAACATGAATTTGTGACAGATCCCACAGTAGTCCTTTTAATTCTTAACATACCCAAGACAATTTTTGGCTTTGAAAACCGTCACTAAAGAATTTAGGTTCATGCTTATCCAGAAATTCCAGTCAAACTGAAAGGCTGAATGTGAAAAACCTCTACAGATTAACTTGTAACCCACCAGTTCTCTACACATACATAAGATAGTTACTCTTCAGAAAAAGACAAGCCTTAACTTTTCTGAAAAAATCAATGCACATAAACACTTTGTGTGTAAATGTAGTCCCCAAGTTAAAATAGGTTGTAATCAATACCCCTAAGTAACCCAAAATAAACATCATTTAATGACTCTAACCTAACTACTGTCAGACATGGCTAGCCAATAATATATTCATATTACTGCTCTCTGAAACATATGTGACTGTTTCCTCTTAACATGAGTTTATTTGAATCCTTAGATCTTAGAAGTGATTAGTAGTTACAGAATACGACAGCTAAATTTTTTACTTTCAAATGTATTCAGAAAGTCACAGACAAAACCCAAAGAACTGATAAAATACAATGCAGTCTGTATGTTCCAAATTACAACTTCCGGTAAATATTGATTTTGCCACGTGAAATTGTGAAGTCTTATTATTATTTCAGTCTTAAACTGGTTTGGATGATTTATTCAGAGACAGAAATAATAGGTTGTGGATCTAGACAAGAGAAGTGCCATTACCCTCCCAGACCTCCTGCAGACTGTCTGCCACATCTGTCTGAACATCAACTTTCAAAGGCCTTTCTGCAAAGTGTAACTTTGAATACTAAGAACAGTCAGAACTTTCTGTTCTTTTTTTATGAACTTTGTGTATACTGCTAAAAACGAGCAAAATATGTAGTTTGAAATTTAAGTAGACAGAATACCTCCTGTACAAGAGTTCAGGAAATAAAATGTTTTTTTGCCTTCCTCCATGACATAGATTACATATGTGTGTATACAGATTTTACAAGAAACTGATTGCAATTCTGCTTTAAATAAACTATTTATTCCTCCCCATATGACCCTTTCCTACCAGCCATGTTTGAATTATTTGACTGAAAACAACATGATATCAAGCAAGAAGACTTTGAACTCTTTTCTTACACAGTTGTTTGAAGAAACACTCACCCATTGCTCCTGTCCATCGGCGGCCAAGCCTGAAGCAGCAAGGCCAAGTGCTGAAACTCAGACAGACCTTGACTAGACTCCAGAAGTCCCAGGAAGAGATGGTATCTTTTCTCTTCATTTTCAATATCTGTTATCTCTACCTGAAGGAGACAAAAACCAACAAACAAACAAACAAACCCAGATTTTTTTTTCCCCAGAAATCAAAATTTTAAAAGCAATCAACAAACAATCTGTGAAGAACATCACTGTTCCAAAACAATGCAGGAAACACTGTGAACATAATTTTCCAGGAAACCTATTTTCTTATCTCTCATTTTCAACTACATTCAAATAAAATGGGAGAATATAGATCATGTGAAATGACTTAGGAGGATATTCCTAGCACAATGTAACTTCACCCAGTTACATTCTTTGATTAGTTCAGAGGATCAGACCTCTGTCTTCTTCAAACAACCACAAATTCCTTAAATTATTTTTCTCAATGTAGAGACATATATACACATACACATTTTCAAAGACTATGTCCAGTGCTTTTCTAATATGTACTACTCTCACCCACCCATAAAAATTCAATAGTTTGATCTGAATTTAGAGCACCTCATCTTTTCTCACCAATAAAAGAGCCTTGAAAGATGCTACTCAAATAATCTACGTGGTAAAGAACATTTGCTAACAAGTAATGCACTATTTCCCGGCAGAGGTGTTTGAACCTAAGAAAAACAAAACCCCACTCTCGACGATCGTCCTGAGACGATTTTGTCTCGGGATAAGCGCCCATCTCTGTTCAAAACCTGCAGTTTTAGCCCAGACTTGAATTTACCAGTTGATGACAGTTTCCTTTAAAAGTTATTATTGCCTGCAGTTTCACGGTAAAAATGTGCAAGGTAAAAAGGTCTGACTGTCAAAGGATCCAACTTCGTAAACTGTGTAAATGAGATCCAACTTGCTATTGAATGAGAAGTAACTTCTGTTTAAAAGTTTGGATATCACACCAGGAGGGCTTTCACAAATGGAATAGCAATTCACTGCCTACCTGACATACTCAAGTTTTTGGAGTTCAACAACTATTTGTTACAATAACAAAGTAGCACCCCCTCTGTATTATTAACATATTCTAAAATAGACTTTTTCTTCCAGAGTCCAGAAACTTTCAGAATATCAAACACTTCAGTTTCATCTCATAATTCTGCTGAAGATACAGAGCATTAAATGTTAACTTTTCTGTTTCAGCCCAAGTAGTTCTAAGACATCAAACATGGACAAAGTTTTCCTTAGTTCTACAGCTACTCTGAAAGATTAAAGATCGCATCCCAATCTCTTCAAAGTGTCTCTGATACATCAAGGGCAAATTTTCAAAAGAGGCTGGAAAACAAACATTACTGATGCATTTATGGAGTTGCCTACATAATCTGTGACTTTCAAATATTTAGTGTTGAAAAACTGTTTGCTTCTGTCTCCAGAGTAAATCTGAAAGCACCATATATTAACACATTTCAGATAGTGAAAAAATGTTTCCTAGATCTGGCCACTTGAAATATTTTTCTTTACTGTATATGTCATACAGAAGACATCAGTTACCCACCTGTAACATATATACTTGGTAATATATAATATTATAGTACTAGATATTGAAATGACAAGGCTGAAAAGAGATGGGAGGTAAGTAGGAAAGGAAAAAAGGGTCAGAAGACTTCAACCTCTAAGGTTCAAAATCCTTACTATCTTAGCAAATTAAGTATTAGCTAGGTAACAGATGCTCTCACACTGCTCACCCATCCCCAAACCCCCTTTTTAGAAAACTAGCTCTTTATAGATTGAAACCAAGTACATACCATCCTGGATGGTCCACTGAGTACATTTTATTATATCTGCACAAACAGCGTATTACTTCAAAACACAGACTAAATGTTAAGATCTTTCTAATGTTAACCACAAAAATGGCAATAAAGGGCAAACACAATATCAATACATGAGAAAAGCTGTCAGAGAAGGTCCCCCATTAGTACAAGAGAGTAGATCAGACATGCTATTCAACATGAACTGAATTTCAATAATTCTGCCTAATAATGCATCATTACAGACTTGGGGTTTTTTTATGAGAATCTAGTGCCATTATTTTGTGTTTTGGACAGCTGGATCCTTGCAACATGACTGCTCATGACATAACACAAACTAATTCAATTGAAGTCAATCAGAAAAATTACCTTTCTATTCTCAAACACAGAGAGCATGTCTGCAGCATTTCTCTCTACAATGGCCTTTTATTGAAGTCATCTATGTTCCTCACTAAGAGTAACAAAAATAAAGTGAAGTTTCTACAGTGTTAATGATTCGTAGTTTTTAAGAAGACTACAGAAAATTCACTCTTTATATGGCGTTTTAGATGCATGTCACTTTCATTTAACAGGAAACCAGTGAAATTTCAAAGTGATAGCCTCTTGCTAGAAGGAAGCAATACCTTGAAACAGTAAACAGGAATGAGATTTTAATTTATATTTACTATGCGTGCGTATGTATATACATACATATATCTAAATAGATGGATCTATATAAAACAGAGAACTTAAGTTTTGCTCTGTATTTCTGTCTCTGCTTTCTGAGTCTGAGGGAGAGCACGGTGAGGAATCAGACACCTCCCACAGCAGAAACAGAGCATGCTATCTGTAAAAAGGTATAAATTTATAAAGTGAAAGTTAGCTGAGATGAGTTGCTGAGGTTAGTCAAGTCTCTTGTTTTGTTGTAACAACAGATTAAAAAAAAAACCAAAACACTTTTAACTGAATACTCTGTAGCGATTCTGGGTTATCTATTCAGATGACTCTGAATGTTGTAGCAAAGGGTAATGGGACAATATCACTCTGTTTCCCCTTCCTTTCTTTTTTTTTTAAGCAAAACCCCAAAACTTCTTTTGAAACCACTCCAAGGTTAACCATGCAAAGATAACCCGCCATGAACTGCTCAGAGCCTTCTAAACACATGTGCTTGTGTAGAAAATTTATTCTGTCAATAAACAGAATAATGAGGCCCACAGCCAGGCATGAACTTCAGATGACCCCCAAGAAATATGAAAAACAAGTGGAAAAAAAGAATCAAACACACCACCAAACAACAAAAGCAAGGAAAAGGAAAGCAAGGGCTTTCAGTTTTGACAACAGATTTGCTCAATTCTGACTTGATTTTCCTCAGTCTCTTTGGCTGTAGAACACAGCTGACATTAAAAGACTGCACAAATATTTAGCACAATGGGAAAGTCAATTAGGGGAATTAATTGTAGAAATTATACTATTGATAGATTATAAAAAAAATACAAATTAAGTAAGCCAAAGCTTATGTTAAGCTGTTGAAATTCACAATTTGATATATAGACTATATATGCTCAGAATCAAGAATATACAAACACCTGCATGTTTAATGTTCCTCCAAAAAATCATACAGGATATTCACAAAGCAAAATACTGGCTACACAAACAGCATGAGCTTGTCATAGCCTAGGAGTGATTCAGTGCTGAATTAAAAACTCTGGACTTAAAATTTCTCCTCAAATAAATCCAACTTTTCTGCCTTATGATCAAATTTTTCAGACTTACCTTAAATCATATTATTATAAGACACTTTCCTCACAGATTAGATCCTATTAAATGCCCAAAATGTTGAGAGCACTCAGTTTATTTACTTTCAATGCACAAAGCTTTGACTCATCATGTTGTTCTACAGATTTGTTATTGCCTTATACTCATCACCTGTGGTATGGATGAAGGAATCCAAATATGAAAATTTGCCTCACGAGTTAGCTCTGTAGCTTCTAGAAACCTACAGTTTTACAAAAACTGTAAGATTATATACTTGAAGAATGATAAAGTTAAATAAAACTGTGGACATCATACATGACTCATAAAAATGCCTTTGGCATGGCAGACTGCAGAATCAGTTGCTTAGTTTGGTTTTTATCTCACTCCTGAAATCCAAGTTAGTTTAAAACCAGTATTTATAGCAACTGTGAAATGGTGCTGTATCTGAATTGCACCCTTAAGTTATAGATATCCACTACAGTAATGGTCTCCTAATCCTATAGGACAGACACATCTGATAGACTTGTAAATGCTTTATTGCCAAAGCCACATAATTTGACAGTCTGGTGCTGACTGACTCGTTTCATGAGAGCGCCTTTGTTTGAAAAGAAATGGAAATGCCAATAAAAAGATCCAGCCAATTCAACCCTCTCCTTCCTCTGAGATAACAGAAAAGTGCTATTTTTGTATGAGAAAGGTGAGCAGGAAAACTAATGCAGACATCGACCTCCCTCTGCCCAGTGGTATCTATTCTGCAAATTCCATTTTTACTCTATGTTAATGTGACAGAGCCACAGTTTTCATCAACAGATTTTGCTCACTATAAAGGAAATAAATTATAAGGATGTTTATAAATGAAACCAGAAAAATATTTTCCTTCACTGTAATTGCTTGTTTATTGAGAAAAGCTATATCCATGCTTAAAACCAACTCCGTGTACTAAAGGCAGAAAAATTTGCAGTTACCAAGGAATGCAACCAAAACTTACTGTTTTACATGATTATAAAATTAATTTTATTACATCTACCAGATGGCAAACATAAGTATTTCAAAATGTGTTCATGTTTGACACTGCGGCATAAATTTGAATTAATACGGCCTTGAAAATAGAAACACTGAGCAGGCAATAGCTCCAATAGAAACACTGAGCTACAATAGCTTGCAATCTGTCAGAACTTCCTTGAAAAATGCACTGGGTATTTCCCACCCCACTGCCCAAGCTGTAACAGTGGAGAATTCATCTGTGCTGCATCTCAAAATAATAGGCAGGTGTGACATCAAAGATTTTACTCATATTTGAGACAGGGAACACTGATGCTAAAACTTCCTTCCACTCATTAGAGAGGGTTTATAAACAACCACTAAAAGGACTGGTAGCAATTTGACTGCATTGTTGTAATTGCCATCTCAGTGTGCTGCTCATGGCCCAAAAACACAACAGCCATGCCCCAAGGAGTTTACAATCTAATTAAGTAAATCAGCAAAGGAAATACTGTCCTTCCCATGCAACAGGCCAGTAGGGATTGGTCACTGAAGAAAGTAGTCTTTGCACTTTGCTGGTCAGCCTGTTACCTTTCTGCTGGTTTCTGTGGAGCTACTCAAAGTCTGCACAAGCCTACATTACTGAAACCTACCTCCAAGTACAAGGCTGCAAAACTAAATGCTTGTTACGAAGGACATATAAAATTACAAGTTAAATAGAAATTTTAAAGTCAATTATTCCCAATATGAACACAAGTGTTAAAATTCAGTAAAAAAAAAAATCCCCAAACACAATCTGCAACATTATACAACTGTTCCTGAAATTCCATAATAGCTTTTAACAGCTATTATTTATTTCATTCTCTTCAAACTGTTTCAAGATGCTAGAAATCCTACCAGCCTTGATGTTAGACACATTATGTACTTGTGAAACAAAGCAAAACCACAAGCACACATTAAACATCTTATTCAAGATCTTCACATGCCAGAGCAACAGCAAACCCTTCTTAAAGGCAAAACCACAAGTGCTATACTCTGAAACACACTACTGGCATCCTATTAGTTCTAAACTAGGGTTTCTTAAAAAAAAACCAAAAATTAAACAACTTGTAAATTGTCATTGAGGGGAAAATCCTCCAGAACGTATGGTCAGGTTGGGGAGAGTAGTAACAGGCTTGGAAGAAAACAACACCATGTCATTCAGCCACTACTCCACCAGCATATAGGTAAGGGCACAAAGGATGGAGAAAGTCAAGGGCAACCCCGAGAGCAGAGCTGCCAGCTCGGGCACGGACAGTTTGAGACACCTGGTAAAGGCAGGTCAGTAAGAGACCTCATAAAGGACCCAGAGAGATGAGGAACACTGAATACAACTGTTTTGTGAGACATGCACTGGAAGTCATAGATACAGAGAAAGGGGGAACTTCTACTCATTCTCCATACTGTTTTTTCCCCTCACTACATTTATAGTCTTATTCTTCAAAGTTTAAGAGGTTTTAGTGCTGGAGGAGGCCATTACTGCAATCTATTCTGACATATTTCTGTGTACAATTTTATCCAGTTATCTTGCACTAAAATTGTAACTTCTGTTTTACCTAGAATACTTCCTAATGGGCTTAGTATTTTTGACTTAAGAAAGCATGTTTAGTCCCTTTCTGGTAAATTATTCTCACCTCTCAAACAAAAGATAGATCTTCCTAATTTGATTTTATCAAGATTACAATTACTTGATCTTGCCAAAGGAACACCTGAATTTACAGCTTGTCTACATAGTTACTTTCCAGTTCTTAATTAACCCACTCTGTCTACCCAGAGATGAGGGCAATATTAGAGCATGTTTCATATATATTTTTCCTTTTTCTACTCTTCTTTCCATGTCTGTTATTTTGGTCACCAAGTGATTATACTGGACACAGAATACTGGGTCTCGATCTCAACCAGCATATATATATATATATATATATATATATATATATATATATATTCACATACATATTAAAATTTACATTAGGAAAAGACATGGACCCACAATATTTTGTTTTATTCAGTTTCCCTATGGAAACACAGACACATGTAAGCTTATCACTTTCCATATATTAAATGTGTACTCTCTGTATAGGCACCTGTATAGATAGGAGTCAATGAGGTCAAGTGAAAGTTGCTTCTCAAAGATACATTTTACAGACTTCCCCCAAACTTATTATCCCCTTAAAGCACTTGCCCTAGTATTTATTGAAATTTTGAAGTTTAAATGATAATATGATAGAAGAGCTTTTACTCTATGTCTTAGCAATATATTGCCATATACAGAGTCAGGAAATTAAGAAATCTAGTTCAAAGAACACATTTATACAGCATTTTTTGACTGGTATTAAATATTAGCTATGTTTTAGAATTAAATTCAAAAAATTTCCTAGAAAAATTGATACTGTCCAATGACTATGATAAGGCACTGACATAATCTGCTTCCTTACTGAACATTCAGTCTCACTACTGCACTTACTCCCTATTTTTGGAAAGCCTTTGTTGAAAGGTGATGAGAACTTTTAGTTTTGAGAAAACCCACAGAAGCCTGTGTTTTAGATTATAAAAGTATTAGTTTACTCATACCACTGTTGGATAAGAAAAGCGCAATTTGAAGAGCAGACATAAAACTGAATTGTAAACCTGGCAAGGCTGAAGATTTTCTGTGCACTAAGTTCCATAAAGAAAAGGAAGTTATCTGCCAATACGCATCACTTGTGAAATCCCTCTTTCCTTTAGCAAAGGTAAGTTTTCCCTTCTCAGAAATGGGTTCCAAATATACTCCCCTCATTGCAAAGGAACCTGTCAGCTTTAAATAGGCCATTTTTGATCTTTCATTCTTTCTCCATCTACCCTAGCTCACATTTTGATAATTCTACTTTCAAGCCATTTTGGTAAATGGAAACTTATGTGGTAGTAAGTCATAAAGAGTTGAGAGATTGCAACTTTTAAAAAATAGTTCCACTGGCCTCACAAAATGCTCCTGTATAGTAACAGGATTTAACTCTTGTTTAATGAAAAAACACATCTAAAACATGATCCAGTTTGCTGCAGATTAAATCCCCTTGCTTGAATGTAGCTATTTTGAAGCTTTGCTTATGGAGCTATCCCACTTTTTGCAAAGCAACAGTTTTATTAAGGAATAGCCACTTAAAACCAACACACCAAAATGAACAACAACAACAAAAAATAAAAATCAACCACATTCCAAGGACTGTGTCAGGTAGGTTTAGGTTGGCTGTTAGGAAAAGGTTCTTCACCCAGAGGTGGTAGGGCACTCCCGATGGAAGTGGTCCCATCACCACGTGTGACAGAGCTCAAGAAGTCTTTGGACAATGCTCTCAGACACATGGTGTGACTCTTGGGCATGGTCCTGAGCAGGGTCAGGAGCTGGACTCATTGATCAGGGGCTGCTCTGACTTAGACTAGAAGACACAAACACTGTCTGATAGACCAGAAGGAAGTGTGTGCTATCAAAACTACAGTCTTAGAGCAATCAATTAATAATTAAAACTGAAGTCAAGGGTTTCACATGAACAAACTCAGTGCTCATAATCCGTGCCTTATATCCCAGAGGAGGAAGAACTCTGAAGTCAGGCTTTCTTGCACTTCCCCGAGAGCTGGGCTTCACATATTAAAACTGTTATTGAATTCTGAGCACATATACAAGCCTGCTGCACACAGAAACTAAAGAGATGCACATAATAGCACAGGTAAAATCCTGCTCAAACTAAAGGCAGTGTACAAGATAAGCAAGTTATGGGATTCAAGTTAAAAAACAAATCAACAAGAAGCCTACTGGTGATGAATCAAACTAAGACTCAGCCACAAGTCAAGTTCTTACAGAAATACCCAAGAAGTTTTTTTCTTCTGAAGTGATTTATATATTATTTAATTCCTTATCTGCTCCATATTCAGCTCACTAAGAAACGCATATAGATTCAATAAACACAAATGTGTTGCCTAATGCATAAAAATGAAGAACTCGTGCAGAAAATAAAATCCATTCATTTGTATTCTGCAGGAAACTATGTC
Source organism: Petroica traversi (assembly GCA_025920805.1). Lineage (NCBI taxonomy): Eukaryota > Metazoa > Chordata > Aves > Passeriformes > Petroicidae > Petroica > Petroica traversi. Next base: position 6,291,324 of record JAHLSL010000038.1, read on the forward strand.
CTAATCTGCAAATACATTTCAGCACAGAGAAAACCTCTGAGGACTGTAGATAGATATCGGTAGGGAGAAAAAGGGCAAATAAGGGAAAAAAAAGATGCATTTGAAAGACTCCTACAGCTGGCTAGCTGAAACTGAAAGATGAGACTAACATATGTTATTTAAATTGCATATTGACTAAGAGTGTGTTAATATGTAAAACATTTGTATGCATATATGGCTAAAACTAACACCTGTGCAACATGAGGGACTCGCACCCTTCTGTATGCACCAGCTACTAATCACTGTTTCGTAATTCAGAATTTATGTTTTACATAAATAACACAGAGCAGACAACAGTGTTGGAAGATACAGCCTAGAAATGACAAGATTTTAATCTTTAAATATTACTTTCAAGCCTTTAACTCAGTGTCAGTCATTTCCCTCCATACCATACACAAGTGATTTTTTTAAATTTATGCTTCTAATCATCACTACCATCAAGCAGCAGTGCATCCACAAGCTCCCAGTATTCACCCCTATGTACAACTGCTGTCTTGATAACCAAAGCAGTTCTTGTTAATAAAGAAAAATTCTTTTAAAAGCTGTTTACATGTAAATGGAACGTTGTCAAATTAGTACTTCCAAATGTCTTCCTGCAGACAGGCAAAACTAGCGAAGTCAAAGATACATTTCTAAATAGAAAAACTCACAGTAAACTAAGATACTGTCTTATAGGAACAAGAGGTTGCTGATGTAGACTTCAATTTTAAATAATATTTCAGTGCTACTTTTTTCAATTAAAAAAAAAGGAAATGCATATTTTAATGAAAAATTCCTTCACTGTTTATCCATATTTATGACCTAGACCAGATGCAATTAAAATACCAGGTGGATGGTTATAACAAAATTATTTAGGCTGTAAAAACTGAAATAAATGAGTAACTCTGTTGCAGTCATAACAATAATCTGGATAGGGCAGGCAGCATCACACACCTGTCACACCAAATGGCGTTACAGAAGCACTGCAGTTGGTGGTTTTCTTTTTGATTTGGGGTGTTGACATTCCAGCAGTCACACTCTTGATAGCTGGGTCCCTGGGAAACAATGGCAGCAACGTGGAAAAAGAACCCCTTACTCTTTCAATCACAAATTACTATAAAGTAGGAACTATTTTAAGAATAACCGAGCAAGTTCCCTCAGATGATACAGAGTTTACAGATCTCTTAATATGAATTGTCAACTAGCACGATGGCTGCTGGAGTAAGAAACTGTTTGGAAAAAAGGACAGCATTTACAACCTGGCCTTGAAACGCTCCCATGGATGGGGCATCCACAACTTCTATGGGCAACCTGTTCCAGTGCCTCACCACTCTCATAGCAAAGATCTTTTTCTGTCACCTAATTTATACCTACTCTCTTCCAGTTCAAAGCCATTCCCCCTTGTCCTGTCACTCCAGGCTCTTGTAAAAAGTCCCTCTCCATCTATTCTGGTGGAACCTTTCAGGTACTGGAAGACCACATTTAGGTCATCCCAGAGCCTTGTTTTTTCCAGGCTGAGCAATCCCAACTCTCTCAGTCTTTTCTCACCAGATAGGTGCTCCATCCCCCAGACCATCTTGGTGGCCTCCTCTGAACTCAGTGCCAAAGGTCAATAGCTTTCTGCTCATTAGCCCTTAGAGCTGATGCAACCCTGCAGGTGGGGTCTCACCAGAGCTGGGCAGAGGGGCCCCTCCCTCACCTGCTGCCCACAGGACTTTGGATGCAGCCCAGAACAGAACTGGCATTCTGGGCTGCAAGAGCACATGGCTGGGTCATGTCCACCCTCTCACCCATAGCACCCCCAGGGCCTTCTCAGAAGGGCTACTCTGGATCTGTTCATCCCAGCCTGGATTGATATCTGGGTTGCCCCAGTCCAGGTGCAGCACCAGCATTTGGTCTTATTGGAGCTCATGAGATCCCCATAAGCCCACTTTTTGAGCTTGTCCAGGTCCCTCTGGATGGCATCCCTCCTTCACAAAGTTTCAGCACGTTTTGTGCTCAGTGATGCACAGTGTGCACCAATGCTGAAAATTTAGCAAGAGATATCCAAGGCTGCATCACAGCTTAACCACTGATTTCTTTGAAATCTAATAACAGAAGCCTGATTATATCACTAATAAGCCCTTAATTTTTCTGAAACTGAGATCAAAGCTGAGTATACACTGATTCAACCATTCTGCACTTACACCTTCAATTACAAAAGACTTATTAGAGAAAGTGAATGATCCCCCATGAATCCACTCCAGAGAATTCTTATCTTCCTCTGAAGCAAATGCTGCTGGTCACAGAGCACTGCAGTGCCCAGGGCTCAATTCAAAACTTCTGTGCACTCACGTTACACTGCTTTTCTCTCTACTTTGTCTTCTCTGCTATACTTGTGTAGTTAATGGAAAATATTTCATTTGCATCTGTAAGTATTAAATTAATCATATGCGCTACAATTTATGTTCCCAGAAAAAAAAATTCACATGTTTTCATATGGATAAATTGGATCTTCAAGGAATGGAAATTCGTGTTTTAAAATATTAATTAAAACTCAAATTAAATTTCTTAAGCTTAATTTTTATGCATTACCAGCAGAGAAACAATGTCTCTATAATTATAAACAACATCATAACAAATTTACTCAGAGTTGATAGGAACATAAATCTTCCTTCTAAATAAGCATTTTTCACAAATAATAGATGGCTGAGGATGAAACAGATACAGCTCCTTCACTTGTATTTTGCCAGATCAAGCTAAATAGGTCATTGTTACCTGATAAATGGCTTCAGCAAAATGACTTCTCATGCTTAAATCTCTGACATGAGAAGAGGCAATGGGAAAATGCTGAAAACCTCTGGACACTGACATTTCCATTGAGACCATTCTTAACGAAGTCATATGAAGAAACGCCATGGAAACAGATATGTTTTTCATTAACAGGGGAAAGAGGAACAAAGCAGCAATGGAATCTTGACAGTCACCCCAAATTCTCAGCAAGTCAATGCAGACATTACCAAGGTTGCTGAGACACAGTTTGCATATGCCTTACATGAACTGCCATATAGGCAAGAAAGAAGGAAAATGCGTTGTGCACATCCCCCCCATATAACACAAATTAATCTGTCAATTTTTCAATGCTAAACTTTAGGAAAAAAGAATAGTGCCCAAAGTTACAATTTTAAATCCTTAACAGACATTCCTTCCAACTTTCAAAAACATTTAGCCCTCAGCAGCTCTCTATACCCCAAGTTCATGAAAAAACCATAATAAACAATATGAGGAGGAGGGCTAAATGAGATTACCTTCTCTAAATGACAAAGCTATTTGCATTTAAGTGGCATGCAAGCAGTAATTACATTTTGCATTTGCATAATAATGAAACAATCCTTTTAAGAAAAGGTGTGTCTTACAGAAGCTTCACAATTAATAACTTCTTAAAGTATGCCTTGGTTTACTTACAGAAGCCTTGCTAGTGCCACTGTAACTTCCCGGGGCAAACCCTAACTCATTTCTGTGAAATATGCCTTGTAACTGGTCACTGAGCTGAACAGCTACATACACACACACAACCTCTTAGCTGACACTTTAGGCTTGTTAGACACTGCTGAGTTATTACAGACTGTATTTTATATATTATTTGAAAAGAAATGGATTTCCCATCTTAGATGAATAAAGATAAATTTTGATACCAACATTCTAAACAATGTCTTTCTTTCCCCTCCGACATATTTTAGTTTATAAGAAGTGGGTATTTTGACCCATATTTTTCATGCACCAGTTAACTAGAAAATTACAGAACCTGAAGAGCTCAGATAAAATTCATCAAGGGGATTAAAACAAGGCATGCCTCCTCCTCCTCCATAGCGTGGGACGCTACTGGAATGTGAATTAAAGACTCTCAAGCCTTTGAAAAATGAGGACCCCTAAATTTTTAATTTTGTTAACTAATCATTAGAGAACTGGAAATCACTGTGTTTCTGAATGTTTGATAGGTAGCTGCTTCCATAAAGTACATTTTTAATTTTGTAAGAGCTGGCCTGTTTCCCAGCACATTGATTTGTGGGACCACTACTTACAGCACCTAGAGCGTAATTAAATATTAAGTCCCTCCTTGATGTATGCAAACTCTGTCTAAGAGGATTAGAAGACACACTGAGGGTGGCTTTCACACGTTTTCTGGTAATTGAACACTGCAATATCATTAAAATTATCTTTATTCAATAGAAATCCACATTTATACTTTATAATATCTGCTGTCCTTTTTTGTGCCAAGGAATGATATAGGAAAAGAGGGATCCCCTAAAAGCATGTAAGAAACGCCAAGCAAATAATAATACAACCATCTGGAAGCAAGACAATTTTTGACAAATTTGCAGTTTAAAGTTGACTAAAAAGCCCTGAAAACTAACAACCTTTAAACATATTCCTCCAAAACCTAAAATGAGCATTCAGCCTATAGCTCTTTCCCTTCCCATTTATTTTAAATGTAATTTTTTAAAAATTATTTTGCCAGATGAGAAAGGATGACCAAACTAATAAAGGTGTAGTGATGCTAGACAAAGTGATGTCTACAGACAAGGCAGGAAGACGAACATAATTTGAAAGATACGAGTCCTCCTGTCTACTTCTTCATCCAGGATTACTTAGCAGTCCAAGCAACCTTTAAGTTGTCCTCCAAAACCCTCTTCTGTAAAACAGAAATGTAAAGGTATTTGCACCTGAAGTGTGAACTTGCACAAAACTGCATCTTAACTATAATGCTCTGCCAAAGCTCATATTCCAATCTCTCTCTGCTTTTCAGCAGCCATGTAAGCACTGACTTCTGCAGTGTTCTTGTTCCATTAGCATACCAGAAGGACTGGGAAATGAATAGTTTTCAATCTGCTGTCTCATGATGATATTTTCCTCCTTCATCAATTTGCAAAATATGTGAACTTAATACTCAAACAAGGCCATTGCTTGCTTTTCAAGTACCAGTTTGTACACCAGCATTTGACATGAGCTGATTAAAAGAGGAAAAAAATTACAAATAAACAGTCAACATCTAAGACCACTTTTTTGTTTGCTTGGACATTTGTGAAGAACTCTGAATTTCAGTGACAGGTATCTAATGGACAACCCAACATGACTCGTCCATCTAAATTACACACTAGTTACCTAGCACAAAATATTCAAAGAAAATAAAGGGTTGTCATCAACCACACTGAGCTTGAGCTGACATGAAAATGAGAGTAATTTTCAATATATTCCAATAGGACTCTTATAATTGCATTCTGTAGCACAAATTGGAGTGCATAAACAATGATTTTTACGTATGTACATACACTACTGTTAAGCATGAAAGCTATTTCTACACTTAGCTAAATAATAGATAGTATATACAGAGAAGTTAGTATTATGGTGTTGTGTACATATTTTCATAAAAGTATCTCTGAAATGTTTGAGCTCATTTAGTGCATTATTCAAGCTTTATTACACATCTTCTTGTACTAAATGCTTACTCATCAGCAGAAGTGTAAAGCACTGAAATGATCAGCAACTCTGTTATGAGCAGATGAACTGTTGCTCAGCCAATACAAACTTCTTCCCTCACAAAAAGAAAACCAGGTTTTACTGTTTGAAAGCAGGAGTATTCTAAAAATCCCTTCAGGAAACAGAAAGTAACTGATTACATGAAGAGGCCTAGAAAGGCTGGAAGACTGAGCCAGAAAAATTTGCACAAGGTTCAGCAGCTGTGCTGCACCTGGAACTGCACAGGTGGAGACAGCAAAGCTGGGGCTGTCTCAGGTCTGCTGAGGAGGCCCTGGGGGTTCTGGTGGGCAGGGAGCTACACATGAGCCAGCAGCATATGAAATGCATTCAACTGAGTCCTAAAATTTAGTTTTGTAACCAAATGGATGGGTGTTTCTTTTTGCAAAGTTATATACATTCTGACTTACAAGATTATGAGAGAAAATAAAAGTTTGATAAATATTTAAGATAAAATCACAAGTGTAATGAGTCTCATAAGGTTTCTGTCAAATACAGGTTATTTTTCTATCTTCTACAAACATGACTGAAAGCCATTATCAACCTGTAACTTTTTTCCTAAGACATACTCTAGTTAAATGTCTTGTAATTGGAAATGATTTTGTATTGGAAAGCAGGTCACAGGCAACACAAATACTGACAACGGATTGAAGAATCAAATCACAGATGCCTGAATAGTAGTTGAGGAGTTAAATGCTGGAATTACTGTAAATACAAGAGAAAAAGTAATTTCCAAAGAAACCAAGAGATAAGCACTTTCTTTTCCGTTTAAGATTTTTATTAGGATTGTTCCCTTGGATGAATTTAGCACAGCAAGTCAAAATGAGATATTGCTTATGTTTTATATGAATATAAAGTGGGTTTGTGCATGGAGGTTTTTGGGAACTATTGGAAATATTCTGCTTTTGTTCTGTAAGGTCTTGGCATAGGGGGAGGCACTTAGAAAATGAATAAAAAGTAACTCTCCTTCTGAACAATTCTACATGCAGCAAGTGCTACCATATGATTTCAAAACTCCTACACATTCATGCAATAATATTTAAAGGCTCAAGAAAAAAAGTCAGTGGCCAGTAATGATTATTCTGAGTAAAATGTGACACCAAGAGAAAGATGTAGAGGGAAGATAAAATTGTCAGAAAAAAATGGTCAGGAAAGAAAGAAGGTACAAAAACATCAAAGTCAATGCCTGACATGGAGGAAAATTACTAGTGTTCAACTAAGTTCAGTATTAGGTACTCCTGATCCTGAAAAAAAAAAAAAAAATCAGAGTTCTTACCTTAATGTAACTTTGTTTTTCAAAGAATCAGAATGTATCAGAAACTTGATTTAAAAAGGAAAGTACGATTAGTTTCAAAACAACAGGATGCATCGCAACCATATATACTGCAGACCAGCATTTCATTACGCAATCCTTGCATAAAAATAGTGTCCAAGCTATACTTTGCAGCAATTAGTATTAATACCTTTGTTTCAGGCCAGCAAGGTTTGAGAACAGCTTGTGTCCTGAAGTACACAAGTAGCTTGCTGTCCTCATCACTGAGGTGGAATGCTTGCTCCAGGATTTGCAATACCCTGATGCGAGGCTTCACTGCTAGGGAGTCATCACCACAGAAAGGTCTCAGCCACTCCAGAAGATCATCTGAAGAAACTATTTTCTCCCTGAAATTAAAAAATACTGTGTTAAACAGTCTCAAATAATAATCCTAATGAAAATACTACAAGCATTTTGAAAACTTAACAAGCACATTCAATATATAAGAAATATATAACACCAGAAAATGGAAAATCTGACCTCTGGGCTCCTGATTAGAAGAAGCGGTTTCCCTGCAGCCTCACAAAGTTGTGCAGTGCTAGAACTTTTTCTGGACTTCAGACAACCATATAATACCATAGGAATCCATCTGTACACTTACATATGCTCCCACAAACTACCCTGCTACCACACAATGGTGCTGGGTTTCTAGATGTAAATCTGACACCATCTGACTTTATGGAAAACCAGCTTGAATACTTGCATTTTTAGTATGACATTTTTATCTCTGAATGCTTATTCATACTGTCACCCTGCATTCTCTTTCTTCCTTTACAAGCTCCTTCTTTCCATTCCCCAGACAGTTGCAGCTCTGGCCATATTTTTTTTTTTTTGTCTGTACTATCTCTAGACAGCTTGATCATTCTAAGTTCTTAGCATGATAATGATTGCATAATGCCCAAAATCCTTAGAAAGGAAAAAAAGAGAGGTGTTAAAACCCCTAAGCTTTGGGGTCAGACTTTGTTAATTATAAAAACTCTTAAGAATATACTTTGATTCAGAAAGTGAATTACATCAAATACTTTCTAACTGTGTGGAAGCATTCACAGTTCACAGATCATCATGAATTAACCAACCAGTTCACAGCTGGAGATCGAACAATCTGTGATGCTCCTTGGAGGCTATAAACTAACAGGTATCAAATCAGTAAATGCTATTTTAACTTTCAGTAATAGTTTAAACTCAAGCAAACTTTTTTCTTAAAAAAAGAAGCCAAGCAAGTGGCTCCTGGTGTAGCGTGATTTGTAACTAATGTTCCCTTATTTGTCTTAACAAGACAGATGGGAAAGTAATATGAGACAGAAAATACCAAGTTAACCTGTCTTGCAGCTATGCAATAATAAACATCGACATCTGAGGTTTTCATATTATAAGGATTTCAATTTTACTTAGGCTTTATATTGTCTGAATGATGCTGTTAGCTCAGAACTCCAGCTGAATTAGACATGCCTTTGCTGAACAGGTGGCAATCAAATCATAAATTACAAGTTTGGGAATTAAAGGGACCTGCTGAAATATTTCAAGTTTGTACAGCTTGCACTTGATGCTTATATACGGTTTTCTAAGGAAAATATTTTTAAATTGAGTAGTTGAGTTTTAAGATAATAAATAAGTATTTAAAGGAATACAAACAATCTTTTGCAATCATAATTACTTTCACTCCAGCTCATTGTTACAGCAATTAAAAGTTGATGAAGTATACAAATAAAAAACTGCAGAAAATGCATTTCAGAATAATTAGTACCAACTCATCCATTATCACACAGAATACTGCAGATTATATTTACTGCAAATTTTTACATCAATTCAGTCTACTTCAGTATCCAATATTCAACTAATTTAATATCATTGGAGAAGCCTCAAAAAATAGTAGTTGTTTTAATGTGGCTGAAGAATATGGGATTTTATTACTATACATGAATTTTTATTTATTACTATACATTAATTTTTTGTTTGCACAACTGGGAAAAAAAAAGTTGATTTTTTTTTTAAATTTCTTCCTTGTCTTTACTGGGAGTGAAATGGAAAATGACAGTGAGACATAGAGACCATTATGAGATCTGAAATAAGGACATTGCCAAAAGAGGAGAAAAAAATGTGGTGAAGCACCATGTAGCATTCGGCAAATTGTTTCTGCACTACACCTTACAAATACTGACAAAGTTAGGTATCTAAATTTAGGTATCTGAATCATTATTATTTCCAATTTATCAATTAGACTGAAACAAAAGCAGTGACATACTCCTGCCAGAAATACAATCTGTAGTAGTTGCAGCTGGAAAAACATTTTCTCAATTCGCTATAATACACAGTTATCTAAATATTAAGTTCAGTGCTTTCTTCCAAATGATCGAGTAAAGCCTTCTGTCAGGGCTCAGATTCTGAACATGAAAAATGATAGCCCGTTCCAGAATAAAGTCTTAGAAAATAAAGTGCAAATCCATTATATCAATCCATGAAGAAAAATCATCCATATTCAGAATTGTACCTTCAAAGCTTTCATGAGAAGCATCTTTCAAAGTCTTACCCAAAGAATCCATATAGGAAGCCCTTACCCTTTTTCAACGCTTGCATGCACTGCAGAAATTATACCTTCTAGTATTTCAAGTGGATCTTTCTCTGTTGCAGATGAGTCACCATTTCCACTATTAAGAGAAGACAAAGTTGACATTTAAATGGTCCTTAATATTGTATCTCATTTTATGCACCTGTAGAATTTATTTGAATTGTTCTAAGAATTTTCTATTTTCGTTTCTTAACTAGTACTTTCATTTTTAGGCTAGAGTAATGCAAAAAGCAACAAGAAAGAGTAGGAAAAATATACTAAAAAACTTAAATGAAACCTGAAAGGAAAAGCACAGTTAGAGTTTAGTGCTTCTAACACAGATTAATTAGGTCAGCAAAATATTCACATGTAATCTCACTATCATAAAGATCAATATGAACTGAACAGACAAAGTTATACATAAATGTCACGATCTTTACTACTCAAATCATCTTGCAGTATCTCTGTTGGCTTAAATTAGCTTAACTATAACCTGAATCAGCAGTATCCTATCTCCTGTTTTCACTGGGGTCAAGCCATCACCGAACAGCAGCCTCTGTGCACGTGTGGAATAGAAAAATGTCCATCACTCCCCATCAGATGTTTCAGTTAAAAACATTTTTCTTCTGGAGGTTAAAAGGTTGTAAAAATTGAGTGAAAAAAGAAACAAACACCAAAACCACTCTGGTGGGAAAGCAAGCTTTGCTCATAACTCAAGAAAGTGACATTTTCAGCTAAGAGAGAGGGAGAGATTTTGCCCTGGTACTCCAACAATACACACAGTATTTCCCCACAGAAACCATAGCAGTGGTAATGATGCCTGCAAGAATTGGAAAAACAACAGCTTTGCTTGGTTTGTCAAAGCTGCATTAAAGAAAGAGAAAAAAAGGCAAATAGTTACCAAGTTATTTGACAGCAGATGATTCAAAAAACCCAGAGAAAAAGTGTATTTTCCCCATAGTTCATCACCATATCAAAGCTCTTCTGCTACTAAAAATGCCAGCCTCTTCCTAGATATGCTCTTTCCAATAACAAACACATGCCCAGACCACTTTGACTATTCTATCCAAAGCCAAAATACTACACAGCTGACAGTAATGTGCAAAAATAAACATGATATTCCAAAATATTTTTTGTCAAGAGTTAGAGGATATTTACAATTTTGTCCTTTATTACATCAGTAAGAGAAATATATTTCCTAGACAATAACTATATCATATGGCATAGAGACCTAAATCTTTATAAATGCTAAAGTCTTCCTGCATTCAGAATTTTCATGTTTCCTATTTTTGTCTTAGTAAGTGGCCAGCACTCCAGTGAACAACATTGGATTAAAAATCAGTATGACTCTACTCAGAACAGATGCAGAATGACTTGTTGCATGATGAAAACTTAGCACACTCATTATTATATTGCATTCCTAAAGTTTGAAATAGAAGGCTTGTTGTCACTGGTGTATTTCTCAAAAGATGCTGTACATAGAACTGACAGAGATGCTGTTCTTAGTACCAATATTACCATATGGTAGTTAAATAACTTATAAGAGTGAAGCTTAAATCTAGGTATTTTTCTAAACATCATCAGAATATTTGGAAATAATCAAATTATAATTTATAGTACAGAATAATATAGAAATATTCAGGGTTTTAAACTCTCAGAGACATGGTATGTCTCCAAAAGATAAAATCCATTTTCACCAAAACACACAAAAAATTCATTCTCAGAAGAAAAAAAAAAGTATTTTCACAGGAAAGGAGTCATAACAGAATTGAATGCCCTGTTTAGGAAAAAGAAAAAAAAAAACCCCACACCCTTAGGGCAGAAGTGTGGAAATGGTAAAAAGTAGACCAGTAATCAAATGATCATTTAATGCAACTGGCTACATGCATTAGGAGATGGTTTCAATTTCCTTTAAAGACATAAAAAGTTAAATCTTATTATATGTCCCTAGAGTGAAGACAGGTATAAGGCACTTCATTAATGTTCTTTTTATAGGCCACTTTGTTAGTGACCTGTTTATAGGCCAGATTTAAATTTTCCATTTTTGGTGCCCTTTTTTCAATTAAGTTTATAATAAAAACACATCTACAAAGGGCATTAACATGGCATATCAAAAGGAAACTGGAATACTTCAAAACTTGCACACTGAGAAGAGAATGAGTATTGAAATAGAAACAAACAGGACATTTGCAGCCCTTCAATTCTTCAAGGGGGATTATCAGAAAAAATGGTCACAGATGAGAAAGTCAGTTCAGACTACACATAAGGAAGGGATTTTTCACAGAGAGGCTGGTGAGACACTGGCACAGGTTGTCCAGAGATTCCTCTTTCCTGGAAACATTCAAGGCCTGATTGGATGGCTCTGAGTGATCTGATCTAGGTGAAGATGCCCCTGCTCATTGTAGGGGGTGCTGTACAAGATAACCTTTAAAGATATCTTCCAAGCCAACCTATTATATAATTGTACAGAGTACAGAAGGTGAGTTCTTCCTGCTCTATGTGCACTTATGTTTAGTGTACACAAACAACTACCATACCAAAGAGACCAACCAGCAAAGCTTATATTTTGGGTATCCTCAGCTTAGAGATCAGTTCTGGACAGTCCTAGCCCTTACTCTTCAGAAAACCTTCATCTCTCTAATCAGAAATGAAAGTTATTAGCTCCTGGCACAACCAGGTTCTGAGCCCAAATGAAACAATCCCCGCCAAACCAAACAAAAAACCCCAAACCCAAACAAACAGCAACCCCCAAGCCAAACCAAAAACAACAAACAAATCAACAAAATGGGTCAAAAGAAATGTATTTGCCAAAGCTAATGGGTATTTCTGAAAACATAAAAAATCACTTTTTCTGACAATACATCTGTCAAGCTGATTTTCAAGAACAACAGATGTATGAACATTTACGGGAAGCTTCAAGTTTGTCAGACACAGGTGTCTTTTACTAGGCAGAAGGAACAGAGAAAAAAGGTTAATCTAAGCATTACAGTTATCTACAATAAGGATGTATTTTAAAAATCTAGAAAGACTGAAAGCTAGCATTTTTTTTTAAGCTTAATATTGCTTTTACTGCCTAATGGTTTCAGAAACTAAAAAGATATGACAGCTCATGAGACAAATAATCCTGTCAAGTTGCCACAGATTACTGCTTTGTTCTTTTCTTAATAATTGATGATTAAAATAAGCAGCTACTAACAGAAACAAACATAATTAATTAAGGATTAGTCTTCCACATAGATTATATGCTATTTTATGCACGTTTTAAATAACAGAACAGGATTCAGTGTTCACCTCAAAACTCCTAGGTAGGAGCTTGGTGTAATTACACTGATAAAGGCTTATTTTGATTTCAGTTCAGTGTCAGAAAAAGTAATGCATATTTAATCACATTCCTCAAACAGAATAAAGTACAAAGAACACTTGGAAGGAGAATAAATTCACTTTATCTAAATTTTTTAGCCTAATTATTGTATTCATTGAAAATATTCCAGCTTTATTTTTCTCTTTCTCATTGACATATTTAAACATGAGGAAAAGAAGGAAGTAACATACTGTTGGTATGATCATTCAAAGCTGGGGGAAAATGTCTTAATGGCAAACCATCTAAAATACCATAAAATCATTATATACAAGTTACAAAACTACTCAGTATGACCCCTGCTCCGATGAGATGACGCATTAAAAAATCTGGGGTTTTTTTCCCTCCTGTTAGAAGTTGGCTACTCTTTCTAACAAAGCTGGGTTTACCTTCTTCAGAAAACACTGAGCATTAAAAAATGAACTCAAAATTTCAGCAAATCTTTCCTGCTCACTGCCTGGTGAATACTTTCAAAATTTCTGTGGACACCTAACAGAAGAATGCTAGGAGCAGTGGATGAAGGAGACAAGTCTTCAACAGACAAATTGTCTTTCCTGACTGACCAACCACGGACCTGCCTGCAGTCATGGATCATGGTTATCATCAGGTAACTATAGTTGCTAAAATATTTTGTTTTGTTTTCCACAATTTCATTGTTTCTATTGAAGAGGCAACTGATTTTTATTTAAAGTAGCTGTTTCTACAGGCAAACAAGGAAGTACACAATACGTAAGTCCTGTAAAGTATGAAAATATGCTCTGCTGGAGAGCTTTCACACATACCAATGGAAGAATTTCTATTTTGAATTTTGTGTACCACAACTAGAGAGTTAAGGGAGACAAAAGTAGTTAAAAGAACCAGAGGGCAATACCACTCTTAAAATTGCAATTTTATAATTTACTAATTTATAAATTACAAAATCCTGAATTAGGCAAATGACTATGTTATATTTAACAAAAAGCCTGTTTCTGAGAAGGTATCTAAGTTGTTAGGCCTGTCATATCATACACTGCTGAAAAATGAAGTCAAAAAGTAACTTAAGCTTTCATGAAGACATTACTTTCTACAAGGTTCTTCTGCAAGAATGACTATTTAAGCGAATAACAAAAGGTATTTTACTGTCTTTGAAGGGTGGTTGTAGGTAATACAACTGAAAGAAAGGATGTGTATTTTCAGCTGCAGAAGTGGTGGACTGTTGCTCAATTTTCAGGCAAATCACTGACACTACCATAATTTTTCACATCTATAGAGGCATCTTTCACTTGTGTCTGCAGTACCTTAATTACATTCCTTGTCAGCATAGCTACAGAAAACCCAAGTTCAGTGTTACAGCCATACAACTGCCCCTCTGAAAGTTAATTAGCAAAAGAGGAATTTTCCAACAAAATCTCTTTCAAAATACTGTATACAAATAACCACACTGTGTAACGAATCAAAGCTCCAGTAAATAAACCCAAAAAAGGTTTTCCCTTGAGATGTTACATTGTAACAGTAATGGGAGTAAAAGTCTGCTTTTCCAGCTACACTGGCAAGACCATTTCTTTAATTATAGAAATGCAAGTATTGAACAAAATGTTGTAATTTGTGTTGAATCTTGAAAGTGAACATCTGAGCATAGGAGAGAGATTAACCCAATTTTATTCACAGCAACAACATGAATACCAGCAGGCTTAAGAGATGTCAAACAACAACCTTTCTTTTAATTCCTCCCTATATTTAGATTATATTTAGTGCTTTATAGTATTAAATCTTTCTGAATTTCATCATATGTAGGATATTATGTCAAGTATTTTCTATTTTATTTTATGCTAGGTTTTCACTTCATGCACTTTATCATTGCTGTACACAAACTTTCCACAGTTCAGAATGAAACAAAATTATCTTTCTCTTCCCAAAAAAGCAGCGGAAGTGTGAGTAGAATATTTCTACTGACCACATTATGTCACATCACACACCAAATCATTTTAATTGAAATTTCCAACTCGCTTGCCCATCTCTGCCTCTGCAATTTTCTCTATGAGGCAGTCATTCCCCTCTTTCCAGGGAAGTGCTGCATAGGAGTTACAGGAGATGGTCACCATCATAGAACTTTAAATAAACTTGCAGCCATTCCAGCCTTGCAATGCATATAAAGAACAAGTAATTCAGTTCACACAAAAGTGTTGGTAAGAAGCAGAGTAGGAAGGAGAATTTTGATAGGTTTCTCATACTCTGCATGTTAATGAGAGTCATTATAGTCAAAATAACTGGACTTTGTGAGCTTTATATCCAGACAGATCACACTGCTAGTCAGGAACAGCAGGACTGTTATTATCTAAAGCTAAATTATTCTTCTTCAAATGGACAAACCCAGACAAGAAAGACAGTATTTACTTATGTTACTGTGCAAAAGCTGTATCATCATTGAGGATGCTGTGAACACTCTTAAACTGAGTGACAGGAGAAATCAATTTTCTGCCAAAGAGGACTGCAAACAATTTGACAGACTTCCTTCTTTTCATATGTGGCACTTCTATCTGCTGTAATATAACCATACATGCTGAAGAAAAAGTAGGGCCATAGAAAATTTTCCATGCTAGACTTGTTTTCCAATTCCTGGTGTGTGCATTCAGATCATCCTGCCCATATAATTTTTCTGCATGCAGAACAACAGGATCAATTCTCTAAGTTTTAGCTCTCTAAACTGGTCTTAGATATGCTAAACAGCATTTAGCAGACTTTTAACAGCAGAATACTCTTTCACACTTGTTGCATGTATCTCTTTGAAACAGAAATACTTCAGAGAAGAGTTTTGTATGAACAGTCAAATGAGAAGTATCTCTTCAATTTATAATGGATGATATAAAATTATCCTCCCCCACTTCCCACCACCCCCTTACAAAAATGAGGGGGACTAAAATATTTCTAATGAACCAAGGCAACCAGTACAAAAAAACCCAGCTCCCAGAAATGGCTTGGCAAGTTTATCCAAAGATAGAAATTGTACGACTTCTGGTAGGACACACTGAGGCAGAAGCCATTAGTAGGCCTCTGATACTCAAATGCCTGCATAAGCTACCATTTCCAATAAACATACCTGTTTAAGAAGAAAGAATTATGTGTTGTTGTAAAGGTTAAAAAAATACACAAGGGCACATACACATAACGGAATAATGCTGTAAAGCCAATGCTTTTAATAAAAAGCACCAGTGAACATAATAAGCTCTGTCTTACTTTGTTTAAATTGCTCAGGCTTCCCAGATTCAGAAAAATATAACTACATATGAAATTATAGGTAAACAGAAACATAATCCAAGAACTCTCCTGTTACTGCAAAATCCAGACATTAAAAACAAACAAGTATTCACTGCAAATAAACAGAACCAATAAACCAAAAAACCACAAGAAACCAAGTCAACCAAACGAAAAAAATCTTCCAAAAACCCAGAAGATTTTTGTGCTTAATTAAGGAAGTGTGCTTACCTTAATATACCTACAATTTTTTTAATAGAACATTGGACAATATCCTGGGGAGAAAGGCGTAGATCTCCAACAGCCACTTGTAACAACTGCTGCACCATGTCCAGGGGCTGACCATCTATACACATGGCTACCGCTTGGTCATGGATTTTTTCTTTCTCTGACCTTGACAGATCATATAAATAGCCGTACTTCTGTAGTGTATCCTGTGAACAGATAGTTTTTGGAACACTAACCAGTGTACTCCTTATTTACAGGGCTGCATCAGTCTTCCCTTCTGCTGGGAATTAACATACACTGAGAAAAACGAAAGATTGATGGAACTGAATTTTCAAAACCCAGGTCAACAAAAGCAATGGTAGAAAACTATTAATAAAATATGACAGAAGATTGATGTCTATCATTGCTAGTCATGGTACCACTCAAAGCAAGCACTTAATCAGTAATCATTACCTGTTCGCTGCTTTTCAAATAGGTGATAAAACTGTGAGTGAGTGTTTCCAGATGAGCAAGAGATTGTTGCAAGTGATTCAGAGTTTCTTCATAAGCAGCAGATGGGTTTTCAGCGTCTTTCATGTCATTATCTGAAGTTTTTTTTCTTGATTTCTCAGAAAGATGTTTGACTGCCTTAATAGCCTTCTTAGTCACTTCTATCCTGGCTTCAACTGGCAGCTGAAAAAGATTGCTCAATTATTTATTCATTCATTACCTGTGCACTTTTATTTGTATTACAGCAGTGCCAAGAGGTCAGGTGGCTCCACAACACAGCATAAAACTAACTGAAGTATTTAATGGGAAACAGCTTTGTTTCTAACTTGTAGTATATTAAAATAATCAATATTTCATTCCTTCCTTCTGCTGTGTTTTTACTGATCTTTTTACTGACTCGTGTTCATTTTAAACCATATGAACCTCTTTTCCTAATAATTATTTTTGTAGACTGCCATCTTATAATCTTTGATTTTTAATTCTTCATTGAGAGACATCTGAGAATCACTTTACAAGACAGACTGATAACTCACTTACGGTTAGTGTTCTCAGGCTTAGACCACTGTTTAAAATATATCTCTAAGACCATAACCATAAGCAAAAACCCAGAAGGATCTAGAATTTTTAGATCAATTTATTTAAAGCCAAATTAATACAAAATAGTAACTATATAATACTTTTAAAGGTATTTACATCTAGCTGTATCTAGGCATTAAACTGAAACGAAGTCTGTCATTCCGGTTTTGGGAAAGACACAGCTTCAGCTGGAAGTCCAAAACAAAGCCTGAAGTATGATTTTAGATATTCACATGTAATTTGGTCATTTGTAACTTCAACTACAGTTTTAAGGATGCTTTAAGTGGGTGGGAGTGCCCTTTGCTGAACTATAATCCCAAATAGATACTTTTAACATCAGGTGTTTCAGTTACTGGAATACTGAACAAAGACACAAACAATTTTAATTTTCAAGTTGAAATAGACAAGAAATAGAAAAAAAGGCTTGAATATGTATGACACAGTGAACAGGAATCAGGATAAACTATCATAAAAGAGAGCACATAAACTACTATAACATTATTCATACAAAGTCCAAGAGATGTTTATGCCATGAATTAAACTAGCTACTTGTAAAGCCATAAAAAGTTTGTTAAGGATTATTCAGTGGAAAGTTTTACAGTTTACATACCCCCCAACTGATAAAAGTCACAAATGAAAGACGTAGAATTTACTCCTGTTTTTTTATTGCTGTTACTGTGAACCACACTAATGACATTTTTAATGATGAATGGAAAATGAGTAGACATTATTGATAGAGCTAAGAAAGTTTGCCAGTTTTAACACAATACATAGGAATTTTACCATAAAGTTTCAAATGCAATACTCAAAGTAATTGAGTTTGTTACTGTGAACAAGGTCTCAATATCAGGTTTTACTCTAAGTAAGGAAAGGAGTAAGGAAAAATTCATAGTTTCCACATCACATTAAAATCTAACAACCACAGCTGGATTTATATATCCATTCTGTAAACATGATAAAGGAAGAAAACAACTACATATTTCATTTTTTCCTCTTCTAGTGTACGTTCTAATGTTCAAAATGCAATTAAGCAAGATGAAAAAGGCAAAACAATTTAAGTATTCCATCTAACTTATATCCTAGAAAACAGTGTCAATATACTGCCAGTTTAGAAGTCATGATGCCATAAAGCACATGCACAATAAAGCACTGTGATTTAAAAAAATAAAAGGAAAATAAAAGTAAGAGAATACAGGTTTTTCCCAAGCCTGTTTTAATTTTGCATTCACATTTGCATAGTGCCAAAATGCAGCACTAGGAACATAACATTTCTCTGGTTATTTTATTCCGAACCATGAATAGCTCTCTTCCATACTTCTAGACAGCTTCAGTAATAAGATTTGGTATCAGAGCCAGTGATAAAAATGTAGCTTAGGGGCTAGTTCAAGCTTTGTTTGCATGTGAAGTGAAGTTCTATATTTAAAAAGCTTCTACAGTTAAAGAGGATTTTTAAACCTATGGGCTATAATGTGTAATAAAAAATCCTAAAAATCCCTTTTCAAACCAAAGAACATCACATACTATTTCACCTCAACAGATTTTACTCCTCAGGATAAAAACTCATCTCATAAGCCTGTTCTCCTAAGAGTATATAAGTACTTCTTAATAAAGTATAGTATGAGTAACATTTACTTGCACCTGAAGATGTTGACCCTGCTATTCTTATGGCCAGTGATTAACATGCAAGTGTGAGGTTATGGAAACAGCTCCACACCTTTTAATGCCACAGGAACCTGGGATCCCAGCAACACTGAAACACAGAATGGTTGGAAGGGGCCTCTCCAAAGGGCACTGCTTAAACAGAGCCACCTAGGCCACGTACCACATCCAGGTGGCTCCTGAAAATCTCCACTGTGGGAGTACTCAACAACCCCTCTGTGCAACTTGTGCCCGTGTTCAGTCATCCTCATAATGAAAAATGAGTTTTGATGTTCAGACAGAACAATTGGGTTCCAATTCCCGTATCTGCTGACAAATCACAGAATGGCCTGGGTTGGAAGGGACTTAGAGATCCTAGTTCCTAGACTAGTTCCAACCCCCTTGCCTCGGACAGGGACACCTTACACTAGACCAGGTTTCTCAGAGCCCCATCCAACCTGGCCTTGAACACTTCCAGGGATGGGGTTTCTGTGGGCAAACATTTTTTCTAATGCCTGATCTAAACCTATTCTCCAGTTTGAAGCCATTTCCAAGCCATTTCCCCTTGTCCTGTCGGTGCATGCTCCTGTCTGTCTCCATCTTTCTTGTGAGTTCCCTCCAGGTACTAGAAGGCCACAATAAGGTCACCAAAGCCTTCTCTTTTCCAGGCTGAACAATCCAAATTCTCCCAATCTTTCCTCATAGGTGAGGTGTTCCCTCCCTCTAATCTTACCCAACTCTTTGTTTGCTACCACTGAGCACAACATTAGATGACACGGAATGCACCTTTGGACAGCCCAGGTCAGTTGTCCTGGCTGTGTCCCTTAACTATATTTTGCCTACCTGCAGCCTACTTAGGGCTGAGGTGTTGAGATAAAAATTAAGCCTTGACACCACACAAGCAGTGGCCAGCAAGTTAAAATCCTAGTGTGGTATCAACACCGTTTCAGCCACAAATCCAAAGCACAGCCCCATGGAGGCTGCTATAATAAAAGTTAACTTCATTCCTATTAGACCCTGGAAAATTCATCTGGAAAAAGTTTAAATGTATGTAAGGAACCAGTTAAAGAAAATACATTAGTTAAGATTCCTATTATGCACTTGTGAAGCAGATTTAATTAAAGTAACTATATTAATGAAAGGCACAAGAAAGTACCTTGCACTAATACTAGAAAAAGAAGTACTGTCAACATCCATGAACAAAACAAGGTCAGGTAAGGCAAACCAACTGAACTGGAGCAGAGTAATAAAAAGTGATAAAATGAAACCAAGTAATTCAAAAAGTAACATCTGAATGCAGTCACGCTATGTGAGAACATTTCTTATACACCTTCAGGCAACGTCATGCCCTGTCTTTTTCCTTAGTGTTTTATACAGTATTAAGTCAATCAGCCAGACAAAAGACAGTTAACAATATTCTAGGCTTTTTTTTTTTAACTGAGCTTTTTTTATACAGTTATTTTAAACAGCATTTGGTGTCTTTAAAGTCAAGAAACTGATGCAGGTTAATATCCAGTTGTTACAGGATCACATTCCACACCTGTTTGTTATGTGGTCAAAACATGGACACTATATTCCTGCTTAAGGAAGCAAAAAAAAAAAAGAAAATGGTCAAAAGAATATTACTGACTCAGAGAAAATAAGTCAACCTTTCAATTAAAATCACTAAGTTGCAAGAAAAGTTCTTTTAAAACAGAATTTGGGAAAGAAGTTATAAAAGACGGAATGTTAAACTAAAAATGTCATCAGTTGTAGTCTGAAAGAATGTGGCTGAATCTATGGAAGGCTGCAAGGGAGTATCCAGAAAAGAAAATTTCAGATTCTCTTTCTCTACAGAAGACCTGCTGATGATACCTCTGCTTTTCCTATCTAAGGCTGTAGCCTCTTTTTCCTAATCAACATATTGTGCCAAACTCCATTTGTAGCGTATGTTCAATAAAGAAAACACAGTGATTAAAAAAGATTGTTTTCAGTAGCGTTTTTGTTGTGCTAGGCTTTTTTTTCCAGAGTACTGTTAATCAAAAAACCATCAGGGCAATGACCTATGGGCTCTGAAACAGATGGTTCTTTGAAAACATAACCAACTCTCCAACCAATGAACAAAATGCAGGCATTGAAGGAATTTAAAAAAAAAAAAATCCCCAAACAATCTAAATGCTTCACAAAGATCACAGGAACAGGAAAAAAAGCCAAATTGTCACAATAAGCTGATATGATTGTTGCCATAATTAAGAAGCTATGACTTAAAGCTATAATTTAAAAGCAAACCAAGCTGCTGGGGAAAAAAAAAGAAATGACAGATTCAAAATGCATGCAAAAATACAAGCACTCATTCCAATGAATATTTGGAATATCTCCCATTTAGGAAGAAATCTGTTCCATACATGCCAATAGTCTATTCTTAACTTTACAGAGATAGAATAATTTACTATTTAGTCAGAAAGACCTAAATAGCTATACAGAGTTAAAGCATTCTGAGTAGAAGTGCCATAAGCAGGAACCTTCTCAATTGCTTGCAGCAGGATCAATACTTCAGTCCTTCAATGTGTGAGGAAGGTACAGACAACACATTAAGGTCCTTGCCTGTTTCATTTACCATAAATACAAAAAAACATTGCATCACTCTTTACCTTCTTCAGCTACACTAACCATGTTAACTTTAGCTCTATGGTTAACTGAGGTCCCAATATGATGCATCTCTGCTCACACAGTTCCCATTATACAATGCCACCACTTCTATGAACCCTTAAGGCCTGGGAACTAACTTCCTCATCTTCCAGGTGGTAACTCATTTCTATTGATTGCAACAAACATGGGGAGAAAAGAATCTCTGGCCTCTTAGAGTTGAAAGTACCTAAAACCGTGTCACATCCTGAACTACAGTCAGTATGACAACGTTAGTTGCCTTTTCATAAATGCAAACTCCTCATCCATTCCTCTAATTTAGACATTCTCTCAATCCCTTTGTCCAGTCAAGCACTGCTCTTTCATCCACCTTCTCATTCAGTCACTGCTGGCCCAATTAATGAGAAAGCTAAAACAAAGCTTGTGGAAGAGAACAGGTAAATAAAAGGGCCCCTGTCAAAGCCCATCACACTCCTGTCTTTGTCAGAAACAACAAGGAGTTGCAGAAGCCAGCACCAAACCCCTATATTTTCAATTCCTTTTGCATAATTACATATTCTGCTCCCAGATTTTCTGCCATACCCAAGTGACACACAAGTAGAAGTAGTTGCCTATTGCTTTAAGGGCCCATCACCGCCTCTCCTTACTTCTACTGACACACTGGAACAGCAGGAGATATTTTGATGTCTGTTTCCTAAGCTCTCACAACAGCAATGGTACCTCTGAAGTAGCTTACCTACTCATGTAGCGTACCCTGTCCCATTACCCCCTAGCACTTGAGACTTTCCACGATTGTTTCTGTCAAAAGGGGTTTTTCGATGGAGATACTGTTCCACAAGAATAACAGTGGAGTGAAACTCATCATCTTCTTGGAATATTCTCTCTCTTCTTTTCCACCTTCCCCTTCTGACATTTTGAAGGAGTGGGAGAGAGCTGAGAGGATATGTAACATTTGTTTTTTGGATTTTTTGCCAATTCACCTCTCAGCACTCCTAAAAAACCAACTTCACTATCTCCCTGTAAGCTTCCTCTCAAATTTCCTCTGTGAGAGAAAGCTCAGTTGTCTCAGTGACAGTACAAATTATTTCACAATATGACCATGATTTTTTGCATTTTGACTAAGTATCAGCAATTCTATGAAATACCTAAATGAGCATCTGTTGTGGGAATAGGAACTGATATAGTAAAGTGTTTGGCCTTAGAACTAAGCTGGGAACAAAGTGCTGAATTAGAGATTAGAAGAATGAGTACACGAACAGGGAAACCTCAAAACACATATAATGTAAGTAACAGGTGCAAGCCAAAAGGCAGCTTTTATGTATGACGAGTTTTTCAGATTAAAGGTAGAGGAAAGAGACCTCAGAGATAAGTTTCCAGGGTCTACAATGACAATTTCTCATTGTACAATTCTACTTGAAAACTGAACAGGATCCTGAGGCAAAACTAGCTTCAAGCTGGTTAAACAGCTGCTTCAATCCCAAACTCAGTGCATGGCACATTAGATGATTTGACCAACTGTTTCAAGCACTTCTTGAGCATCTTTCATGGCCAGAAAGCTAACAGGTCTCTACTACAAAATTCTGACTGACTGTAAACCACAGTCATCTTGCCTTTAGAATTTCTTTCATGCTATTCCTACTCTCTACTCTCAAGACAGTAGAGAAAATATATTAGGATCCTGAACAGAAACAAAGGAAAATAATCAATGTGTTCCAAAACAGACATATAGTGGAGGATATCCACTCTCTCTCCCTGCACCATTCATCTGGAATAAATGAGAAATAACCTTGAAATGCCCAAGACACATTAACAGCAAAAGTTTCAAGTAGTCATCAGCAGTGACCACATGTAAATACAGTATTTCCTTCTCATTAGACAAGTCTTGCTACCTCAGTCCAGGGTCAAGTCTGGCAATTTAGATTTCAGGAGGAGTCTCAATCTTCGCTTGAAAGCATGAAAAAGTACCTTTATGAGATAAAAGGGATCCAAGCACCTAAGCCAAGACAGTAATTCTGTTAAAAAGGCTTCAGAGACAGCTGATGGAATTAGTGATAAAACATGCTGGTCTACCATGACAGTCAGATCATAGCATAAATTTCGTACTAACAGTTCCTTATTTTCCCAGCCAGCAATTTTTTTTCAACAAATTCTGATATAGATCCAGGTTAGATGGGTTCTAATAAACCTATACTAATATTGTGGGAACATTAAAACAGTATTTAAAGAGGGAACAAACTGAAATTCCCATCATTAAACATGATGTAAAAATACCTCAGAAAAATTGTCACAAATCAAAATAATGCAGATACATACAAAAAACCCCTGGACGCTTTATCACCTTTTCATTTCAGACAAAGTCAGTGAAGACATCTCCAGATCTTTTAATAAGGTAATATCTAAGAAATCTCATTTTCCTTTTGCATGTCACAGTAAAGATAGATAAGAAAGCATGGGTAAAACTTTATGCTAGAAATATCCTTGTGAGCATTCACTGGGCAAAAACAAACTCTGCATCTGGTATGATGTTACACACATAAAAGTGCATTCTTTCAAAAGCAGACTTTCAGCCAGGTGGGGGTTACAACAGCTTATAATTTACACTATTACAATGCTTAGAAACCACATGCGTTGGGCCAGAACACTTTCTCTGTGGAACATCTTATTCTGAATGTACAAGCCTGTCGCACAATGAATTTTAGGATGACCACAAGAAAATAAATAAAACCACCCCAGTATCCAGTGGAGTGACAATGCACAGGCCATTCAGGAGGTTCCTGGAATGCATTGATGACAATGTCCTTCTCCAAGTCATACAGAAACCAACTAGGAAACGTGCGATACTGGAACTTGTTCTCACCAACAAGGAAGGGCTGGGGGGATGCGAAGTTTAAGAGCAGCCTAGGCTGTAGTAGCCAGGAAGATCCTTAGTGCAATGAGGAGGGTGCACAGAAAGCTCACAGCTCTGGACTTCAGGAGAGCAGACATTAGTCTCTTCAGGGATTTGCCTGGTAGAGTACCATGGGATAAAGCAAAGAGTGACCCAAAAAGGCTCGCTGATACTGAAGGATAGCCTCCTCCAAGTGCAGGAGCAATGTATCCCAACAAAGAAATTGTCAGGCAAAAACGCTAGGTGGCCCACAAGGATGCACAAGGGGCTCTTGGAAAAACATCAAACACCTAAAAGAAAGCCTACAGAGGGTGAAAGCAAGGACAGGTACCTTGTGAGGCATACAGAGGAATTGTACCATCAGACAGGGATCAGGTTAGGAAAGCTAAAGCATTGTTAGAACTGAATCTTGCCAGGGATGTCAAGGGCTACAAGAAAAGCTTCTGTAGAAATACTGGTGATAAAAGAAAGACTAGGGAAAATGTGGGTCCTCTCTGGAAGGAAACATGGTTACCTGAGACATGGAGAAAACAATCACTCAAAAACAGTTTTACATCAATCTTCACCAGCTAGTGTTCCAGCCATGCTACCCAAGTTGCAGAAGGTAAATGCAGGGACTGGCAGAGTGAAAAAACAGCCCCCTGCAGGAAAAGATCATGCTCAAGACCATCTAAGGAACCTGATGATGTCCAAGTCCTGGGTCCTCATGAGACGCTTCTGTGGGTTCTGAGGGAGTTGGTGCCAGGCAAGATCATGGTGCAGATCATCCTGGAAACTATCCTAAGGCACATAGAAAATCAGGATGGGGCTGGTGGCAGCCAACACAGCTTCACTAAGGGCATAATGTGCCTGACAAATCTGGTGGCCTTCTATGACAGGGCTACAGAATTGGTGGATGAAGAAAGAGGAACTGCAACTAGCATCATCTATCTGGAGTGGTGTGAAGCATTTGACACTGACTGGCATGACATACAAACTGCAGAGAAGAATTGGCTGCATACAAGAAGATGCATTAAGGGCGCAATGTCCAAACGGAGAGCACTGACAGGTGGCATTCCTGAGGGGTTGGTATTGGGACTGGCACTGTTTAACATCTACGCCAAAGACAGGGACAGTGGGAATGTCTGAGCCCAGAAGAGGCCACAAAGTTGCCCAGAGGGATGAAGCACCTCTCCATGAGGACAGGCTGAGAGAGTTAGGGCTGTTCAGTAAGGAGTGAAAAAGGCTCCAGAGAAGACATTAGAGCGGCCCTCAAAAACCTAAAGGAAGCCTGCATGAGAGTTTCCCAAATATGGAAGTTTTCCATATATGGAAGAAATGCAGAAACCCTCCATGGCAAGGAGGCTGGAACTAGATGGTCTTTAAGGTCTCTTCCAACCGAAACCACTCTATGACTCTAGGGAATGTACAGTATCTTATTTTCTGTGGAATGAGAACAGCGACTTTGGGGTTCCATCAAAATCTTCAAATCCACAGAGCTAACTCCCCTAACTGAATAACAGTCCCTTTTTTCATACTGGCAGTCACAAAAAAGAAAAGGTAGGCAAAACAAAGTAGGTTTGCAAATTTATCTTTAAATACCGCAACATTAAAAATATAACATTTACTAAGACTTCCTTCTTGATACTATATTGAACTATATGCTTCACCTGCTGATTAAAATTCTTAAAAAATTTATGCTTACCTTTGTGACAGCTTTGGAAGAAAAAGTGATTTCATCAATGAAAGTAACAATGTCATCTGGATCAAGTCTATCAAAGTATTTTGAACACATATCATATGCATGTAGCCACTCATCCATGGTTTCTGGTAATTTTTTAATGAGATAGTGATCACCATTCCAAAAAAGTTTTTGTAACCACACAGCATGAACAGAACTTGATGACAGCATGCCGCCACCTTTTTTAGGAATTTTGGGAGCCAGTTTGGAAATGGATAAGATATTTTGACTGGTAAGGGTGGGCTCCAGTGTTTCCAGAGGGTTTTCGTTTTCATCTGTTAGTCTTTTGTAATTAAGACCTAGTGACAGAAGGAGAAAGAGGTAAAAGTTATTCATAATTAAATCTACTCACATGCCACTATTACACATTAAACAATGAGTACACCAGTATCTGCAGAATTAAAAAGACACTAGCCTATCCCCTTTTACAAAAATATACTGACAGACTTGGATTTTATGTCCTGGTGCACATGAAATTTCTCAATCCACAGAACATATTTTAACATTATATACTGATCCAACAAGGGGCAATGAGTTTCAACTGGAAGAGGGTAGATTTAGATTAGATATATGGAAGAAATCCTTCACTACGAGGGTGGTGAGGCAGTGAAACAGGCTTCCCAGAAAAGCTGTGTCTGCTCCATCCTTGGAATTGTTCAAAGCCAGATTAGATGGGGAACTGAGCAACCTGGTTGTTCAAAGCCAGATTGGATGGAGAACTGAGCAACCAGGAAGGTGTCCCTGCCCATAGCAGGGGATTTGAAATTGGATGATCTCTAAAGTCTGTTCCAACACCAATCGTTCTGTGATTCTATGACACAACCTAAAAAAAAGCAGATTCTCAAAGAAGCAAGAACATATATTGTATATACTATACTACATGCTAGGACTTTAATATAAACCCTGGAAAACCGCATGTAAGTCAAGGCATATGTCTTCATTAATTTAAAATATGTATTCTGATCATCTAACAACTGGTACTAACCATTTAGCAAAAACTGCAATGCACTAACTGCAAGTAAACTAAATAAGATCAGCTGGAGGTCCATTTACATCAATATTTACATAATCAAGAGTCATGTCACTAGTCTGATTCCTAGAAGAAGAACACCCTTGCAAATTAATTCAGCAACAACAAAAGTATTTCTAGCAATGTTACTATTTTATTTTCTTTGCATATAATTCCTAAGATAACTGACTTCTGTTGCCATGTTCTTATTCATACACTTCAGGCCTGCAACCTCTATAAAGCACTTAGATGTCGTTCTTTGACTCCTATTTCTAAACTATACTGAACACTGAGAATTTTGGTTAGGGGTGTAATACAAATATTTAATTTTTTGCCACACAAACTGACTAATTTATGTCTGACATATGGTCCCAGGATATTTGGTTTGTTTTTCTTTTGTTTTGTTTTTCTAACAGCTTTGAAAGTTAACAGTAACTTCTTGGCAGAATTTTCTCCGGCAAGCATCACAGAACTTGAGTGTTCAATAACATCAATAAGAAGTGAAGGTTAATCCTACTGTCCAAAAAAAATTACTGACTTTTTTCTTTCTGCAATACATGAATTCATATGCACCATCACTTCAAACTCTGCAGCACAGTTAGTGTCCAATACACATTAAGCTCCAATATTGAACAATTAATTCATCCTCACAGGAGGTAATGCCATACTGCGTGTATTTTTCAATCTGAAACTGGATTTGGAGATGTATAGCTAAAATTCAAGATAGTACCCAACAAACAAGTAAATTGAAAGTAGTATTCAAAATTTCAGAGTCTTTAGGAGTATTTTTCAGTAATTATTTTTCAGTAATTGTCTGAAAATGTAGGGTTACACACAATACTGTAATTCTGGAAAAGCAAAAGGGCTATCAAGGCTAAAACAGAACAAAAAATTATCCCCTTTCAGACAAACAAACAGAAAATGCATAAAGTCCCTAATTAATTCTCTAATTCAGACTTTTGATAGGTAAACTTTCCTAAGTCCTTCAAGAATATTCATATTAAATTTGTAGTGTCACAAAATATACTTTAGGAACTTGATATTTTTCACTTAAAATTTCACTATTAAATACCACCAATAATTTTAACTTGCATCACTAACAGAAACTTGTTCTTAATTACTTTTTTTGCCGCGATCAAATATATTTCCAGTAAAACAAAGAGAAGGAACTTATGCCTATATTAATTGTATTCATCTCCTCTGCTCAAAGAAAAAAACAATTATTTGGAAAACAAACTAGCTAAGCATAATCATGAGAATACTTACATAACAAAATAATAAATACAGTTATGAAGAAAACAAACAGGTACTTCTCCTACCTGGTGCAACTGCTTTAAATTTTTTCAGAAGTCGGATGTGAGTTTCAGGTTTAAGAGTATGGTTCACCATTTCTGAGCAACCACAGTTTTCCAGGAGTGTAAAATAGTAAAGCAACCGCTGGTGATCTTGGCCTTCAATACTCGGGTAAACATATTTAGCCATGTGTTCATGAAAGGTTTCAGGACTGGTTTTCAAAGTCTCAAATAGACCAAGACTTTGTGCTCTTTCTTCTATTTCCAGTGTAGATAACCTGTGTTTAGAAATAACGTTTGCTTAAAGGCCTGGATGTGCCATGAAAGACACCCATGTGTCATGGGAGACAGGACAATCCTCTTCTCTCTTTAAGGTCTCACTCACAACCATTTAGATAATTGTACACTCCATAAACAAAAGCTTCTGTACTTCCCAATTCAGTTATCTGCTGATTTGGACATGCAGACTGAGGAATTCAAAGCAGGATTTCACATCTGTGAGTACTGCTATATGTGACAGGAAAAATACAACCAGGATATATGTAAAGGAAGACTTTACTAAACAACCAAACCAACCACTTGTGGCCCAAAGATGCTCAAACATCCTACTGCCTATTTAGAAGCTTTTGCAATCCATTTAATTCTATTTTCTGTAGTTGATGAGTACTTCTGCACACATTGAGAGATATTATCACTGAAAACTGGCTCTTGCTCAGCAATTAATCTATTTGACTCTATTTTTCGTGCTTAGGACACTTTGACAGATTACCAAGTTGCTTCTCTCAAGCTGTCATCCATGACAGTGAATAAAATATCAGTAAGCCTTGGTTGACCTTAGTCAGTCTCCCTGCTTCAGGAAATTCTTTCCTGAATCTTTTGAAAAGAATACATTAGCTCTTTCATAGCATGAATTCAGATATCTCCAGCTGACTATATAAAAGATAATCACTCCTTTTTCCCTCAGCTGGGAGAAAAATGGGTGCATATCATTTTAAGTTTTTATCTTTCTCAACTGAAAGTTTTACCTAAATCTGATGAAATAAGCAATCTACAGATGATTCCTACCTCAATTCCCCCCAGAGTCCAATCACATGGCACATTAGACAGTACATATCATTTGGAAATCTGATGTCTTCTAATACAATTTGATTTTCCTCTACTTTAAAAACTAATTAGAATTCCATCATTTCCCTCCCCAAGTAAGTTAGTGCTTCTCTTTAACATCCAAGTAGAATGTCCCAGTTTCATTCTTAAAGATAATTTTGTTGCAGCAAATACCACAAACACAACATTCTCAGTCTGAAAATTAACTGATTTCTTATGGAGAGTAAGACATTTTTGAGTTATTTTTACATCTACGACCTTCCCCAAGATGTTATCATTGCAAACATTCTTTTAATGCTACAGATTCTTCTTATTTATTAATTTTTCTACAATATTAATGAAAACAAGTATGATATTAATGGAAATAAAGTACTGTTCATTCTTCATACCAAAGAAAGCAGACACTTGAACCTGATGTATTTCAATACTGTGATCTGACTACTTTTTTTGTGTTCGTACCCAAAGTTCAAACCAAAGGCTAGTTGAGCATTAAATTATATGAACAGGATTGGCAGATATTTGCAGTGTGTTTTTAGGGCAGAGATGACTGTGGATAGGAAGAGTTTATGGCGTTGCTCAGAAAGATTCTGGAACAAGAAGTTCTGTGGCAGACAAAATTTCATACTGCTGAAATCATAAACTGCATTTTATAGAGTTTTGATTATCAAATGTGATCAGATTTTTCAAAAGAAATAACTAAATTTCCATTTAATTTTTAAAAGATGTCATTCTGAACAAGTTTAATACCTGTATGCACATAAAAATCATATTTCTTTGTCATCAAGTATTCAAAGAAATAGTTAATACAAACTACATTAATACAAAATATGAAGCTCTTCTGAGCTTCTCTGTGTGTAAAGTGGCTTAAAGAAATATTGCATATTTGGTTAAAGAGATTAAGTCTTAGAATAAACTTCTTTTCAGTTCAGAATGAATGCATAATGAAACATGTATTATTAATGCCATAATCCTGAAACTCAAATATGCTGTAATGGTCATATGCTGTCAGTCAATTTTAAAATGAGAGTAAGATACAACAAAAACATGCTCAGCAGTGTATTATGCTATTATACATCAACTTTTAAGACTCTTTTTGAAATTCACTAGGGAAAATATGGTTACTCTGGACTTCAGTGAATTCAGAATTCTATGACTACTAACTCAAGGAGGACGAGAAGAAAGAAAATGATAGAAAACTGTTGCAAAACACCTTAGGTAATATTCTAGTCCCAAAGAAGGCAGCTGGCTCTTTCACATTCACCCCAGTGTTGCTATGTTTATATCCTGGCTGTCTGTTTTGTTTAAAGCAATAAATAATTTAACAGCAAAAAAATTTTGAGTGTATGACTTCTCTTTTTTCTGAAGGAATCGAAGAAAATCTCGGAACATTATTTCGTCTTCTCCAGACAATTCACCAGGCTTTGTTTTTTATCCCTCATGCTTTATAAAGTGTTTTAATGCTTTTTAATTAATAGTTAATGTTAAGAGAGGTACAAACCCTGCTGCAAGCTAAAAGTGCTTTAAGAATTTAACACTTGAGACAAACCAAATTAATTTGATCATGTCTGTCAGAACAGTAGATAAGAGCTGCTGAATTACACAGAGTTCTACATCACTGTCATGTGCATGCACTGTTCAGGCAAGAAACAGTCTTCCATCAAAAAGAGTTTATTATTCTTTCAGTAGGCAAAAAGTGCCTGAATGACAAGATGTCAGAGGTTAAAATTAGTAAATTAAGTAAGAAATAAAGGCCCTGGAGCCCCTTTGGAATAGAGTATAAGCACCCCTCCCCTTATATGCCACACCAGTGCCAGGTGGTGATTATGGTTCTTGTTGGCAAGAACAATTTCAGTAAAACATTGTTAAAAGAAAAAGTGTGCTTCAATCAAAAATGAAACTGAGATGAACAGATGCACAATGTGAACAGGGAACTCCAATATATTTACTTCCTCTATTATGTAGAATAAAGGTCAATAAAGAGCAAAACTCTTATGAAAATAGAAAAATTATCAGGTTTTAGGACATACTACAGGGACTATAAGAGCAACTACAAGATAAGTTGCTACTAGAAGACAGAACTAAACATTCAAGTTGTCGAAACCTGACCATTGAAACAGAAATCCTGGAATACTGTGAAGAACTATAAGAAATATATGGACTTTTAACCTTGCCTGCAACACCAGTTTTCACAGATGGCTGCAGAACCATTACATGGAAAAGACAAGAGTTCCCATACTGTCCCAACACAAGACAAATAAACACACAATCCAAACTCCGCTCCCAATATAATTAAATTCTGTCATACGTTAGCATTTATTTCTGTGTAACAGAATTGTATGTGCATTTGCAGAGGAGACAACTTACCCACTGTCAGTGAACAAAAATTCCAGATGGGTCATGTAAACTTCCCAAAGTGGAACACTATATCGCTGAGCCAAAGAAATAGCTATTTTATAGACATTTTCTTCAAGTGTTCTGGTAGAGGAGAGACATGAAGAAAAAGTTATGTTAAGCCCTATGAGACATAATAAGAAAATAAATTCTTATGTTAGAAAACACATTATTTTTAGATTTTTTTTTCATAAAACAAGAATACAGAAAATTTTAAAAATAAAGATACATTAAGTGCGTCTTCTTGCATTTACTTATACTTGCTGCTCCATCTGGGAAAAAAGGAGAAGAAAAGAAACTACACAGATATTTCAAAGACAAACCTCCTCCACAAACACTCTGGTTCTCAATGGCAACTTCTACTCAATCCTGTGCTAAACCAAATCTCAGTTTTCATTTCATTTCAATTACAAAGTGATGAAGGATGTAACTTGTCACAGTTAGCATTTATTTTAGTTGCAACACCTACAGTGTTTTAGTACTACTGGTATATAAATCCTGAAAGCTCTTCCTAATAGTTCAAAGACAGAAACGCCCCTAGTATTTGCAGACTAAAAGGTGTGAAGATGTCCAGCTCACTCGGTCCTAAAACATTAAAACCTGTTAATTCTGTTAGTGCATAATCCCTTTGACAAAACAACAGATGAAGAATATGGTAAAATATAAAAGCCTAAAGTTAACGTCAGACTAATTTTACTAATCCAGTAGAGTATGGTTCAAATAGAGACGAATTGCTCATTTTTAGGCTATCATAGAAGCAATACTGTTAAGGCTAATGCTGAAAATTTTGGATTTTGGTTTCAGTTTGGTTGAGTTGGGCTTTTTCTCTTCAGGATAATTCCAAGAAAAACACTCTCTGTGTGTAATTACTTCCTAATAGGCCTGTCATGAACAACTTCTTTAAAATGTATTTAATGTGAATATTTGAGCAGAGAGTTTGGGCAAGATGACTTCCAGAGGCCCCTTCCAAGCTCAACAATCCCGTGATTCAGTGAAAGGGGAAGATGGTATGAATGTTTTAGTTGCAAAATAATCCAGTCCAGCACACAAATCAGGAGTGGCTCCTGGAACTAGCAGGATCCATTCCTCCTGGAACTTTACAAGCTATACTACAATCCTCCCTGCCTGTCTGAGTGGCACACAGTAGCAACTTAAGGCAACAGTGTTTTAAGGAAATGACACCATATAAATGAAGAACAGTACAAGCAATTTATTCATTGTCAAGATAACGACAAAAACAAGCCACTGTTGCACAAAGAAAAGCTGAAAAAAGATGTCCATTACCTTGCAAAGGATCTTTTAACCTTCTTTTACACACCCCTTTACATGCCCAGCCTGACTGACTGACTGTGTGAGCCCAAGGAATTCTCACTGCCAAAGGAATCCTCACTGATGGCTCCAGCACAGGCACACTCTGGATGTATTTTGGCACTGTTTCACCAAGACTGGAGCAAACCCCACAAACAGCAGCCTCCCCAAAGATATAGACCAAATACAAAAGATAAAATAGACAACTACAGGTTAGGTAGTCTGAGCAAATTGCTCCTTCTAGTACAAAGCTTTTTGAAAATAAGATACTATCTTTTCCAGGTGCTGTTCTTCAAACACACTTCATAAAAGATTAAAAAACATGAGGCACTTAATTATAAAAAAAACAAATATGCTACACAATTATATTGAATTTTGCATCTTTGTAATTAAAAAATGCAGATTAAGACTCAACTGAGAAGATTAAAGCAAGGAAGCTGCAGGCTGAACAAGTAATTAACTGGATCTTTGCAACTGCCCAACAGGGAAGTGCCACTCTCATTCACGTACTAAGAAGCCTCACTTCTTCTAACCCTTTTATATCGTGTTTTTACCTCTACTTACTGTATGGAACTTTCTCTTTGCATTTATTTTATTTTCACAGGAGACAGTATCTATCAACTGTTGGGTGACAGTGTAGGTAACCCTGACAAATCCTAGTAAGTATCTGTAATAACAGAAGACTAATTTATTGAAGTTACTGTGGGGAGTCATCAAAATGTAACCTGGTGACATAGTAGACATATGTCCTTAATAACAATATATACAAAGCAGGTAATTCCAACGGCAACATTAAAAGATGATTACATTAAAAGCTATTTTTATGAATGCAGTGACAAAAACTGTGCAGGTACAGATTTAACAGATGTAAAACATCAGCTTAGTGTTGAAAACCTGACCTTATACAACTACTCTTATTTGAGATATCAGTTCTGTTTAGTAGCAAATTTCTATTGGAATTGTAGCTATAAGTAGCTACACAGGTGGAAAACTGAAAATTTTTAAATATGCTCTTCAAAACCTTTATGCAGACATCAGTTGAAAATCTAAGATTATATTTAAAACTTCTTATTGTAGAGAACTCTTCCTCTGACAGTCTGTCACTTTATTCAGCTGTGAGTAATATGTAAGTAATATTCATGACTTGTTCATATCTTGAGGTACCTGCATGCAGATATTAATTATAGCTATTTTTTTAAATGAAAAGTATTATCCTCTATCTTTCTATTTTTTCCTATTCTGGATTTCTGAAAGGTAAGATAAAAGCATGCCAAATACCAGAACACATGTGGTGAAATACTTCCAAATTACTACAGGGCAAAAAAATACAGTGATGTACAGCAGTTCTAACTAAATTATTAAGAATAAAATACAGTTTAACAACTTTTTTTTTAACTATAGGTCATTCCAAACTTAGATGCATGGGCATACCATAGAAGATTGCTATGGCAGGTTTACAGGAGATGAAAGGAAGAGACCCAACCTTCACCTATATGCTCTGATTTAATTAATCCCTGATTAACTTTAATATTAGCAGTTAGTACATGAAGAGTTATAGATTCAATTATAGAACCATTTATTTGAGCAACATTTCATTTAAGTAGAGCAGTTACATAGAAAAAACTCCAACTGTAGCAGCATTACAGGGTAAACCTCTAAAGCAAGAAAATTATCTCTTCTAAAGGTCAGCACTACTTTCAATTTACTCCCTTAATTTAAAGCTTAAAGCTATTCCATTCTAAAACAGAGAAAACAAACCTAGGAGACGTTACTTACTCTGCCAATCCCAGTATTGTTTCTCTCTTGTACTGTGCATCTGCTGTAAACCTCTGCACATCCACTCCTTTGCCAAGTCCTTGCAGAGTCTGAGCCTGAGTGAAGTCCAGCAGTCGCTCATTGTAGAAATGCAGCTGATTTATCAAAGTGGTGATTTCTTCAGGCCAGTCTGCACGGGCATGCTGAGTAACATGCTTTGTGACCATCTGAATCAACTCTTTTGGATCAGACTGTGAAAATAATTGACAGCAAATTTTAAAAAATCCCCATAAATTCTGAACAAAAAATTGCCAATATATAATTCAGAACTAGGAGATTTGTTTCCATTTCTGAGAAATTTTAAGTAAACACAAATGAAAATTTTCTGTAAGGCCTAGCTGCTATGATATTATACTTTATCCTTTTGGAAAGTTTTAGTCCATTTCATATGATAAAAATATTTTTAGAAACCAAACAAATCTTACCTCAACAAACTAACAGTAACAAGTGTATCACTATTACTGCATTTATTTGTTTTTAAATTCCTTATGTTTATTTACACTAAATTAGGCAACTAATTGGTCAAATACTGAAGTCAAAGAGAAGTTACTGAATTTCTGATATAATTCTTTCATACAGAATTGAGGAGCGGAATAGTTTTTACATATCAAGCACTGATACTTTCAAAGAAATATTGCAGGATCCACAAATTACATGAGCCATTGCTTTCCCTCTGAATCTTCAAAGAATTAAATACTGATCATCTGTGGAGTACAGCAACTTTAATTTTCAAAATACCTTAATCAGAAATAAAACTTAATTTCTTATACAGAAAAGTACCCACCAAGTGCATGTCTTACAAACCATTAACTTCTGCAGTCAAAAACCCTCACAGCAAAGCCGCAAAGCATAGAACACAAATAACGAAAAATGAATGCATGTACCAAATTATCTCAAGATCTGGACAGTGGCTATATCTAGGCACCACCCCCTGAACAGAGCTCTGTGTAATAAGTAAACACTTGGTTTACTTGATACCTTGATTTCTGTCATCAGTGAAAAATGAGGGCACCAGCAGCTCAATGCCAAAAAGAAGCAATGTGACCTCTGTGTGGCATCCACAGAGGAAGGAGTACCTCCAAGAGACCCACCAAATATCTGGGATGGCAGTGTAGTTGAAATATTTCCTAGGAAAAATAGCTGATGTAACTGCTGTGATCTTAAAAATGTTGAGTGTACCCGAGCAATATACTTTAGTTTTGGCTTTTTTACTACAGAATCACTCTGCTACATCAGAAGATAAACTTGTGAACATGGACTAGAGTACACAGCTGGGTAAAACATGCACCAAAAGTTAAAACCTTGAGGCATGCTTTATTTTTTCCGTGACTCGCTGGTCATTCTAAGTTGATTTTTTTTTCAAGTCTTAATTGATAGGCTGCTCACCAAGTCACATTAAATGCTACAGGGCATCCTCTTTCCTCTCCACTATCCACTTCTAGAGCCTCCCAAACATTGCAAACTCATCAGTTTTATAAACATCGGTACTTCTTTCAAGGCTGCTTAGGAAATTAGAATAATAGAACCTCACAAAAAGAGACAAGCAAGCAGAGCAGTGCCTCTACAACACAATTACATCAGCTGGAAACCCATCCACTGCTGGTGTCTCACTCTATGTGCTACCCTAGAAAAGAGAGCATGGAATGTCACAGCAAGACAAGGAAACACGTTTAACAAAACTGCCTAAAACCTCCAGCTCACTGAGAAAGGCAGGTTCCTCCGACCACCTATGGGAGTAAGTTTGCTCTCTTCTGTTTGTTTCCCCTGTCTCCATTAAGCCCCCACTTGTTGTATTTCCATAAAAGCACCTGTGTATAATCTTCCATGCTGCCTGTTTATGGTCCCAAGGACCTTATTTGGAAATAATATCTTGGGGCCTATTGATCTTACTAATGTCAAATTTAGAATAAAAGAATCAGACGCTTGTCAATACCTATGTGTATATAACCACACACATATAAGGCAAAATGAAGTGCAAACTTTTCAATCTAGAAGATAAAAATGATATATTTAGATTAAGAAAACACAGCTGAATTTTTTAAATTGCACACTGTTGCCAAAGATTCTTATTTTCTTCACCACCAGAAATCTTTCAAACACTGTTATCTCCTAAAAAAACCTATGGCCCAAACTATCACAGCATAGGAACACAAAATTCGTTTAGAGAAATCCCATGGCCTGTTTGGTATCAAGATGAACAGAACTTGTATTTCATAACTTTAAGTATTCATTTTTAACATCTTCACATTTTTAATAATACATATATTTTAGAAGAAAAGCATAACTATTCCTACAGCCATTGGATATCTATTAGAATTAGACATGATGCTTGTTCTAAAAAACAGTAAGAGAGAAAAATCACTACAGCTATACTGCCAGTTTTCAAAAAAATTTTTAACGATTTTTAATTGAAAAAACTGTAACAACTAACTAGTAACAGTACCTGGCCATGAAGAAAATCAGCAAAATCAGTCAAGTCTGAATCTTACTGCAGCATTCAGAGTTTATAAATTCTTGGACTTTCTTCAAATTGTAATAACAGACAGCAATTTGTGTAAATATGAATTAATTTTGACAAACAAGACCAATAAGATGCCATATTCAACTTGTTCCCTTTCTAACGTCACCTGTCAAAAACCACACCAAACCCCCAAACAGATACTACACAATTATCTCTGTTGGTTTTCCAGAGTCCTTCATTCAGTTAGAAATTGTGCTTAGGTGTCCAACATCCTGATTTACGAGTTAAATCTCCTCCAGTACTTCTAGACAGTCATTTGAACAAAGCTTTCTCTCTTCAGGAAGGGTGTTTTATATACATACATAGTAAACATAGTGTAAGTTTCCAGAAAAGCCACAAGAGCTGACCCAAATGCATTACACCCTTAACTCAGAACCCTCTCTACCACTGCAAGGGAAATCCCCCAGGAACCACCTGCCAATTTTACTCATTTACTGGGTGTCCTGGGTTGGCCATATGACCTGTTTGTATCCCCAGTCGTCCTCTTGCTTGCGCTGGACATTAAGTTCTTCAGCTTTAAGTTGGTCTCAGAAAGACAGAGAAAAGTAAAGGTGGAGGAAAAAAACAAAACACTCGCCCTTTGTCTGCAGGATACCTTTACTCCTACGAAGCAAGGCTACATTCCAGCGGACAGCATTATCTCTTTTCTTTTTTTTTTTTTTTGTTACTCTCTCTGGTGTGGGTGCTGGAAGAGCTCACAGCGGAAGGTTTTTCCTCGGATTTTTCCTGGCTTTTTGCAGGGAGAGACTTTGTTTCTTTTGCTGGGTATTTTTTCTTTTTCTTCCTCTTCCTGGGACTGGCTGGCATCGCGTGGGCCCAGGACACCGGGGAACCCCCGGGGGGCCCCCCCCTCACCGAGTCCTACAGCCGGGCCCGGCAATCGGCCCCTCCACTGGAGAACTGAACCGGACTCAGACGGACTCTGAATCTACCATCTCTTCAGAGGAAGGAGAGGTTTCATTGTTTTCATATTATCCAAATTTTTCCTATACTTGTGAATATTCCATTTGTTAAATAAATAGTTTTTTCCACTTTTCTCTAAGGAAATTCTTCCCGGACCCGTAGGGGGAGGGGTGATTGGAATCGGCTCTTCCTAGAGGAGACCCCCCAGAGGTTTCCTCCTAAATATTTGCCCTAAACCAGGACACTGGGCTAACACTATACTTGTGCTGACAGAGGCCTTAGTTAGGAATTAAGAAAAAAAAGAAAAATAAAGAGAGAAAAGAAAAAGCACACATCACTTCAGCATAAAGCTAATTTAATTTCATGCTATTAGATGTGATTTACTCAGCCCAGGTCCCCTATTGCCCCACTGGTCACTACCAATAAACCTCAGCAGAGATTCAGGGTCCACCTTTATAAATGTTTTAAAGCAGTTCTACTTCTTTGACCACCCTCTGGAAGTGACACCAGTGAAACCCCTCAATCTGTGTGCCATTATGATAGTATAAAAGCAACACTGGTTTTAGAAGTGTATCAGAGATTTTGATCTTGGAATGCCTTCACTCTTATGCCTGAATTAATCTTCAATTTTTTGGGTTTTTTTCCTGACAAGTTGCTATGTCTTCTTTCCTCTTCCAATCTATTTAAGCCTTAATTCAGTTATACACATCAAAAACAAATAAACAAAAAAATCTAAGAACTCTTATGTTGTTCCTCTCCTGCTCAGGAAGTGGCAATAATTTTACAACTATAGTAACACTAATAAAAAAAAGAATAATAAAATAACGGAATAAAAAATAAAACACTCTACTGTGAACCCTTTTTCACTGATATAATATTAGACCACCCTAAGGCTATTTGGTTTGCTTACTTCTTTCAAGACCAAGAATCCACCCAATTGTTCTTAAAGAATATGCTATTCTGTTGATTCTGTTTTTAATGTAAATAATCTACAGAGTGCAATACAGAAATGAGCAGAAAATCTGATCAGAAAACTTAGATCAGCAGAGGCCAATCTGCTCATAATCACCTCAAAGACAAAACTGAAACTGTGGACCTTTCTGGATTGAGGTTGCAAAGCATTTCCATCACCTTTTGAACTGTAATCTTTTGCCACTGCGGTCAGCCCAGAAAGCCAGAGGGGAAGGCAGAGGACACGTTCCCTTGTGCCCAGACCCCTGTAACACCATGTTTGCTTTACACCATTTTAGGCAATCCTAAGAAAGAAAACATGCTTCAAAGGGAGTCCCATACACCAAGCAAAATCTCCAAGCAAAATAAGGAGATGACAGCACATGAACAAGGGAGACCAGGGAGCAGGGTCCATGCCTCTGCAGTTGCTGCCCATCACCAGTGAAGCTGGGAACCAAACCACACCTCTAGAATGTATTTATACTTCAGGAAGAAGAGGAGAGCTCTCCCTAATCCTTGTGGCAACTGCCTCAGTCCCTGCTGCAAGAAATTCAAGTGCTACAAATTTGATGGAGGAGAAGGCAAGAGAAAAAGAATGAAGTGAAGCACATAAGACAATTTTCCTCACATACTGACACAGGAAAAAAGACTTACAGGAACGAAATAGTTTACTCAAGAAGTAAAATCCTGAATGTGCCTGTTCACTCAAGAAGTATACTCCATCTCCCCACAGTACAGCCTTTCATTAATTAAATTAATAACACTTGTCTTCAACTTCGACTTTTGTCATGCTGTGAGTCAAGAGTACATTAACTTAGATACAGCACCACATGAATTTGGGGTGGCCAACCTTCCATATCACAGCTGTCTCACATGTAATCTGCCCGAAGCAAAAGATAAAGTGTACGGCTAAGATGGAAGACCAGATCATCTCAGAAATAAACCTTTACTGTCACATCACTCAACCGCGAGGATACCTCAACATTATTGTCCTTCCACTGCTGCAGCTACATGTATTGTGTGACAACCATTTTGTTCAGGTTCAGCTTTCACAACCATTTTTAAATGGGTACAGGAAGCAACAGATCTCATCATTCAGCAATAAAACCACATATATCAATTTATAAGAATACCTATCAAAATACTTTTTATAAGCTACAAGCATCATAATCAAGTTCTACAAACTGATCTAAAAAATGAAATAGGGAATCTACTGCTAAGCTCATCTGTACTATTACACCTATAAATCTTACACATTCAGACACTAAAACAATATTCTGTTTCAAATTTCAACTTTTAAATCATCTACCAGAAGTTTCTTTAACATACTCTAATGTCTCAGCTATATTTAAGTATAATGATTTCAAAACCTGTCCATAATCTTAAAAAAAATGCTTCCAACTACAGTATAGTATATGGTACCGCAAGCAAGGTACTTCCTACTGTACTTAATATTTTTTATCTGGATCATGTAGATCCAGGAATGCAGCTCTGGACTTAAGTTCCCTAGCCTCCCTTCCTATCTTTACCACAGATTTCATGCAGATGTCTCTTTTTTTCCAAGAACTGAATGTTTTAAAGTTTCATTCCAGATGCATGACTGTATAAAAAAAAACACAAACCACTCCAGGATCACAGCACTGCTACAGGAATAAAAAAAAAAATGCAAGAGGCTGCTGTTCAGTAATAAAAGAGAAGTAACTGGAAATGCTGACCAAGCAGTTGTTTCTATAGTTATGTTAAGTGACTTGTGTTTGAAGAGCTGAACAAATTGCTCTAGGCTCTGTTTCCATAGAATCACAGAATGGTTGGGTTGGAAGGGACCTTAGAGATCATCTTATCCCAAGCCCCTGCCATGGGCAGGGACATTTTGAACTAGGGCAGGTTGCTCAGAGCCCCATTCAACCTGGCGTTGAAGACTTCCAGGGATGGGGCATCCACAGCTTTTCTAGGCATCAGTTCCAGTGCCTCACCACCCTCGCAGTGAAGAATTTCCTCCTCACACCTAATCTAAACCTATCCTATTACAGTTTGAACCTGATCTAAGCTTGCCCTCTTTCAGTTTAAAACCACCCTCCATTTTCCAGTCACAAGCCCTTGCAAAAAGTCCCCCTCCGGATCTCTTGTGGCCCTTTCAGGTAGGTGCGATGGAAGGTGCGATGAGGTCTTTCCAGATCCTTCTCTACCCCAGGCTGAACAACCTCAATCCTCTCAAGACTTTCCTTGTAGGAGATGTGCTCCAGCCCTCAGAGCATCTCTGTGGCCTCCTCTGGAACTGTTTCAACAGGTCCACACCCATTTTGAGGTTGTGGGTCCCAGAGCTGGATGCAGCAGAGCAGGCAGGATCCCACCAGAACAGAGGGGCAGAATCATCTCCCTGCCCTACTGCCCACACTGCTTTTGATGCAGCCCAGGACTCAACTTGATTTCTCAGCTGCAAGTGCCCATCACCAGCTCATGTTGAGCTCCTCCTCAGAGAAACCCTTTTTTGCTTTGATTTTTATCAGCTATTCCAACAAGAATGAGGAATAATTTGTCCCAAAAGTAAATGTTTCCATAGGTTTTTTTCTACCTTGTGTTCTCTTACATATTTTCTGATTGGTAAGTCAGGTTTAGGTAGAAAAATCTCATCATTTCATCTGACAGCTCTTTTAGTGAAAATAACACATGATATATAAAAGGTTCAAGTGTCAACTGAAAGAACATCTCTGAAAACAGAAAATTACTACATGGTTTTGAGTGAAGTGCCTTCTAAATTCATAGCATATAATTCATTTCCCATTTGCAGTCAGCATTACTCTCAGTAAATAAATGCCATACTTTTGATAATTATCCTAATCTTCTGTCTATCTCCCTTTAGTCTAAAAAATGTGTTTTCTTTTTGAATAAATTATGTTACTGGCTATTCTTTCAGAATGTCTTTAATCTCGACCTATAAGGTAGCAGCTGCACTCATATACAGACTTTTGGACAAGCACACACTCTTACTGTAAAACTGTACTGCCGTATTATACAGTTTCAGTGTAAGTACAATACTGCTTCTTTTTAATTTGTACAGTTACTTGACTGGATACATGCAAATACTTCTATATATTACTAATTTAAAGGTTGAAAACTAGATATCCCATGAGCTACTGAACACTTAATTTCCTCTTCCCTGACAGTTAGTAAAATGCCAGAAGCCTGGTAATTTTCATCCCAATCCAAGAGAATTGCTAGCTCTTCTGAGAAGTACAGGTTTCTAAGTGACCACGTTGTTATTGGAATGTACATTCTCATTAATAGCTTCTTTAGCTAAATACAGAGGCCAACCTAACATTGAGCCTCAAGTCTCCAAGATGAAAAAAAACAACCGAAACCCATCAACCCAAGCAAACAAAACCCACCTAACTCAATCAATAAATAAACCCCACCAACAAGGAGTCAAAAAACTAAAAAACTAAGAGATGCAGAAGTCTGCTCTCCCACGTGATGGAAATTCAGCAGTTGAAAAGTAACCTATACTGCCAACTCAGATGAATAAAATTTTGCAAAAATGTTCTTTGCTATTAGATGATTAGCAAATTTCAAGCAGGCTGCCAGCAAAATCCATGATGCTCACTGAAGGAGGAAACAGTTACAGAAGCTTGGAGGAAGAATGTAAAAGAGAAGATAAAGCTGCTTGACTAGGGTAAGACTGCTTCAAAAAGCTGTTGGTCACCTTTGTACTGTTTCCCAGAGAGGAATAAAACCCTTCACATGAAGGGAAAG
Organism: Petroica traversi; assembly: GCA_025920805.1. Taxonomy (NCBI): domain Eukaryota; kingdom Metazoa; phylum Chordata; class Aves; order Passeriformes; family Petroicidae; genus Petroica; species Petroica traversi. The sequence continues at coordinate 6,334,509 of JAHLSL010000038.1, forward strand.
CATCAGCACTTATCCCAGCTATCTCCCTCACATGAAAAACCACAACTGCGTCTCCAGAGAAACATGGGCAAGCCAAAACCTCAACCCTCTGCTGAAATGAAAGGCAGTTTGAAGATCCTCTTTTCTAAAAGAAAATTTCTGAGCAGCTGCCTAAAGAACAACACTTGCTCTGTTTTCAGAAGTAGGTTTGACAGAATAGCTCGTATAACCCTTGAGAAACAGAAATAAGCAAGACTGTAAGCAACTCATTTTATAAGTACACTTTATCTTGAAGAAACTAAACAGGGAGTAGATGGAAGCACCAAACAACTATTGAACAATAGGTGTTTTCTGAGTCATGTAAATATCATTTGGTCCCAACTAAGAATGGCAATACTTTGTTACGCTGTATGCTTAACAAAGAAAGACAAGGATCTGTGAAACACTGGCTTATCTATATCAAACACATCTCAACCAAAATAATCTAGTTGTCACAATCTGGCTGCAATGTCCCTAACTTCTGGATTAGCATTTCAGGGATCATAGCCAACCACAATGGCTGACAGTTCAGGAGAGTTTACTTGAGCTTTAAGCCTTTGGACACAGAGTTTAGTGAGTTCTCCAGTTTTGTTAGCTTAGATATTCACTCATTTAGAAAATGCGTGAGCATGCGTTGAGACATCACTGAACAATAAGCAAATCAATGAGGAAAACAAAATATGACAAGCTAGAAAGGAAATTACAAGTGCTAAAAAAGTGCCTGGAAATTGTTTTATAAATAATAGTAAAGCTCATAGAAAAAGTTCTGAAAAGTGCTCAAAATCAGGGAGCCAGCTAGAGAAGTGGCAGGATCCCATAGAGAAAAGGGTTGGAAGGAACACTCCTGGGTGAATCCATAGCAGTGGAGATCTTTGTGTCAACACTCACTGCTGAAGGTGTGGGCAGAGAGCTCAGAGGAGCCAGATGAGTTAGATGAATCTGGAAAGTGTCAATTATATGCTTGCACACCATGACCAGCTGGCATTCATCCCTCAGTTCTGAAGGAACACAGATGTGAAATTATGATAAATGGCCATCCAAGGTGCATCAGCAAACATTATTAAAAATAATGTGCCAGAGTGCAAGTTCCATCCGAAAAAAACCAGCATGTAAAATGGATCTTCGTAGGGACTGTATCCCAGCAAGTCAAATGTCCACCCCCAGTAAGATGGCAGACTATATAACAAATAATAAGAACACTGAGAATTAAGAGATTGGTAGGGAAAGTTCAGCAAGGCCCCTGTAAAGGGAAATCCACTCTGTTCACTGGCTGGATGGCTATGAGAGCACGCGGACAAAAGGAAAAAAATGCACAGAAATCTTGCAAAATGCTTTCACAAGTTTTCCCACCAAAGTTTCCAGCTAGGAAACTTAAATTGCAAATGGACTGAAGAACAGTCTGTTCACTAACTGAATTCTGGTGAAACAAGAGGTAGAAACTTGGAGATCACTTTTCAGAGGAAAGAGTCAACAGTAAGTCCTACAGGGGCAGGTTTTGAGACCACTTTTATTCATAATTCATTACAGTTGATCTAGAGAAGGATTCTGATGATACTAAGGCCTTTGAATTCTCCCCAGATCAATCATTAGTTTGCCGTGTACTCTCATTCCTTGTGCCTTCTGCCACTGCCCTCCTTTTCCCTGGTTCTTCTCTCCATCACAAACTCCACACAAATGAAGGGGAAATGGGAGAGAGAAGAGTACAACATAAATTCAAGGAATTACGCGCTCATCTCTCCCAGTTTCGCTTTTCTATCAGGGATGCACTGGACTTTGAAACAGAAGGATGCATCAAATGAAACAGATTCCCCCTCCAAGTGTTAATGGGTAATAGTATCTGAACACGTAGAAGCAAGCAGCATGTAAAACTTTAAGATGTATTAGGCATAAAGAGCAGCATAAAAGGGAAGCAAAAGGGAAGCGGAGCAACCCAAAGCCCAGTAAAAAAACTTGAACCTGATGTAGAACAGATAAGAGAGAATTCAAACAGTGAAGCAAAAGGGGAAAATTATACGGCCAAATGAAACTTGCTGGTTTCAGAATCACTGACCAAATAGAAAGAAGGGCTGAAGAAGAGACAAGGGCTTGAATCAGGACTTTAAAAAAGGTCAAGTTTTGAGTCAACAAAGGCCAACAATAAGGAGCACTACCATTTTACCATCTACAGAAGCCTTAGTGCTAACCATTGCATTTATGGATGGAAAGTTGAATGCTCAGACAGAATGAACGACTGCCTGACAGTTCGTCAGTTTTGCATGTTTTTGTTAGTAAGTTCCAGCAAAGCCTCATGTACACAAATCCAAGTTTAGATTTAAAAGCATTTTTAGTACCTATGTTCGTAATTTAGGCACATGACAGGATATGCAAACCAATATGGAACCATTTAATGAGCATTCGATTTTCAATCAGAGATTACCTCGTGCATAGATTTAACCTTCAGCTGTGCTGGAGTGCCAGGTTGAAGCCATTAGACCTCATCCAATACAGGTAATACATCTGTTATCAGATGCATCAGATCTGCCTCCTTCCCTCTTCCTGTATATATAAGCCTTCTTATATAATATTTATTTCCATTTAAAATTAAGTTTTTATTTTCAATATCCTATATTCAGAATATTACATAAAGCCATAGCATATGGACCACGGCTGGGAGTTTTACTGCTCTGGATTATTATCACCGCATTTATAATTTATACCAACATACAAACAAGAAACAAAACCATCTTGGGAGGCAGGTCAAGCCTGCAGAATGAAATCCTAGCAGATCAGCAGAAATTTCTTCACATTCAGTCTCAAGTTCAAAGTACTCCTCTTTTGACCTAATTCTTTTTAGAGATGTTGATAGGGGCTTTCCAAAGCAGCAGGCAACAGGAAAGGGAAGCTGATTAAGTGCACAGAGCACAAGTTCACGGTATAAATGTACCCTGTCTCATAGTGGCTAAATATGTATCAAGCTAAATATATATCAGGATACTAAACTTTCTGGGATTGAACTCCCAGCTTCTTCACCAACTCTAGGCTGCAATAAGAGAAGCGTCACTAAGGAAAATCTCTGAGCTTACCAGTTCAACATCTTGTCAGTTGCAATGCACAAAAGGATGGAAATCAAACTAACCTTCTTGAATGAAAAGTAACATGTAAGGGAAGAAAATAAAAAACTAAAAAATTTTCTGCTAACAGCAACTTTCCTCATCTGCTATTGAGTGCAGAATTCCTGCTCCCCTCTGGAAATTAGTGGTACTTGTTCTAACTTTTGTTTGATGCTCCAAGAAAAAAAGCCTTTCCCCTCAGCTGAGGTCAGTGAAGTAATAATCCTCATCAAAACAACAGAAACACCTCAGCAACACAGTATTAGCATAAGGACAGGAACGTAACATATTAATTAACCTCAGGGTAATTAGGCATTTTCACTCCTTTCTAGAGTTAACTATTTATTTTGGTCAATTACCAGATAATTACAATAGGACAAATGAGGAGGTAAGTTGCAAACAACAAGAATTACCCAATAAACTTCTTGCTCAGCTTTACAGCTTTTCCTCTTTTTCATCAAGACTGGGAGTTAGTGAGAGGTTAATCGGAGTGGCAGTGGGACAACAGCTTTGATGCTGTGCAAGCAAGGTTCTGCAACAGCCAAAACAGGCATGTTACCAGCCCTTCTAGCCACAAATGCAGAAGCACAGCACCACAGGGTGAAAAGTCAATCCCATCCCTGTCCAGCCTGTTACAGATCTAAACCAAAAATAAATACAGGTCTTCAAAGGGCAGTTAGTCTTTCCACACTAGTACATTCCACACACAATCCATTTCAGGAAATTTTGTTCTATTTATCTGCAGTTTTCTTAGGTTGAAGAGCTCCTTTAACATATTCTCAGGGAAAGAAAGTAATCTAGCTCAGATGACCTAAACTGTGACTGTTATGTTTATGTTATCATAACAATTAAAATTTGAAATTGTTTTGGGCACAAAATTAAAGCACTACTTTACAGCCAAAGCCCTTTGTTTGTCCTTAGAGCAAAGGAGTAACTTCACCAGAAAGTAAATCTATCAAGATAATTTCCTTTTGGGCATCAACAGTATAAAAAAATGACAGTGTGCATTTCTGACAATTTATGATTCTGGTTTGATGCTCAGATATTAGCTGTCAGTATTTCACATCATAATTAAAACGAACAAAAAAAGAAACAAGCCTTCATACAACACCCAATCATTCCTTCAAAATATCATTCTTGACTAACCAGCAAGTCTTGAAAGTCTGTTCTAGCCAATGGAAGAGGAGATCTCCATCATTCCCCATCATCCTTGTAACACTATGCACTGTCATTTCTATTCTACCAGCATTTCTCCTGTTCTGCCAGAGGTACTCATGAGCTCTTTTCTAACAATGTAATTTTAAAATGAGAAACATAAGAAGTGTAGACTTTCCCATGCATCTATACAGTTTCATATAAATTCAGATAGTTTTCCAACAGTATTCTTGATGTACCGGACTAGAAAAATCACACCTACTGTGATGCAGATGCTAACAGACAGAAATAAATGCTCTATGATCTTGAGGATTCACCATCTGAGTACCTAGCTGAAGTGTCAGATTTACATCATTACTGACCATGTAAAGAGTGAGAATGACAGAAAACAAATGCCTGTTTTGCAGTATAAATTGAGCATTTAAATCTGGTGTTTAGGGCTTTTGGGTTGGGTTTCTGGGGGAAAAGAGAGTGTTTATTTTGGCCAAAAGTATCTGTTTCTGTTTCTTGTTTTCTACTTCGGTAATATTCCTTCACACAATAATCCTGGAATTAATAACAATGAATTATAAATTAGTATTTACCTATGTTGTTTTTTTAACGGCATCCAGGCCAGTATTTGTGGATTTTTCCTGTTTTTTTTGGTGTGCTTTTCACTCAACCCTCTTATACAGTTGTTTTTAAAATCTATTGTTTAATAGTAGCTTAAACACAGCTCTTTCTGGCAAAGAACTTAGAATCCAGCATTTATCACAGTCCTATACAGTATTTTACCAAGACAGAACTGAAGATTAGTCAAAGATCACATGGCACTGTCCTGGGTTAGCCATGTGGCCTGTTTGTATCCCCAATCGTCCCCTGGCTTGTGCTGGACATTAAGTTCTGCAGCTTTGGGTTGGTCTAAGGAGGACGGTGGGAGTGAAGGTGGAGGAAGAGGCGGAGCGGCAGCAGGAAGCAGGAGGAGAAGGGCAGAGGAGGGAGCGCGTGGCTCCAGCGCGGCCGGAACTCGCAGCTCCCCGGGATCATCGCCCCCCGTCCCGCAGGACACTACGAACCAAGGTCAGGAGAGCGGAGAGGCTGCATTCCAGCAGACAGCGTTATCTCTTTTCTTTTTTTTTTTTTTTTTTTTTTTTTTTCCTCTTCTTGGGACTGGCTGGCATCGCGTGGGCCCCTCCCCCACCCTCGCCGACTGCTACAGCCGGGCCCGGCAATCGTCCCCCCACTGGAGAACTGAATCGGACTCAGACGGACTCTGAATCTACCATCTCTTCAGAGGAAGGAGAGGTTTCATTGTTTTCATATTATCCAATTTTTCCCTATACTTGTAAATATTCTATGTGTTAAATAAATAGTTTTTTCCACTTTTCTCTAAGGAAATTCTTCCCGGACCGGTAGGGGGAGGGGCGATTGGAATCGGCTCTTCCTAGAGGAGACCCTCCAGAGGTTTCCTCCCAAATATTTGCCTTAAACCAGGACA
>JAHLSL010000038.1:6340257-6420800 GCA_025920805.1 Petroica traversi
AGACCCTCCAGAGGTTTCCTCCCAAATATTTGCCTTAAACCAGGACAGGCACGTAAGAGATAAACTCCATGGTGCCATTGATAAGACCTTACTTATTAAATGGCAATGAGAGTATAAATAGTTCAATCTAACATCTCTGTCCTCATTCTTATAACTTGCGCTTTCCAAAGGTTTCTAAGCTCTTCTTGTAAAACAGAACTGTTTAAAAAAGCTAAAGAAAAAAAAAAGCACAAAACTCAAACTTTTTTCACCTAAGTTGACTTGTAGCAGGAAGACATACAGACTCAAAGAACTCTTTTTAACAGACATGAATTAATTCTTCACAACCAACATATTTTGCAAAGCCCCACAGTTGTGGGCTATGTTCTCCTCTAGCATCTTAGCAGAGGACAGTAAAATGAAGATCTCAGCAGGAACATGAAAGGCTTCCTAATTTCAGAATTGGGCAAACATCAAAACAAGCTTTCTGCTGTAAATCAGAAGCCATTCTTAATACAGGAAAAAACATTCTGCTCTCATACCACAGTGGTGATTACTGATCTTCCTTTTCAGAAAACTTGTGACCAGAAGTGACAGGCTGAAAACCAAACAATGCAGAGAGCTTCTGCACAGGAGGAAGGAACTGGAGTAAATTCAGAAAGGCTCTCTTGAAGAAAACAAGAGTTTTTATGCAAGTACCTCAGTAAGAATGGCAACTGGTACCTTATTAAACTGTTGTATGTTACCTCTTCCATTTAGTATGGACTTCACCATGGAACTGCTTTAACCACTGGCAATGGAGAAGGGGCAAAGTAGTGCCATTTCACAAACAGAAACTTGTCAAAGGAAAAGAAAAAAATTCCTCAATGAATGAGGATGAATTTTCAAAACACCGTATGTAGACAGAAATACAATCTAATGTACCCTAGGGGTGGTTATGGAAGCCTTCTGAAAAGTACTGTTCTTGTTGAAATGGACTCTTCACTTTACCTGGGGTGTACTAGATTGCCTTGTATTCAGTATTGCAAGGAAATAGCATAGGCTATACTCATTACTGCTCAGTGCTTACAAGTTACTTTGAAGACTGATAGTGCTGTTACCTAAAAGTGACACTTGATATCATGCTTCAAAAACTCTTCCACAAATTGTGAAGTACTTGTTTGTTTACAGCACTGAAGAAGAATAATAATGCGTAACCTAACAGGGTGCTTACAGTGAAAGTCAGATCAGCTCCTTAACAGGCTTAACTCATGTACTGGCTTTTTAGAATAGCTTTTATGCTGAACATTAATGAATGTGGCTTTAAAAAGAAAAGAGCACTAACCCTGTAGAGAGGGTGGCATTTGTCCTTGAAACATGGTGCCAAACGAGCATAGATCTGCAGGCTATAATAATAACTTGCCAGCTGGAGAGATAATGCAGAATGCAATTGCTTTTCAAAGCATTTGTTGGCATCCACCACCTAGAAGAAAGAGAGCACTAATTTACGTGAAAGAATTAGCAAGTGTATAACATTTAAGCGCACAAACTTTGTAAAAAGCTACTTGCTGTCATTTATAAATGGCTCTGACTATATTTTTATGGCACAGAAGTAAATCGGTAATGTCCACACATAGAGATAATTCTATATTATGGTGGTTTTCTCCCCCTTGCACAAACACTTAACCAAATTGATTTTCCAACTACACTACTGCTGCTTCTAAACCACAAGGTTATTATCCATATTTGTGAGTTACATTAGAATTGTCAGTCTGGTGGCCCAGACTTCTATTTTAAGTAAGAAAATGTGTCTTTTCACCAGTGCCATGCTCTACGGACCATCCAATGGCATTTGTTCAGCTTCTGTGACATGCACCAGCCCACTCTGTAAAATGTGCATTAAAATGAACTCAAATACTTAAGATTTTAAAATCTTAAAGAAATGAAATTTTCTAATGGAATTCTGAAAAGCTATAAATATTTTCCTGGCAAAAACATACAAACAAAGCCATTATCAACGTACCTGTGGCAGTGCAAGTAGATAGGAAAGAGACAAGGCTGCATCCTTTGGTAAAGCATCGCTTGCCAGCTGCAGCAGAACTGCAACACAGAGGGAGCAGACACAAAGTTTGGATTACTGACCCACTTGGCCTTGAGAGTTAGCAAATGAAATGTTTTCAGGTCAACTTTATATTATTAGACACTAGCTTGAAGCACTCCAGACATACTTAATTAAATACTTATCAGCACAATCCAGAAAGAGATAATATATAATTAAACTGCAGTACAGCTTTACCTTAACTTCCAGGCAAAGTGTTCAATGCATTAACCAAAGAAAAATGAGACTATGCAGTAACAGTTGCTAAACAAAGCCACCTGTACTGATTTACAAGAAGTCAATATTTTGCTTGTAAAATCAAGGAAGCAATGTAATGTTATAAGGGTTCGAAGATACCAAGAAGATGAATGGTACAAAATGTCTTCTCTTCAAGCCTGAGCTCAAATTCCCTTATCACTGAACATCAACTATACTAAAAACTTCTCCTTTAATTAAAAATATTTAAAAAAGCCACAAGTGTCATAAGAAACACCAAAAGCAGGTTCTGCCGTATACTGAAAACAGAAATAACACTACTATGGCAACTGAAATAAATTCATCAAAGGATAAGTATTCTGATTATAAACACATATACATAAAAATCACCTGCTTTTCCAGCATAATAGATACCAAACTTGGGGGTGGGGGGGGAGGGTTGTTTCCATTGTGATAGACTACATTATTACTAATATTAATAATAACAACAATATTATTTTAATAGGAAGAAGCTATCTTCCAGCAACTTAGCTCTTTGTTTATTCAAGGGAAGTCTCAAACACCTGTATTCCCACATTACACAAACTCCTCCATAGGGCATACTGGCAAAAATCCGATTACTTTACACACAATCCCCCAGTGAATCCTTTGTTCCAAAGAATGATTTATAAAAGGCTTGAATGACCAATTACAATTTTCAGATTATCATTAATTTGCCATCAGCCTGAAGTGGATTTATATGCTGGCCCTCAGCCAGATACAAACACTAAATTTCTATGTGACAAGTGATCACAGAGGCTGCTATGTAAGTCTGTCCAACAGCACCTATCCTTTATACTTCAAATGGCTTTTTACTGTGCTTCAGACAGCTTCTTGCTGCTGACAGATTGTTTCTGCTACACTCTAAATAACCTGTATGCTGTCCAAGCAAAGATAATAAGAACTCTAGAAATATCTAATATTAAAATCTTGATGAAAATTGCTGGTTCCTCCTCTGATCAAAAGCAGTTACTTAGTGTATTCTTACAACCACCTCTACTTAAAAAAAAAAAAAGGGGGGGGAGGTGGAAAGGAAAAGTTTCAGCTCTGCTCTCTTTCCCCTTTTTTTGGGGATTTAATGTTAGCAAAACCTCTGGAATACACAATAAATTATGGGTTCTCTTCCAGCTTAACATCCCCAACTTGACAACTGTCACACTAGCAAAAACTGATCTTCACTGTTAGGATAGCAATAATTACAAAGAACACAGCACCAATACAGGGCCAGAAATCAATATGATTTTCTTCATATTTCTCCATAAAGCTTGACACAATGGCATCCCAACTGCCAGAAGAAAGAACTGCCTCTATTGTCATACCATCTGTACTGATTCAATAAATTTTCTGCATGCTAGTTTGGTCACAAGAGGTTTTCATCTACCCATTCTTCGATGTCCTCTTTACATACACACAAACACGTGCATACACAAAGAATTTCATACAGCTTTCTGTCTCCCAGTCAATCTCTACAAGAATCCTCTGGAGTCTAACAGGGCCGAGTTCAAATCACAGGGTCCAGACATTAGTAGGCTGGCATTCTGTCCTGTCATTTATCTCCAGAAAAGTTATAGGAACTTACTGTCATTTCAGACCACTGCCAAATCTGTAATTTGCCAAAGGGATTAGACATCACAGGGTTGGCAAATCAGGGAGGGCAGGCAGTGACAAGCAAAGTGCCAATGCTGCTGTCTCACAAGCAATACTTTCTCAGGAAAACACAAAAATATTTTGATTTTATAATATTTTCATTTCCTGTACAGGTCTGTATGCCAGAAGCCAGTTTCAGAGGCTAAGTAGGGAAAAAAGGGTTTATTTGTGAAAATTGGAATTTCCCAATACCTAGAAAGTTTCAACACACTTCCCATGGATTTTCCTCTGGAAAAAAAACTGCAAAAACTGCTTTGAGTCTTTAGCTGTTCATTTAGCCCATGATAAAATCTCAATAAACTTAGAAGCACATACTGCAGTTAAACAGTCATATTAACAAGGAACTGCAAAATCATGGGGAACACTGAGGTATTATTTGCCCTAAAACTCCTAAAGATTAATAGGTATGACTGATTGTCTTGGGTTTATTCTGAGTTTAGTGTCTAATCCGGTTACAAGGAAATACAACCATCATCTCAAATCTCATCTTCCACCTCCTGATCAACTCCTAAGGCCTATGGAGAAAGAAAATTCCAGTCAAACAGATGTACAACTCGGCCTCAGCAGGACAAGTCTGCCTGCACTATCAACCCACAGCTGAGGGAGCAGTGCTTTACGGGATCCAGGGAGAGGAGTGTTACCATTTCACTTAAAAATACTCAGTTTATGACCAGATAGCAAGGACAAGAAAAGTCAAGGTCTAAGGCTTGTAACACTACCAAATCCACGAAAGCAGCAAAATATCTTGGGTTTTATTACAAAGGTTTTCAAGGCCAGACTGGATGGGGCTCTGAGTAACCTGGTCTAGCAGAAGGTGCCCCTGCCCATGGCAGGGGGTCAAAATGAGATGTTTTTAAGATTTCTTCCAACCCAAACCATTCTATGATCCTATAGTGATGCACATGTCCGTGGGGAAAATGTTTAGCCAGTCTTCACAGGTCACAGAGTTACAGTAAACTGAGTCTGATGCCTACTCCAACCTCTCCTAAGACAAACTGCCAAGTACAATGACAATTTCTTTGCAAAACTGCATCTCCCTCCAGGTTCTTCAGCTCTTTTGCTGGAGTTGAAATCTGCTGCTGTAGCTGTCCTAGAAGACAGCTAAGAAGCAAACAGCTGGAATTCAAACTTGTCAGCAAAATCAACTGAAATCTGCTATGCTTGCAGTTACCAGACCAGTGCAGTGGCTGACACCTCATATTAATTTTCAAGTTTCATATGGCAAAATAATCCCGAAAACATACAGGAAGCCTGAAAACTGTAAAAATGCAGAATAATAAGTGGGATTCATATCTGTGTGATTTCTTAAACTTTAACAGCATGCTATCAATATGCACATTTTCAAGCTCCACAACCCTGCACGTTAACTCATTATAAGGACTTTCATGAGAATTGACAAAGCAAAGATTTAAGAAGGGGTAAGAAGTGGGATCCAATACCATTTGTACAGGGTTGAACACACCACAAATAGCAAATTATTAAGTCAATTATTTACAGAAAGCTCTGTTACACTTATGTTTAAGAACAGTTTACTGACTACCAAAACATGTAATAAACAGCAGAATTGTTAGAGTCCAGGAAAAACACAGCCCATTTTTCAAGAGGAAAACACAGAACTGTTTCAGAGCACAGTCAGAGGGACTCTAAAGTGAAACTCTGTCTACAGAAGTGGTAAAAGAGAAATATTAAATGGAAAAAGTATTAGATGGCACACTTAAGAGGAAGGAGACAGATGCTCAAAAACTGAAGCTAGAATCTAAGATTTCTTTTCTTCTTAAAGCAAAAGTCCCCAATGTTAAACTTCCATTTCAAAAGCAGCCATTGAATTGTTAACAATCAGTTCTAATTACTCAAGTTTGAGCAGAAACTATTACAAAGATCTCCCAATTAAATCATTTTCCCTAAGAAAGCAATAAATACATTTTAATCCTTGCCCCCCCCTTCCTTTAAGATACAGGAATCAAAACTAAAAGCTCATAGGCATTCAGCATGCAACAAATGAGATCGTAAGTACTGATTTAAAAGGATTTTTTTGCATTAAGAGAGCATGTAAGGAACCTAACATGCACACACCAAATTTATACAAGCTACTGTTAACCTTTTCTGATTCACAATGTTGTTATATTAGAACTACACAGGTTATCTGTACAAATATCACACATCTCAAACTACTGAATCATATACTTGAAAGACAAATATGCTGGTTTTCACTAAACAGTCCAAATAAGCTTACGACAAAAGTCTGACTTGAAACTTCTCATATTGCAAGTGATTTAGTATACTCATTTTTTTAGGACAGAATTTACCACAGAGTCAAATATAATACATATGTCTTCCTTCAAAAGACACTAACAGTTCAATTCTTAAACCAGCAAGAGATGGTAAGATAAACCCATCACAGGTGTTTTTTTGTTTTTTGTCTTTTTTTAAAAAGTGAAATTGTTTCAGTTAACAAATTATTAACTAAAACAGATATTTCAAAAGAAGACCAAGTTCTGATGAATCCAGAAGCTGTAGCTAAGCATTAGCTGGCAAATAAAATACTACAATGAACCTCCAATACTGAAACCTGGATACACAATGGCACATAATATGACCAACTGAATACACACGCATACAGAGCAATAACTCACATTAGCTTGCAAATTCCTATTACCTTACATAGCACTATTCAGGAAACCTTCAACAATTCCTCCTATTTTTGCCAGCCCCCAAATAACATTTCCTGCTTATTTTAAAGACAACTTTCATTTTTCTAGTCTTTGCTGAGGAAGTCCTCTTAAAATTACCAATTCCCCTGAAAACTCTGCAGCTACTTCTAACAAAACTTCTTACCAGCAACAGCTGTTGAACCAGATTACAATTCTTGCAAAACACCCAGAAAATACTTCAGATCATTCTGTGCAATACTCCACACTTACACCCAGCAACAGATACTTCTGTATTTACTATATACAGTAAATACAGGAGTGAATATGTACAACGTGTCCATACCTTCTGTAGTTGGAAGTAGGTCTCTTCCATCACTCCTTGTTTCTGCGAGTTTCCCGGTCCTCAGCAACACTTCAGCAAAGCTTTCCAAAGAATTGTTCTGGTATGTTCCATAGCTGACTTCAGACTGCAAGTAAAAAGACAGTTGACACATGCACTCTACACCTGCATTTTCATTGGGATCACTTGCATGATACGCAGTTGCTGACCAAGCTCCTCTATTTGTTTTCCTTTTTTTAATTCTGCGTTTTTTCCTACTATGGCCCAGAATTTCACATCACACATACAACCAAAAAAAAAATAAATCTGTATTTTCATTTGATTAGAAGATCTCAAAAAAAGCCTGTAGAGTTCTGTAGCTGTAACTTACTTCTGCAACATATGGATCATCAATTAGAGACTCATAAAATGGATGACAGCCTTGTTTTTCCACAGTAGCATTTTCTCCAGGCCCACTTTTTAATATACCTCCAAATTCTTGGCCCTGGAAAGAATAAGTAGAGTTGAGCCTAGTTGTAAAAAAGATCATAAAAATTCTGTAAACGCTGTTCAGAAGGGAAACAATTGTAAATGAAAAGATCATTGAATTCACCGAGGAGACAGAAAGGAGTCATCTTACATAAACCAGTTCTGAATGAAGTCCAGTATTCTTAAAAAACGAAACAGAATCATGTTCAAAAGTACTACTGAAAAAATACTATCACAAACATTATAGAAAATTCACTGAAGCAGAGAAAGTAGGAAAGAGAAACTGAAAAGGAACAGCTTTGAATACAAGATTTAAAGAGTGGGCTTTACTGTGCTTTGTTCACCAGACCTTTAAAGTTCTGCCAAATTTCAATTAGGCCTCCTTACACTATGCTAAGAAAACAGGAGAAAACAGACTAGAAAACAAGAAAACAGCTTTAGACTCCTCATTTCATTGGGATTTGGCTTGCAAACAGTCCCATGATAGCTATAGCTCATTTACTGATTTGAGGCCTGCAGTTATCAGGTCCTACAAAGAGCTGAGTTTTTATACTATGTATCACAAATGTGTAAACATCTGGGGACACATCAGCAATCCCTTAAATCCCTTACATGTAGTGGTCGCAGATAAGTTAATGATCTCTTCCACCACTGCCCATCACTGACAGCGTGCAGCATGGCTTTGGTAGTCAGAGTTGTGTTGGACAACACCTTCATGGTTTTGGATGTCGTCCAGTACAACAAATCAGTAGACTGGCCAGAGGAGACGTTGGTTTCATCCTGTGACATATCCAACACACAATGCAAGGGTTAGACTCCTGCTACAATAGGTTAACAACCTAAAGCCAAACAAACGCATTAGAATGCACGCTATGTTAATGACATTTGAATGATCATTAATTCACGCAGAAGCTGACAAAAATAAATGAAAGACAAACCAAAAGTGATTCAGGAGTTTCACTGTGAAGTAAGTGGTGTGATCAGCAGATCATTTGGCCCCTTACTCATTTATCACCTCCTGTCTTCAGACAGCACTGGTTAAATTCCGAAGTTTATAATGGCAATGTTCTACATACCTGTTGAATTTTTCCACTAAAATAATCATCTCTCTACAAATGTGAGGATTGAGGACACTAAAATTAATCTTTGATAATTCCAAGAAAGCTGATACTAGAGACAGAATTGTATTTTTACACAGGTAGCATTAATTAAGTTGAATTCCCAATAGGGGAAATGGTAGAGATGTAAACATCTCTAGACTAAGTGATAAAGTATCATTAAGCTTTGTAATTTTGCAGCTGGCACACGAAATACTGAGAACAGCCAGCCAAAAAGACTACAAGAATCCCAACCTATTCTCAATCAAAAACAGCTTCTGCAATACATGCACTTAGTATAAACTCACACATAACTCCATTCTTACAAGTTCCACATGTTCCAAAAATGGGGCTCTCTATATCAGCTCTTCTTCTTGTAAAGCATTTAAATAATACCCAGAACACCCATGTTGTCTGATCTGTGCTCTTCCAGTTCGCAAAGGTTTGTGTTAATTGCATGCTTTACAATGCTTGCACATTAGTCATAAACATATAATTAGCATACTGAGGTAAACACACTGTTTTCGCAACAGAAAACAAATACTTTCCTCCAAACCTTAGCATCCATATGTTTATGGCTGATGAGTCCACTATTAATTTCCCCATACACTGAAGTATATTAAAAAAGAAAAATTCTACTTGTATAACTGCCTGGGAAGTATTAGCTTACAACTTAAGAACTCACGATAAAATTCACACACCAGAGCCAAGGAAGCCAAGTTATGCTGAAGAGAAATAAATCCCACTGTAACCTCAGAGCAAAAACGTATCAGCTTCAATAAGGTAGAATTTCATGTAAAAGCCTTATTTTTACTACCTTTTACAATAATGTGAGGTAAATTACTGCCTCAAGCTGACCACTGAAGTAGGAGGTTCATCTTAAGTCCTTCAGTATTTGTTTTAATCTTTTCTGAAATAATATTGTGCATTTCACAGCTGCACCACTAATGAACTCACTGGCTACACTGGGACTTTCAGCTCTTGCTTCTCCAAATGAAGAAAGTGCATGCCAAGTACAACCTGTCTGAATTTTTGCTTTCTGAAAAATTAAAACCAACTGAAAATTCTAGGTCGGGAGGCTTGGGGGCAGAATTTCTTGTTCACGCGTTTTTTAAATAAACCACTTTAAGTACTTAGTAAGACAATTTTTTGTGATTTATTTTAAATGTTACAGTATACTAACTCCTCTCTGTCACCATTTTCAAGTAGATGCTCCAGGACAGATAACTGACTTTTCATGGAAAAAAAAATAAACCAAAACTAAATCAAACCAAAACCAGAAAAAAAAATCCAATCCAAGCTGTCAACTGCATTGGAGCAAAACCATTTTCTTTAAATAAACCTTCTTCAGCAGTGTGAAAACTAATGAGCTCACTTCTATGCAGGTGTGAATGCTTTTGGCACTACTACTATCAGATAAACTCTACCGAATTTTGTTTAAAAATAATTTTAACTCTTACAAGTAATTACAGTTTCTGCAGCATAAACAGAAATTGTGTTTTTTGAAAAGCCATTTTACTCTCTACCTGGAGCAGCAGCACTTCCAGGCATCACTTTTTGCTATCCCAAATCAATCTCTCACAAAAAAAGTTTTTTCTTAAATAAGGTTGGAGACCTCATGTCAAAAAAACAATGTTAACTGTATCTTTTAATTGTATCTTTAGGGAGAAGTTATATTTTGGGGATTCCGAGAGGAGTTTGGGGGAAATTATTTTCTTCTATTAATTCTTCCTGACATCCTTTATAAGTAAAAGTTCTGATTAAAATCAGAAAAATAACAACAACAACTTGTAAAATAGTGGCCAAATTAGCAGAATGAAAATCTGATTGAATTGAAATGGCATAAAAAAAGACAGCAAACAAATTCTGAATTATTAAGTCACTCTAAAATACCAGCTTAAATATATATATATTTATATATATATATATATACACATACATACCCACCCCCATACATTTATATACCTATACTTTTGCTCCTACATACAGATATGTAATTCCAAACAGTCTAATGGAAGGAAAAATAACAAAGCCAACTTCTTTAGGTAAGCCACACAAGAGACAGTAATAAATTAGAACAACAGCAGCATGATTATAGGATTGGTTTTGGTCTTCAGTGACAATTAGTCAAGGTGCAAGGATTAAAACATGCAAAAACCATACACTGCGTACACTTCATATGTTAAGAATCATTATATGTCAAGATTATGAAGGAAATTAAATGAGGTAGAGCAGAGTCTATTCAAAAACAAAACATCACATTAGGTCTTCCTTCTCCCTTTTTGGTACTTCCATTGTCAAACAGGAATTTAAAATAGACTCTTTTACATAAGTATTCATGTAGAGTCTACATTTATGTTTTGTGCCTTGGAGGATTTTATACTGGGGATTTTTAATTTTTTTTTCCAATGTCTGTTACAGCCATGAACCCGTGAAAACTCCCATCCTGCAATGATAAACCAGTCCTTAAATGATAGATTATGGAAAAGATTCAACTCAAGATGACACTAATATTCAGGAGTCACTTATAAGTCCAGGCTCTTATTAGGGTCATAACATCACTGGAAACAAAGAAGTAACCCAGCCTTGAGCAGACACAATGCATTTGATTCAGCTACTGCATACCAGCTTTGATGACTGCCTGAGATATACAGCAGTAATTAAATCATCTGCTTAACACCTGCAGATCTGACAGTGGACTTACATTCTGGGGCAGCAGCTAAAGGACAAGAGGATAACTGATCATGATTCTCAAATCATTTCTAATCAGCTGTGATAGAAATGTGTGACCTGCCAATTCAATGTAAACAAGCATGCTAAGAGAACCTTTTTTCCCCAGATCTAGTGCTTGGGAAAACTGGAAAAACAAAGACACTAATGCTCTGTTAATCAGAAAATTTCCTTAAGAATCTTTAAGAAAACTATTCTTATAATTTGAACATATTCTCCTCTAGTAAATACATCTGCTTCTCTATCAAGAGTTCTTTTTCAAAAAAACTTGCACTTAATTTCTCTTGGGTTGATGTGCCACTTTACAGTAATTAGGCTTTCATATTCAGAGATCTAAAAAATAATGATTTATAACAGATAGAAACATACTTAAGTATTATGCAGATTTTAAAAAGTCAGCTCACTTACAAGGCAACTGATGAATATTGTTTCTACTACTTATACACAACACAGCATCTCATGACTAAGCATTTTATTTAAATTTAATAATTTTTACCAGTAATATTCTGAAAGGCTTTTCATTAATCTTCTCATGAGATATTTTGCTTGAGAAGCACAAGATTAGTTGTTTAGGCAGTTGTAGCACACACAATTAAAAAGGATGAGGATTGGTGAAACATTTTTATTAAAACCAAAGGGGTACGTTGGAATCATCATAGCTTCCAAAGGATAAATTCTCAAATGGATTCCATGAGGTCAGAAAACAGTGACAAGCTGACACAAAGCTTGTGCAAATGCATTAGCTCCTACAGAGCAATGATGTGCATCTTTATCACAGCATTCATAAATTTCTTTCAGAGCAGGACCATTAAAAACCTGGAGAAAAGTTATGCTGAAGCCAAGATAACTTCAACATTAAATAAACCATTTCTAAGCAATATATGTATATATACAGCCAGCTGCTATCAAGATTTCTGCAAGTTTTAGGGGAAAAAATTTGGAGGAAAACTGGATAAAAATGAAATTAGTTTAGAAATTTCTAGGGAAGAGTTCACCAGGAGAAAGCTGATGAAAAAGTATGACCAGCTGGTGATGTTGGTTGACATAAAGGAAGAAATGGTAGAGGAGACTGATTCATTGCTAGACAAAAGTAAGAGGGATAGAAGAAGGTCACCAATGGTTTGAAAAGCAAATCTGATATGGTATACAGATAGGTATTTTGAATGCAATAGAAAAAGGGATGACCAAACACATGTATGCCAGAACTTGATAAAGTCAGGATAAGAATACTTACACTTAGAGCACCAATTTGAAAATGTATCAGTAAGTGAGAAAGAACAACATTTGTCAATTCCCTGAAAAAAGGATTCTGTAAGTAATCAGGATGTAAGTGAAAAGGAAAGAAGTACCAGAAAAGGGAGAAAAATCCTCCAGTTTTTTTTTTCTTTTTCTTTAAAGAAACTAAAATTCTGTGCAAGACAATGAAGGTGAAGCATGACGAATTAGATGAAGTGTAACTACAGGGATTGCAGTTACGGGATTCAGTGAAGTCAGAGAACTGAGTTATTGAATATATTGCTTTTTTAACATTGCAGATGTCTGTAACAAAGGAAGAGTTATACAGTAAGTAAATTTTTGGCTATGTTTCCTCCTGTGTCATTCCAAGAAATTAAAAAAGCTATAAATCCCCATTTAGTCAACTGGGAGAGAACAAAAAGAAAGAATTAGCAAACATACAGAACTTCATTTCCTGGTGCAACAGTCTGAAACACAACACACCAAGGAGCTATATTAAACAAAAAGAAAATACACCTCAGCACAGCATCATACAAACGTGCCAGGTCAATTATCTGCCTACTTCCAATTCTAAAGAGAAAATCAACCACAACCAAGGCAGGGGGAGGGGAGGGGGAATGAAAACTATATTGAAGACATTTTTGAACGTCAATTCTCTAGCATAAAGAAAATTGCTTCCAATAGCCAAACCAAAATGATAGCAAAGTTGATTAGTGAGTTTACTCAACTCTGATAAATGTTTGAATAAATTTCTTAATCATTTATATGCATGTCTAATTGTTCTGCCACAATATAGTACTACAGCACATGAAAGGTAATGCATGACAAATTTTTATAGACATTGAAATATTGTAAATACATGCATCCACACCCATACCAATTTTATTAACATCTACTTAATAACCTCCTGCTCAGAGAGATGCATCTACAGATTTCCAGAAAATAAAAAGCACTTGTGCAAGTAAAATAGACCTGTTCTTCACAATGATGATTCTGACAGACAAAAATGCTTAACCCTCTTCCTCTGAATACTGTTTCCAGTGCTACTTCACCTTCCTGCCCTTTATTTTATATACATGCAAATACATACATGTACATGTATGCTGACATATGCAAGTATATACATACACATACAAGCACATGTATATTTATACACACATAGACACATGTATATACATACAAACCATCCACAAAATATGAACATATTCTCCAAGGAGGCCTGAACTCACACATACTATCTCAAAAAGCCACCCTATGCAACAAGAACCTTTTCTTTCTTTCTTTCCTTCCCTCTTTCATCAGCCCCTTTTCACCTCTCCTTTCCTGAATTTCTTTCAGGTTTCTGACCCCCTCTCCTCACCCCTAGTTCTATTTATTGCTTATTTAATTAAACAAAAAACAGAGAAAAGAATAAATTAAGTGTAGAATTTTCCACTTCAAAGAATATGAAAAACATTCCTATTTTTATAAATAGGTAAATAATTACATCTTCTTTAAAGAAAGAAAAGTATTTGTAATTTTGCCTATACAGACATAAAATAAAAGACATAAAAGCAGAAAGAATAATAGAAGACTCGCTTCCTATTGTCCTACCTGTGGAATACTCCATGTTCCTTCTGATCTTATACACAAAAATAATTTCACATGCAATATATGAACATTGTAAAATAACAGGTCATAAACATCATGATGCACAGAACTAAGGGGAAAAGTAAGTTTAATTCAAAACATTTTTTGGTTAAATATGTATTTCAGGTTTAAAATATTTTGTTTTGCAAAAAAAAACCCAAAAAAACCCCCCCAAACAATATATATGTCTATTTTAATGTAAGTTTTGTTGCACTTTTCCTGCATTTATATTTTTTTCAATATTGCTAAGACTGTGTAAGAAGAAGCAATTAAAAATTAGAACAAAGTATAAATACATAAGCAGAATCTTGAATTTAATCTAACAACAGAATAGGATCTACTGTTGTTCATTTTACCTAGTAAGCAGATACAGCTAAAAGCTCACATTCGGTTCTTCAGAGTAATGCAGAGCAAAGTCATTATTACCTTTAAAATTCACATTAAAACTTACCTCTGTATCCTTACTGATCAACAAAGAAGGCCCAGATATATTTGCATTCTCACCTCCTTCAGAAGGAAGGAACTGGTAATTCACAGCCTGATAAAGAATCTACAAACATGAAATAAGTATTATCTTTTGCCAGTCAAATAAGCTAATGGAAGAATTATGACTGATTTCACAGAAAACCTAGGAAACTGTGATGTAAAGGCTTCCATTATAGAAAAGGGTACAGGAGAAGATGCAAAGAAGAAAACACAGAATATATGAGAACCTCTCACTGTTGTAGTTGTTAGACAAAATGACGTTCCCTTCTCCATGATTTTTGGGCAGTATTTTTCCCACAGTCTAAGAATTTTTCTTTTTTCATGTACCATGCTGTTCAACGTAGACTGAAGAAATGTCACAAAAACATCCATTATTTGAACTGAGACTCTGAAGCATTGGGCAATTCCACAAAGCCAAATGTTCCACAGGACCACAGCTTTGTGAGCAGAAGTCCTGCACAGAACTTCCACCTTCACATCTTTCTGTATTCTCTGCTATTCAGGGAATACCCACCTCCAGCTGCCTTAATCATGGTTCCCCGTGTGCTGTAGCTATGATTCCCTTCTCCCCCGTTCTTACATTCTGTGTCCAAAGACATTTCTGTTACACAATTATAAAATCTAAGAACATTGTGAACTCTTAGACAATAAGACAATTATGAACTCAAACAAGTCATAGTATGTAGGCCAAGCCACAATTACAGTGAGCAGAAATTTAACATTTTGACAACCTAAATTATTGCCCTTCAGTTTCAAATAAAACTTTTGCTATGTCACCTTGACATAAGTTGTATTTAAATGCCACAATTATGTGTTCTCACATATATACTGCGATCAGCTTAATACCTAAGATGTGATTCCATCAAGTCAGTCACTGCAGAGTTAATAAAGACTGCTCAGACACAAAGCCTCTTGTAGCTGTTAAAACCATCACATCACTGAAATCACTGAGAAAATAATTCTATTGCATACTGGGTAAAGATCGTAAAAATAACAGAATAAATCCTTAATAGACATCTTTGTGGGCATTTAATGAAGTTGTATTTACAAAGTATAAATACTTACAAAATATTTTAAAGTTTCATCAACTGTATTTACAAATAAAATCTTTAAATCAGGCAATCAATAAAGAAATTTCAAGTACTAAAGACAGAGAACACTACTGCACTTCTACTTGAGAAACCAACTCATCACACAAAACCACTTAGGAAGAGATCTCATTTGCTGAAATATAACCATGAAAGTAGAAGAGTAGAGCAGAACAAACAAACATACTGGAGAGCAGAACTTAAAGGAACAAACTTGAAAATGAGCAAAAGTCCCTTTTACTTTAACAGGCATTGAACTCTAATGAAAGAAGCTCCAGAAACAGGTACCTACCTGTGTTTGCAATGAGCTGCTCACTGCCAGCAGCGCCTCGATGGCACTGGGGGGACAATGTGTCAGAGCAAAGGCCATGAGCTCCTGGCGCATCCCCAGGTCCTGGTAGCCTTCTGATTGCCCAAGCTGGCTGCACACTTCCCAGCTTTTAGAATAACCTACAAAGGAACACAAAACACACTTCCTATCACAAGTGAAAGGAGGATGCTGCTAATTCTTATCAGATGAGATAAGGTATTCCTGTCAAGACTTAACATCCCCTGAAAAAGGAACCATAAAGTTTCCATAAAGCAGAGGTGTAGCTCAACTTTAGACTGACCAAATACACAAAAGACTAATTTTTATGCTATTGTAGATAACTATATAATAGGCATCTGTAAGCTTACATCCTATATTTTTACATATTACAATAAGAAAATCATCATTTATTTCAGAACATGATACTAAACACCTTACTGGAGTGGCTGTAAAAAACAAAGTATAGAATACATCACTAGATATATTAAAAAGATCTCAAAACATCTTGGATTTTTCCCCCTCATTCTCAAAGCAGACAAAAAGAGCCAAAGAAACAAATCCCATCTTCCTTAGTATCTTGACACATGTATTTCATTTACCTCCTCTCATACTGTCATGTACACAAATTATATAAATAGCACAAATATCTTAAGAATTCTGATAGAAAGGTAGACTTCTAAAAGACCTGCACTTTCCTGCTAGCTGCAGTCACATCATTTTACCTGTCTGAGAGGGATACAGGGTAGAAAGACACAGAAACTGTGGCTCCCAGGGGCATACAGAAAAGCCCTCTGAGGTATCACATCCAACAAACAGCTCAGTACACACTTATTCCATGCAGTATTTGCTGAATGTGTCTCTATACCATGCTAGTGCACTTCCACTAAGGAGATGTAACTGCTATTTTAATGAAATGGTCCCATCTGAAATACCACACCTCACAGTAAGACAAAGTCAGAATTCAGATTTCCACCATCATCACCTCATGCACCCCCCGTTTATTCACTTCACCTGTGGCCATGAGCTCCTGGCAATGCATACTAGCTGCTTTGTAGTCCTGGAAACTGAGAGCCTGTTCCACTAGAAGGATTAAAACTTGACCTTTTCTCTCCATCTGATCATCTCCTGTAAGAAAAATTCAAACTTTACATTAATTAATTGAAATTAATGGTCAATTTTAGCTTGCTACTTTATTTCTTAAGAATTAACTATATATCACAACATGAAAAGTCCTCTTGAAACTGAAACAGAAATAAAATTACCTGCTTTTTCATGAAGCAAACAATAAAAGGAGATGTATTTTAAAAAAACACTGGCACCATAGCTTGCAAAAAACACCAAACCAATTAGCGTGTTATGTCAAGGTTAAAAAAAAAGTTTTGAAAATTTTATTTATGTGATAGCCAAAGCATTGACAAAAACTGATATTTAAGCTAAGTGACATATAAATCAAATTCCTGACATTGAAAAAAATTACGTCTCTGTACTGTAATAGAAGAAAAAAAAATGAAATTTCTATTTTCTTATAATATATAAAGACCCGTTTTAAACTGCCACTTCATGGCTCCAAATAATTCATGAGAAGTAGAGAACATACCTAACCTAATAAATTGAGTGAGTAGAATTGAAACTAGTTTTACCATACATCCATCTCAGTCACCAGACCTTCTGGCCTCTTCCACTAGTTATGAATCAAAAGTTATACTTTACATACTATTGAAGTCTTCTGACTAAAAAGTTGCATCAAGAATCTTTGTTGAAAAACGTCCTGACCTCAATTTTAATACATCAGCATTCACAGATGAAAATCTAATGAGACAGATCATCTTCTTTTCAAAGCAATTATAGTCAATACAAGTAACATTTATACCTGTCACCTTTACTAGTCACCTATATTTTAGTAAAGCTTTTTTCAATTTAGAGTGAACAATTTGCTGGCACTAGTTTGTCCACTCTTGTGCTCAAAATACTATGTATGTCCATGCACTGTGTGAGAAGGTGACAAAACATACACAGGAAAAATTATCTATTAATTTAGGAAAGAATTTCTAGACTAAAAACAAGTGAATTTTTTAAATGCAAGCTTCTTGCTCATGCTTCTCCTCTATTATTAAAAGCAATTTTATGCAGTCAGTGTTGTTACAGTCATTTGAAAAGGGCACTGGTTTATGAAACTGTATTACTACAACTTGTGAAATGCAAATATTTCAGAAGGTTAAACAGATCCCGTTTCAAAAACCATTTAAAGAGTACATGTTCTTAAACTGCATAGCTGTTATTTTTAGCTCCACTTTTCAGATCCATCACCACAGACAAAGCAAATTTCTTTGTAAAGCTTTCTCAAAAGGAAAGCTGTAGCAGTTGCACTACAATGACATTCAGGCAAGTGAAGTTACCCTAATTATTGAACTCAATCAAGCCTCCCCTAATCCCTGCACATCATGACTAACTCAGCTGGGAGAACAGGTTGGCTTCCCATCATTTTATCTTCCTGCTCAATACACTGCCAGCGCACCATGCCGCAAATTAATCACATTCAAGGCTCTCCTGTTGCAAAATTTTGCCCTCTGGAACCTGGGAACCTCTCATTTGGGCAAAAGCAATTACAGATGACAAAGAGGTGCTTCTATCCTCACAAGTTAAATGTGAATTGTCACTTCTCCAAGCGAAGGACACGTAACTTGCCACTCACCTCCTGATGCCCACTTCACCCTGACAGCTTGACTTCTTACAGAGACATCTGACTAAGTAGCAGACACAAAGAAAAGTCAAGAGAAACAATCAAACTATTACCCCTCAGATTTTAGATAGACCAAATAATCACTGCTATTTATGCCCACTTAAAAATCAGTGGGATTGAAGGAAAGAAAGAAAGAACACTAGGACCAAGGAATCATTTCTTTAACTGTGCTTGAGCAGCTGTTTGGTATCATGTCCCCCAAACCCCAGTGCTTCAGCCAAGGACTTCTGGTGCAGCAGGATACACCTCTGCATGTTTTACAAAAGCACAAGCATAAAATACAAGGATAACTTTTCCTTCCAGCCCATGGCTATACTTGCTCATCACATCTCCACTCAATGGCACTTCCATTACCTTGGCAATCACTGTTATGGCACAGAAGAACCAGTGGCTCCAGTGTTACTCACTGAATCCCTGAATGAAGTCCCTTTTCACACACCTTTCTTTAACCATGCCATGACTGATAATGCTCATTGGTAGTGCTGCAGTTTAGTCATTGTCTTCTATTCAGACATAGAAAAACTCACTGCTTCAGCTTTGGAACACATAATTTGATGGTATTTTAATAATAAAGTCTTATAAAAGGAAAACTTTTAAATTTTGACAGCTATTCATGACTTAAAACCAAGACAGGAATGACAAAGTTATTCAAGTGGTGACCTGATTATATTACATAGCAATGCTGCTTCAAGCCTCAATGATAACACTTGACGTACAGACTCAAATTTAGGAACTGGAAAGTGGAAGAGGATGACGAAGGGAAGCATATGCACACACAGGCCCAGGGAAGTTGAGGTATTTAAAGAGACACATAGATGCACTAAGGGATGTGGTTTAGTGGTGGATTTGGCAGAGCCAGGATCTTGATCAGTGATCTTGAAGATTTTTTTAAAACCTAAATGATTCTGAGGTTCTAATAAAAATTACAAGAGAAAAAAATATAGAAGTTTAGAAATAATAGAACTTTTTTCTTGTGAAATAAATGATATTCAAACACTTTTTAAAAGCTTGGATGCAGTCTGGATTATATAAAGAAAAAAGCTTATTGAAACACCTTGGGTAAGATGTATGCGCTTTGTGAGTGGATAAAATAACCTTATCCTGAATGAAATCGTGCCATTAAAACTTAGAAATCAAATTACATCAACATTATACATAAAATTCATAAACTCCACGTTGCTTACATTTAGGAGACCTAGGAGATGAGAAGCCATCAATATGATTAATTCCAAATGCAAGAAAGTCAGTACTAAGAAAGATGGCTTTCAAAATAAACTTTAACTAAGGAATCTGAGCAAATTTTAAAGCTACTAGAATTCACTTATGGATGTTAAAATTAAACAAAATAGAAAGTTGTGAGAAAAGAAAATAATGAAAACATTTCTAGAGAGCCTGACAAAGGAAAGAATGACCAACACTCAGCAGGATCTTTTTGATATACAGTAAGAGTAGTAAAGATGCTCCTAATTTCTGATACAGAAGCCTTTTTTCCTACATTTTTTGTACACATCTACTCATGTAATTGCATAAAGTGAATTCTTTACACCCTGTCTTAACAAAGAGCACAAATTAAGTGAGGATTGCAACACACGTAACAGCTCCAGCCCCTGAGCAGGTGCAGATTTTCTGGCTGTCATGCTGAGCACATTCTCCTTCACTCACTTTATCCATCTGTGAAATTAAGATAACAGTTCTGGGCTTACTTTACAGAGGT
This sequence comes from Petroica traversi, assembly GCA_025920805.1. Taxonomy (NCBI): domain Eukaryota; kingdom Metazoa; phylum Chordata; class Aves; order Passeriformes; family Petroicidae; genus Petroica; species Petroica traversi. The sequence goes on from JAHLSL010000038.1 coordinate 6,360,705, forward strand.
AGTGACATGAGGCTAAAGTAGAGTTCACTGTAATTAATCAAATTCTTTAAAGCAATTAAGAAGCTGGCTGATATATCATTACCTAAGCAAGATTTTAACTTTGATAAGTATGAATATAAATTCTATTACTCACTTTCAGTGCTGCTCTCTGAGCAAACTGTATTCAGAGTAAACTGTTCACAAAGCTCCTTAACAATGACTGTGCAATCTACCCTTGCATCCACAATAAATATACTCTTTTAAAATTTAAATTAAAATACATATGTTCTTGGGATTTTATAGGCTATATATTACATATAATAAAACACAGCATGTGCTTTAGGCTCCATATACACACACATAAAAAATTTACATAGGCATGGACAGATGTAGCGAGTAGGTCTTTCCCAAACAGTAATTATACAGGGTGGAGTGGCAGGGGAAGCAAAGAGGGGAAAATACTGAAACAAATTCCTCCAGTGAGCAGGCAAAGCACAAGACAACACTCTGCAGAGTGGATTTGGAACAGAAGGGACCACAACCAATGCACAACCAATACTAATAACTATGTTCAGGACATATATATATACAGGATAAAATCAGAATTTCTTTCACAGCAAAGGTGGCTCAAAAATCAGGGTAATGGTGTAAGTAGTGAAAACCAATTAAGGACAGAACCCAAATCTTTTTCCTGTCAGCACTTTATCTAATTCTTCACTAAATCCATAAAGTTCAATCCCCCTTTTCAATATCCAGATCCATCCCAAAATATCTCAATAAAACCATTTGCTTTCATCATAAGCTGTGTTAGAAATCACAATATCCTTTCCCAGTAGTTTTACGCATGTAAACAAAGACTATCTGTACTAAAACGGCAAGGAAAATTTCCCTTTCCTAATATTAAGTTTAAAATAAAATATACTAATTTCAAAAATCGCAGAATCTGCATATATGATCTGCCCTTTTGTCTATAAATTAATTTGTGTAACAATATTAGTGTTTGTTATCACATTTGCAATAAGGCTACCAAGTCCTAAAATAACTCTTCATCATATTAAAAATAGTATTAATAATATTAATAATTGTAACTCAGTAACTTAAATTACAAGTTGACAGGTACATAAATACCACTTCTACATGTCTTGTTTCAATTTATGTTTTCAATATCTACCACTGAATTATACAGTGCTCCTCAATACAGAGTATGATTAAGGCTATACCAGCATTACCTTTAAAAGCAGTTTTCAAAAGTATTAGCAACCTGGCTATTCAAATTCTAAGACTTTAAATTCAGTGTAAGTCTACCTATTCTATCACTCATCAGATTAAGGACATAGCAACGATTAAGGACCAAAAAGTAAAGCTCTACAGACTTTCTTAAATAATTTTGAAAAATATTGTCTTTACATGCATGATTAGAAACAATCACGCGTGCTTTGTATGCTACTGGGTAATCTTCTAGATACTTGCAAATGGCCTAGAGAGTCGCAGAAAACTTGCAGTGACAGTGGTATGCTGTTGTCAGCTTACAAATCCAGAAAAACGAACGAACAAGAACATTTTAGAATTACTGAGGTTCTTAAAATTAAATAAATCTGTTCTCCATAAACCATTTCATACAACAATTAAGTTCAGATTAAATTCACAGCTATGGCATTCTCATACTGAATCCATATCTTAGTCCTACAAGAACGTTCTCTACCGATAACAGCTTTCCAATATAAGCAACACAGCTAGTCATCCTTCAATGACAGTGAAATGGCTTTATTCACAAAAGCTTAAAACTACCTATGTACAACAAGATTTTAAAAACACACCATCACATCCCCCACCTGAAAATGTCTTGCTCTATTTTCCTTTCAGAAAAATAACTGCTACTCTATAACCAAAAGATTCCTTTGAAAGTAACCAAGTTATTGGTATATTTAGCGTAAGAGAAAAGTGTCTAAGTTGTGTATTCCTCACCAAGACTCACTCTTGAAATATAATTTTACTACTAAATTTCCCTACTTACCATAGGAGCACCCATCAGCATTATTCCCAAGGTTAAGCACTGAAGTCAGAGAGCCCAACACTCGCAAGATAAATATGTTACTGGTAGAGTAAGTAGCAGTTTTTAAATCATTCACCTGTTTAAAAATTAACCACCTCACACATTCATCTTCTAGTTTTCTCTAGCCTGGTAAGCACATGGAAGAAAGAGAAGAATTGGGGGACCATTTTATCATCTGGCTTTAAATATCTCTTAAATGTCTCTTTTAAGTGGTGACTCAGTAAGCGTCACTGTGATTATAACACTTAACACAGACACTCCTGCATCAATGAACTCTATACAAATTCCCTGAAGTTCTCTATGCAACATGCAAGGACTTCTTTCAGTCTCTGGAGATGGGAGCCACGAGTTTGATCCCTTTTCAAAGGTACATACCAGGGCATTGGAAATCCTACAGCTAAGGCACTAGGATAACTCTGCTGGACAAAGCTTTATAGAATCTCACTGGATCTTTTTTTTTTTCTCTTTCACTCAAAGATAATCACTAAGATTCAAAAAGAAGGTAAAACAAAAATCTGAAGCATTGGCCCAAAGAACTCAGAATTCTAAGAAAAATTCATAGATTTTAACTTGATATGAGTGGGACAAAGCAGAGAGGAGAAGGAAAGAGCTGTACAACAATCTTGTCTTATGAACCAATAACAGAGACTTTTTTCCCCAAAAGCTTTACAAGCAAAGAAAAAGATGTCAAAACTGTCATTGAAATTTTTCAATGGATAACATATTAAATATGTAGACTGGATCCAGCTACCCAACATGGTACCATCCTGTCCCCTCTGCCACCTTTCATGCAGCAGTGCTGTGCTGACCAGAGTCAGGACATTTCCTGTGGCTCCCTTCCTTAGGATCAAGGTATCTTGGGAGGTCAACAGCCTAATTTCCATACCTCAGTTCTCAACCTCACAAAACTCTCTCAAGTATCTCCCTTCCTATTTATAATATTATGCAAAAAACTGCCAGTACTAAGCCTCCTGAAAATGTAAGAAAAAATCTTAAATTTAACAAATAGAGAGCAAGAAAATATTTAGCTAGGCATGTTTTAATGACAAAGCTGGAATGCACTGATTTTATATTCCATGCTACATAAAATACAAATATCTCTTTTATATTTCTACATTCTATTTCTACATCATAAAATACAGCAGTATTGATTAAGTACTTTTCAAAAATAAAAAAAATCAAAAGGCAGATACTTTAGGCATGCTATAAAAAAACCCAAACATAAAAATCCCACTAATATCCTCAAGACTCAATCTTTGAAGATGTTCAGGTTCTCAAATGAATAGTCACCTTAATGCACTATTTTTAGTACCCAAAGGACACACATACAGCATAGACTGCAGTCTAACAGCTGAAATTCATGCTTTACAAATGATTTTCCCCCCTGTATCTTAAATGCAACTATTATCAAATTAGGCTACCTTTCTTGACAGAGGTAATAACATTCATGGTCATTTCAGTTCTACCAATTAACTGTAAAACTAGATATTCTCAGCCACAACTCCTTTAATCTCAAAATAGCCTTTACTCCAATTCTAGATTAGACAAGGCATTTTTTTATTTCAGGTATTAGTAGAACATAGCAGCTGACCATTTCAGCTGTTTTACAGATTAAATACTCTCATGTGAAATGCTTCATTCCTCCCCAACAACTGCTCTTCCAGGGGAATTTTTAGTGATATCTTTGGATGCATATTCTAACGATCAACTCAATGTCCTAAAGCGAAACATAAATGCCCACTGCACTGCAGTTCAGTGTCTTATTAACACAGCTTACCTGCAACCCTCAGCAGGTTTGCCAGTCCCAGGAGCTTTGCAGACTGTTTATAGTTAGTTGACATCTGAGCCAGACAGTCCTTGACAAGGCTGAGTCGATCGGAACACAAGCGCACTGTTGAAAGCAGAACTGGTTTAGAGACTGCACAAATGAACTTGACTGCTGTGCTCCTGCTTAAACAACACAGGACAGGAGGAGTGCTGGGGAGTATAACAATGCAAATACAATCTGAAAACCAGCTCAAAGCTGCTTGCATGCAGATCCTCAATTATACCTGTAAACAAAAAGTTAAAATAACACCACAGGATATCCAGCTCCAGTCATTAGCAAGTCAGGCTGTGAAGGAAGCAAAAAGAAGAAAACTGACCTGAATGAAAACTCTTTTTCATTTCATATTGTCATATTCATTGTTTTTAAATGTTTACAATTAACTGACAAAACTTTATACAATTTTTTAAAATCATAGTTTTTGCAATATCTCATAAGACTGCTAACACAGGTATTAACTTTTGCTTAGAATGTTGTAACTAAATAAGATTTCATGCAATATTCTGTTTTAGCATGGAAAAGATACATCACACAGACTGAGAGAACTGTCATTAGCCAAACTCTTGAGGTCACTTTAATTTACTACAAAATTTTCTGAGGAAGTGCAAAGATAGTCTGCAAATCAGCAGGTTCTGTCAACCATATCCTGAGCCACTTAAAACTAGTACCATGTTTCAAAAAAGATTTTACCAAGAATTTAAAAATTATTTTAATTGCATAATTTAATATGACGAACTGATTCCAGTACCCTATTTAGCTAGTTAGTGGGTGGCTAACTTCAGGCTGCTTTAAAAGGTAATGCTTTCACACCATTCAAGTTACCAGAACACAGTAGAACAGCATGCAGATATTCCACTTAACACTCAGTAAGAGTCAATGGTTGCATGAGGTTAAACTCTGCATTAGAACATTGGGCTTAAAACAGGATTTCAGGCCTCTCAATAAGAGCAAAGAAGTACTAGTATAATGAAAATTATTCATTCTGGAAATCAAACTAGACTAAAACGAATAAGAATGGAAGAGCAGGAAAAGGTCATATTTTTAGTTTAATATTCTATCACAGGCATATACTAGTATACAGCAAAAAATGTTTTCAGTCACTGATTATTTAAGCAGGAATTTTTAATACCTAACATCACATAACTGAAAGTAATCTGATATAATACCATGGGTCAAACACTTAAAGATGGACTTTTCTTCACATTTTACTTTAATAAGGAGTCTTCAAACCAGATTTTATTAAAATACAGCATAACAGTAGTTCATAAACTTAAATGGTTGAGCTTGCTAAAAATAGAAGTGGGGGGCAATCAACAGAAAAATAAATACAGAACTACAAATAAAAGTCTATTGCTAAAAGACTATTGCTGGGGAAACAGCTAATCCTTAGTGCTACTTTAATGACATTCTATCAAAGTAATAGATCATTTAAAGGCTTTCATTAAAACTTGAAACATCATTTTAATCTTATTAGATTAATTTGATTTGCATGAAAGCTACTGAAGCAAGGATAAGTCAGGATCATTAATGAAATTACATGTATGCTTTCACATATTCTAATTAATCTAGATCAGTTGTATTACACTTACTGTTAATGCAGTATTATGTCATATTTTTAAAAAATTATACCTCCGTGTCCACATAAAAAAAAGTTGAAGAAAATATGTGTACTTTTCTACAGGCTGAATAAATTGATTGAAAGATAATCCAGGACTGCAAGATCTAGAAACCAGAGATTCTCAGACTAGAAAATTTAAGACTTCTGAATAGAACATTTGGAGCATCAACTCGCTTCGATAAATACTTTGGGAAAAAAAGAGAACAGAAAAAGAACACTTAAGTAAAGTAACAAAAGCCACTGAGAACATCTGCTTCATTTTCCATTAAGTGGAAAGTGCTTTCCATAAATCCCACTATTTCTCTGCGCAATGCCAGAACTAAAACATGATCATCAGCACATCTCATGGCTCAGGGCTGGTCTCAGCCAGTTCCATGACTAGTGTTCAGGCAATTTTACTGTACATAATCCTAACCTCTTTCCAACTTTTGTCCAGGAACTTTCCGTTCCACTGGAGTCTGAGCTCCAAAAGATTTAGCTTTAAACATGTCATCAGAAGAAATACTTTGTAGAAGTTCACTTCCACTATCATTGAGTTTTATTTATTTCACAATGAAACAGTCCAGTGGAGACATGGAAATGTCTCTGCATGAAGTACCTCTCTCTACCTGTTATTTTAAAGCACACAGACAAGTGCACATTATTTGGCAAATAAAAGATGAGCTCAATTTCTGTTCAAGTCACCAAGAGTTTCATACACTTGACACTCTAATTTAAAGTCCTCCCAAAAGTCAAAACACAGAGATACCATATGCAAATATCATTCTTACCTCACAAGCTAAAAAATTCTATGAAAAAAATTACTTTTTCTATGTGTCTGTAAACTGCTTGGAGGCAGTATATGGACTCTTTAGTTTAATCATATCACACTTATGTAATGGTAACTATTTCTCATGCATATTTATGCCTGTGATTCAAGCAGTCATTTAAAGAATAACATTATGCTGTACCTTGCAGCGGTAAAATTTTCACACCAAACTCTTCCAGGTAACCCAGAGCACGAATGAGGTCCAACTCCTCCTGAACAGCACTTGGACTGTCCTCAATAAGTTGTAAACAGCACCTAAATAAGAACAAAACACATTTTTCTGAAATTTGATGAAAACATTCAAGGTTAAACTTTGTTTTACTCACCAGTGAACTTTTCCCACAAAACAACCACCAGCAGTAATTTACTGTGCTTGTGAAATGTCAGAATACTCACTATTTTTGTAAAGCAAATGGGAAGTGCTCAGCTACCTCTTAAGGCCACCTAAATATTTTAGCGAATTTCTATTTCTGCGTTGCCTCCAACTGGTTGTGAGAAGCACATCACCTAAATCCTCCTGAATTTAGATGCACAATGAATGGTGATGTTGAAGGTACATGTAAATAAATACATAATTATTTTGGGAAGTATTTCTCCTACCACTATTGTGTTTTGGTCTTGCCATATACTAGAAGATTTAAACAAAACTCTATAAAAACTTGACTGGAAGTGCAACATTAAGATTCACTGTCATAAATTCAGTTTCCTCAACTAGGTACAGCAAGTAAAAACAAACCTTTTTAAAAGAACAACAAAAATCCCACTAAATTCCTCAGCAGATGAATTAATGCATGCAATTATTAAGAGAACATTATTCTGAATTTTTTTTTTAATCATATGAACAGTATGTTCTTGTGATCAGCTTTTAGACAATTATTTTAAATACAAGTTGCATTCTGGTACAGTGTTTTCATATGTAGTTTACTAATACACACTGAACAAATAAAATCAACATGCAAAAGAAAAGAATCACAGAATGGCCATAGGTTGGAAAGGACCTTAAACATCACCTAGTTCCAAATCCCCTGGCATGGGCATGGACACCTCCCACTACACCAGGTTGCACAGGAGCTCCATTCATCCTGGTCTTGAACACTTCCAGGGATGGGGAATCAACAGCTTCTGTAGACAACCTGTTCCAGTGCCTCACCACCCTTCCATTAAAGATTTTTTTTTAAAGCATCTAATCTAAACCTACTCTACTCCAGTATGAAACCATTATCCCTTGTCCCATTATAAGCCCTTGTAAAAAGCCCCTCTCCATTTTTCTTGCAGGCTCCCTTCAGGTATTGGATAGACACATTTAGGTCACCCAGAGCCTTCTCTTTTCCAGGGTGAACAATCTCAAATCCCTCAGTCTTTCCTCACAGGAGAGGTGCCCCCACCCCTCAAATCGTATTGGTGGCCTCCTCTGGACTCACTTCAACAAATCCATGTCTTTCCTGTGCTGGGAACTCAGACCTGATGCAGCCCTGCAGGTGGGATCTCACCAGGGCAGGGCAGAGGGGCAGAATCCCCTCCTCACCTGTTGCCCACACTGCTTTGGGTGCAGCCCAGGACACATCTGGCTTTCTGGGCTGCAGGGGCACATGGCTGGGTCATGTCCAGCCTCTCACCCACAGCTCCCCCAAGTCCCTCTCAGCCGGGCTGCTCTGGATCTGTTCATCCCAGCCTGGATTGAGAGCGGGGCTTGCCCAGATCCAGGCGCAGCACTTTGCACTTATTCTTGTTGAACTTCACAAACCTCACAAGTTCCACTTCTCGAACTTGTCCAGATGGCATCTCATCTCATTGATTTTAAATGGCTTAATTCACCATACACATTAAATCAGGAAAGTATTTGATTTGTCCAGTCTATTATACAGTTTTTATCTTCTCATATTAATTAAGAATACAGATTTTAAATCAAAACCTGTATGTTAGCTGAACATCCCATCTGAACCATCAGATTTTTCAGGCACACTTACAAATATTTCAGGATGAAGATTAAAATAGGAGTGTAATAAAGACACTAAAGAGGCGATAAATACATTCATATATGAAGGAGACCAGCACACTGATAATCCCTCACAGAAACTCAACTTACCGTGAAACAATTGATTGAAGGTAAATCTGATAAGGACCAAAACATGTTACTGAACAGAATAAACACATGGTCACATTCATAGCATTTGAGTATATAAACCACTTATTTTGAAACATCACCATAAAACCTTAAGAGAAGAGCTGGGCACAAGACCCTTGTGCATTAAAAGAGTCTTTAAACTCCTTGCATTAAAAGCAACACTACTCTGTATTTCCAGAGCCTGCTTATGAAAAAGGTTCTCAATAGAAGACTGGGGGGGGGAGAGAAATCCCAGCAGATTAACACTAATGCTGTGATGACATTAAATCAATTGTATTTGTGTATATGAGGTTGTAAATGTACCTGGCTAATTCCATACAGCTATCAGTCAAACTCGTTGAAGAATTGAAATACTCTCTGCCAGCAGCCAAAACCAGTTCAATACTTCTTGCATAGCTGACTCGGTACTGCAGCTTCCCTTTTGATGAACTTGGAAGATCCACTGACCAAACACTGCAATGCATCATTTGCCCAGCCAGGTGGATATTGTCTATACTGCTTGAGCATAAAAGACTTTCGGTGAATATCTAAAAGAAAGAACAATTATTTAATAACCTGCCAGAGCAACAGCTTCAAATAAGCTTATCTGCCCCCTATGGCATTAACCCCTTTGAATACAAAGATGTTTGAAGTCAAAAGAATATATTCAGTCCAAGGAGAAAATCTAACTTCTACCAAGGGAAGTATTTCTACAGTGCACTTGAGTAAAGCTAAAATTAACTACTAGCTAGTTTCTATTTACTGGAAGTTAAAAAAAAAAAAAAAGCATGTTAACTGTCTTTTTACACTATGACTTAAGATACTTTTGATATCTACATTCTAAGGTGTTAATACAATGTAAGAGAAAGGCAGTTCAGTAACAAGACCTTAAAACCAACAACATATGAGAAGAAATTTTGTATTCCTAAAGTAACTAAAAGTATTTATAACTGAGTATATACGATGTTCTTTAAATTTCAATCAAGACTATACTCAAACAATGCGCACTCATAAAATGCGGCACCAGCCACAAAACACCTAATTCATTTTGAGGTAAAAGTTTTGCCCAATTGACACTCAATCTCAATTCCTTACAAAAATAATTTGCTTTTTTCTTAAGCAAAGTCATTATTGTTCTAAAATAAAGAAACATAAAAATTTAATCATTTCAGAAATATCACAGCTACAACAATATAGCCTTTATCATATTCATAACAAATCCAAGAGAATCAATGAATTATAGAAGAGCCCAGGTTGGAAGGGACCTCAAAAGATCATCTGGTCTAACCTTTCTTGGGAAAGAGGAAATAAATGGGATTATTTAGCACTCTATCCAATCATACTTTAATTTCAAGATAATTCTTTTCTACGAAGAACCTCTCCAAACTATCTCATGCTCTGGACAGGAAAATAGTTGAATGCTTCCTAAAGAACATCACACACTTGGATCATCTTCTATTTCACAACACACTAATCCCTCAAGGAACAGCGACAGATGCAAAATACCATAGCTGACCCTTCTTCCTCAAAGATCACACATACAATATTTACCTCTCTCAATACCTATGAAGTTCTCCTTCAAGAGGACAGAACTCATTTTGAATGAAAGAAGAACAGAGTAAGCATCATGCTAAAAAATACCCAAGCCTCACACGGGATTGCAAACCCTTACTGCCTCATCAATTTACCAGCTTTGAAGTTATCAAAGTATAATTGCATATGACAGCACTACATTTCAAAGCATTTTCAGCACTCCTACATATTTTTTTCCAAAACCCTTTGCTGTGTTTCTTTTTTAATCATATGGTTCAGTGTTTAAAAACATAATTTAACATTAATAGAAAAAGTTTAATGTTAATAGAAAACTTCTATTAAGATCTCAGAAAAGCAAATGCCTTATTTGCAGAGTGTGCTAGTATTACAATTTAACAAGCACATAAAAAGAATTCAAGTACAATAAGTTGTAGCCTATCCCAAAACCATTACTTTTAAACGCATTGCAATTTTTCTAGCTGTAAAACTACAGAGAGTGATGTTTTTCATATATAAGTTGAATAGCATTGTCTTCTTCCTTCTTTTTTATTTTTTTCTAACTTGCTTTTAAGAGCTAATCAGAGGGATAGCCATAAGCAATTAATTCTCTAAACTGCAATAAAACCTGCTTCTATAGAGATATAAACACTAATTGTAGGGGACATAGTAATGCATCTGTAATAAACTGCAGCATATTGAAGTGAAATGTAAATAAACAAGACATCACAGCAAATTCTGCATCAGTCTAATAGCTGTCTTTTGCAAATACTAATGACATGGATTTGGACTTTATGCACATGCAACGGTTTTTACCTTCACTGAAATTAGATTTCTCATCTCACATAATTTTATTTCAATTGCAAGCAGTAGAAAGTCTATAATCCTATAATAATCTTGGATAATATTATCAAACCAGAACTCCATGTTTAAGAAATGCTTGAGTGAAGGTAATGTTTTATTTTCATTAGTTTGGAGGGTTTATTGCTAAGCACATTTGTAAACAGAACTACAGGCCATGGAAGAAAATGTCACAAAGCTGACTCACTTTCAAGGAAGTTGAATTTTAATAAAAGATACACAGGGTACTTATTAGAGGGGCTTTAAATAAAAGTAATAAACACCAGGAATTTTTTACTTAAATAAAATATTGTAAAAAAAGCCAGCAGACAGCCAAGCAACAAGCCAGAAAAATGTATTTATACCTGTGAGCAACAACAGGAAATAAGAATCTGTAGCCTACTTGGGACACAAGTGAGTAAGAAGACATAAAACTCACCTCATAGCAAGTATCTGAATGTAAGCACCTATACACTTTCTGCTGCATGTCCAACATATCCTGGAGCAATTCCTTCCACTGTGTCTCACCAACGGACGGTTGCCTAAAAGCATTTTTTAAAATTAAATATTATCTTGTCCAATAAATTTAAAGAAAAGCAGTAGATGTCCATCACTAAAAATATGAGTCTCCTCAAACGCTATTTCAGTATTTAATTAGACTTTTAACCAGAAGTGATTCAAAGATAGAAGGCTTTTAATATTAATTAAGATTAAAATGGTGACTGTGGGATAAAATGGTTTGACAACAGTGCAGTACCCGAAGTGCTTTTTCTGTTTCTGTGGCATAAGACAGGGATTTAAGCAATCTTTCACAAGATCCCCCAAGTAGGTTTTGAGAATTTTCCATAATACATCAGAAAGTTGGAATTGCTATCTTTCTGTTGATCCAGGAACTGCAGGACAAAACCAAGTCTGTAACAGCAACTGAGGATCATTAAAGTGCTGTTCATTGCAAGCAATCTCAAAGGACTAATCAATTGCATGCAATCACAGGAGAACAGAGCTGTAACTTTATTTTGTTTCTTAAAACTGAGTGGTATTCAGATTCTTGGCCCTCTGGACCTATGGCTGTTTATCCACAAAGCTTCAACTTCTTGTGCTCTATCAAAACTTTTACTAGCAAAAACACTCTGAATGTTTTTTGACATTATCTTGAGCCTTTCAGACTAAAAAAAGTCCTTTATAAATTGCATGAGGTAGTTCCAGGTAATAGTGATTTTTCTCATGTGGTATTAGCTTTTACTCTGGCAAAACAAAGGGTCTCCCACACAAGTGGAAAAATCAACATTTTTCCTACAGAGGCATTGTCTTGATCTTTCTAAAGAGAGGTTTCTAAAAGTCTTAAAAAGCTTTCAGACTACTAAAAATATAAATACCACTCTACCATCATGGATAAACTGTTGTGCATAATTGCTTTAAATAAGAAAGAAAAACCACCTGCAGTCACGGCTGGTTTTCCCAGGATTCAAAATTTTCATCTGCTTATATCAAGAGTCTTCTAACAATTAATGTACAATTGAAAGATAAGTTAAATGAAAGATGAGTTAAACTAGAAAAATTGAAAAATTATATTGGGAATATAAGTGGCAGAATCAATACCCAAAATCAATAAATTATCCTATTACAAAGGTTCCAAGAAAACACGCCAAAAAATCAAAGGATTTTACAAATCCTATACTGTCAATAAAATTAAATAGGTCTTAAAGGACCTCTTTTACAATATGCTAACTTTCACAGTTCATCATCCTGCAGTATTTTACAGTCAGTGTGCATTTTAAGCTTGTTTACTTGAACACAAATGTATTAAAGTAGGTTTGAAGGCAGGCAGATTTTTAACTGTGGAGAATGCAACCAAAACACCAATCTTGTTAATCATTAGTTCAACAAACGTGTTTATGTACGCTGTCCTCAGGGTGAGCACCACAGCTCCCTTCTGCCACAAAGCAGGCAGGCAGGCTCTGTTACCTCATGGCCCTTCCCCTCTCATCCCCCACTCCCCTTGGAATACTAACTTGCGACCTGTGTGCCGTGTCAGCCTAATCATCAGCTTCCGTGCCTCCTCTGCATTGTCCTTGGTGTCTCTGACAAAGGAAACTGGCTTCTGCAGGCCGTGCTTCTCCAGCAGCTCGGACACACTGCAAACAGAGCCAGCATTTCAGAATCCTGCACAAGGGTACCACTGCTGCTGCAGCAGCAGGACTCTTAAAGCCCTCTCAAAATACTCACTGCACATGCAAACAGTCTCCCTAAAATCCCTTATAGAACAGATCAGCCAGAGTAACATTACCTACGTTTTTAAAAATATAGGCGTATCAATAATACTGTAGGGTAAACACTGGCAAAACATGATGATATAGTCTTCGATTACTCAAAACATTATAGAGTATCAAGATCAAAACAAATTACTCAGGTTAGCCCTCCTGCCCTCCCCCAAAAAGACCCCACCAAAATAAAACAAGCAAACAAAACAATACATCCCCAACCAAACAAAACCACCCACAAAAAACCCCAAAGAAAACAAAAAACCACAAAGCCCCAAACTGCTATTCCAAGAAAATTGTCTTCAGAATTTTATAATAGTCAAATAGATAAAACCGTTCAAAATGTCTATGTTCTGAATGTAAAAAGAGCATACAGATAATCTTGTTGACAGAATTAAAAAAAAAAAACATTCTTGCTGGTTTCTTATCATAAAAAGTTCTTGGCTATGCCTAGTGATTTCTGTAAGAATACACTATTTATTTCAGCAAAATTAAATACCTAAGAATTTGTTCCAGTTCATCTACTTCATCATGAAGACTGTTAGTTTTATCTGTTTCAGGCCTGCAATGACAGCACGGAATTTATTATATACATACACATATATTTCTTATAATTTCCTCTTGTAATTCATTTTACATAGATATGAAGATAAACAGTCTGACACACTTCTTGATTAAAATCAAATATGTGTTTACTTGAAACTATTAGAACTGTTGGGCACCTTGCTGTAAAAGTTAAATTTAGACGTTTCCCTTAATTTCCCAAGAGCGGAGGTTTTCCTTCTTCCTTAGATTTCTCTCACGCTCTCTCCTTCCTTCATGTAAAAGATACTGGAAGAACACAGATGTGTTCTTCCAGTATCACACGATATCTCCTCACAGATCACACGATATCTCCTCTTCGTGCTTTCATTTTCTTGAGCATTACTTGCCCCTCAATAGGTTTTCTACCTCTCCTCTCTCACAGGGACATAGTGCTGCTTTTAAGTTAAGTGCAAGATGCCACTATCATAACAAAAGCACTAAGACAGCAGTGACACTTGTGTCAATTCATCATACTATAAAAGTCTAAGAAACAATACAGAAGTCTTGGTCTAGGCTGCTACTTTAACTCATGTTATGCTGCATTAACTGGTAGAGTATGTACACAACTGAAGTATACACATTACAGTTGTGGCAGTTCAGAGGTGAATAGTATATCCCAGTAACTTTGTCTGCCCTTTAGTAACTTAACAGCCCTTTATAAAGCATTAATTCACAACTACATTTAATATTTCTAAAATATTTACAAATAACCAGCTGAAAATGCTTACCCATATCCTCTTTGTGGAAGGCATTCCAAAATATCATAACAGAGAGCGAGCTGGTCATCGCGCTCACAGCTATAAATACACTCCAACGCTGTAATCATAAGCTGGTCCTGATCAGGAATAATCTTTTGCTGACACTAATAAAAAAAAGAAAGTACACTGGTTTTTATTTCCTGTTTCTAATTCAACAGTTAATTTTCTTTTGAATATAAAAAGATGTGCACTCCAAGTAAATAAATTGTCTTCAGGTGCAATTAGAATGTCTCTCGCTAACAATCTGGTGAAACCCGAAACTTATCTTGGCTAGTTTTCTGCAGTGCAGACACTTGACAGAATAGTGGTATGCCATTATACCGTTTTTGAATCTGAGAAGTGGAGAGGGTGCAGGACAGAGAAAGGCAGCTGCTGCAAACATTTGTCAGATTTATTTAATATGTACAACAGCACCAACATACCTAAAAGAGCTGTGGTGGTGCTTCGCTGGTTGATTTCTGTCCATACACTCAGAACATTCAACAGCATGCAAATATGTGCCTGTGTGCTCCAGAATAATTATTTAAGCCATAGAAGCAGCATGAAACACTCACACAGAAGGCAACTTCAACCCTTACTCACTGAACTCTCACCTCAATCCTAACGGCCCCCACTTTATTCTTTACATCTGCTGTGGAAGGCAGGAGAGGGAGAAGTAACTTGAAATCTACTAGTAAAATTCCTCAAGAAAAAAATAGTGAGATCATTAAACTCTTTCATATCCACTTTTTATAAAGCAACCATGCCAGGAATTTAAACAGGTCACCAGGAAATTACTTCAAAGAAGAATCCATTCAACAATTTTTATTCTACTAGGCTAGAATCATTATTACATTCGTTTGACAGTTTCATCAAGGACAGTTTAGCTGCGTTATAATTTACGGTAAGAATCTCTTTTATTAGTGTTTTCTAAAACATAACAAATCCTAGGTCCAAGAAAAAGGAAAGATCAGAAGGATGATTTGATCATCTCAATGAACTAACTCTATTTCTGAATTAATTTCTTCAGGACAAGAATTTCCAAAGAAACCAGTAGAATCAACATGGCTCTTTACTTACAGCAGGTTTTGAATTCTGAAATATCTTCAGAGGTAGAGTCAAGTCTTCCTTTGCCAATGTTACTAAATATTCTTTAAAAAGGGCATTTGCGAGACCAGGGGACTGATTTTCACAGCGGTGGAGAAAAGGGATCATCCATTGATAAACATTCTTCACATATTTTTCATCTGAGGACTGGAAAGCACAAAGAGTTACAGAGAGGAAATATAAGAACAAGTTCAGCTTCATTGTCCAAAACAAGCAAGAAAAGCAAAGAACAAATAGAACCTTTTTTGATCAATATAAATGAAACAGTTATCTTCACCTATCACTAACAGATCACTACACCATGAAATAATCTTTCTGCTACCCAATTGCCTGAGGAAACTGAACAGGAGTACGTGAGGAATGCTTGTCTTCCTCCTGCATTTTCAAAACCAGTGAAAGACCATGCAAGCATGTCAGAGTAGCATTGCTTTCAATAATTTAGCAAGAATGCAAGTCAGAAAAACCAGTGATGAGTGGCTATGATGCCTTTTTCCTGGTGTTAGGAAGATGAAGCTAGACACGGTTAAGAGGGTTTTGGGGTCTTTCCCTCAATATTTTAATCAGGATCCTGTTTGATACATCCACTTCACCCAGGTGACAGTGTGGCAAAATGCACACCCTCCAACAATCACACACACCAGTTAGAGACTTTACACATCAGCATACCTAACAAGGGGGCCCAATAGGGGTTGGGGTGTGTTAATCTCTAGTTTACAGAATCTGTCCTGCTCGGAGACTTTGGTTTCCTGAGACAGTAGGAATGTTTGGTCTCCCTGGCTCTGTAGTTCTGGGGTGTTTAGTCTCGGGGCTTGTAGAACATTTACAAAACACTAAGTATTAAATTAAGTAAAAGGTTACAAGTATACATTCTAATACTTGTACATACAGAGAACTGTGTATAAGCTATATAAAGAAAAGACGAAAATCATTCCGGTATCAGCTATATAAACCCAAAACCAAACCAATACAAAAAAATCAAATCTAAATCAAAACAAACAACAAAAAACCTCCTGAAAACAAAAACAAAACAAGAAAAAACCAACAGCCAAACAAAAAAATTAATTTCTGAATATTTGCCTATTTTCCTCTGATGCTTATGAGTTCTTCAACTGAATTTCAGGTCCTTATTCCATCTCTAGCTATTTTTCAACCCCTTAGAGGTTTTTTTTTCTATTCTGAATGTCATGCTCAAGCTCAATACAAAGACAAAAACACACATCTGGTGCAGAGGCAAATATTAAAATTGTCTGACAGTATTTAAAGACGCCAAAAAACAGCCAAGAACACATTTAATATTGTTGTATCTGCAGCATCATCAAGAGCTACACTGAAGACCCTTTAAAAAAGGCAAATGAAAAGGCAATTCACAGTTTTCAAAAGAAAACACTGAGTCTTCAGCCAGGGATAAAGGTGGTCTTTGAGAGAACTGAGCAGATATCGCTTTTGTTAGAAAGAAAGAAAGGAATAAACCCTACCACAACAACAACAAAAAAGGAACAATGGAAATGTAGAATTTTTATTGAATTAAAGATAGGAGTTCATCAGAAAAATCACAATGTCTTTACATACATAAGATCCAGGGTAACCTGAGTTACTGGATTTCAAGGTATACTTACTGATTTATTCGAAATACTTACATTCTTCATCAACAGTCTCAGCTTCTCAATGTCTTTCATCTCTAAAAGTTCCTTCAAAGTCAAAGTTCGATCCCCATCAGTCTCATAAACCACTGTCTCAAGAGTGATTAGATTGTCACAAAGCACCTGTAGACCAGGAATGTTCCTCTCCATGCCAAGACGAACAAGGGACAGAGCACAGTCAACCTGAAAAATAATTTTAAAAGACTGCTGTACAACTGTTTGCCAAAGACCAACTTCAGTCCCTGTCCTGTGTGATTATTTTATTCTCCTGTTGCTTAATAAGCAATTTGAAGTACCTAGAAGTTTTTTGTGGACTGTATATTCCTAAATGGATTGCTCTTCTCAGCTTTATGAAGACCACATAAAATGCTTAATCGTAGGGGATAATATTGTTACATGCTTTTAACCAAGATGCATTGTATTGGTGTAATCTCCAGATTATTCCTTCTGGAGATCACACACAGAGCTGATTTCAGTATATGGAATATGAAGGATTGCTTTAAACTAAGACAATCAGATAACTGGCATGCAATATGACTTTTCTAGCTGACCATGATTTAATAATTTTAATTGCTGCATTTTATGGCACAAAAACCAGTGACAGTCTTTTTCCGATGAATGAAACTATTTGAAAGGTTCTGTTTTGATTTCAAATAACACAATACTGGCTTTTAATATTCTGCAAATATTCTGCAAGGCAGACATAAGTCTTGAAGAGTAGAATTCAACTTAATTTATATGTCGTATAATTTAACTGATCCTTGGAAGTTGCTTTTATTTCCATACCTACTGACTGATTGTTAAGATCATAGGCAACTGTGATTAAAAAGAGCCCTGGAGGAATGCAGGCTTGTAGAATACAAGAGTTCACTCATCAGAACTAACCTACAGTGATACTTCCAGTCACCTTCCTTTTCAAACAGCTAAATTGGCTTGAGAAGCAATAAAATACCAGAGCACACAAGTGATGAGCTGTTCTTAGGTGCAATACTCACCTCATAGAGCTCCAAACACTTAACTTAGGAAGAAAATCAAGCAAAACTAAGCTGTGTGGTAGTCCCACAGACACACAGTAGAACTGCCAGAAAGAAATCATGACAGTACCATTTATTGATGTGACACGTGTGACTGACACATACATGACAATAAACATGACACAGAAGCATGTGACAGGTCATAAAAGCTGTTCCTGACCATGCTGTGCACAACTTTCTCTTCCTTAGTTACAAACATAAAATGTGACGGTAAAACACTTTTCATGGATTACAAAAGACCTAACGTCTGCTATGGTAAACCAAATGAAACAGAATCTACTGGCTTCTTATTCATTTCCATGGATTAATTATTTAGCTGAATAAACTTTAGAGCAAGCCTAAGTACACTGCAAACTAAGAAAAAAGTACTTAAAAAGCCATAATGAAGTAGAGACAGAGCGTACATTACTGAGGGAAAAGTGTCCTATTAATATGCATTAAGACTGTTATGGATTCTTTTGAAGAAGGCTGCTCAGCCATGATCATTTCCTCACTGCTAGTCTCACCTGCATTGCATATTCTTCAATTTCCTGTGCTCTGCTCAAATACCAGTCAGTGACGAGATCTACAGAAAGGTCAGTAGTCCTGTACTTCAGTAACTCAGGTTGCATTTCATAGAGAAACTGGCCTTCATCTTGCAAAGTTGGTTCAACAATCATCCTTTAAAAAAGAGTAAGTATATGTTTAAGTAAGTATTTGCTCACCGATACTTTTTTTAAATATCAGTCTTTTTCATAAAGCTTCTGAAAGAAAATGATACGATCAACCTACCATTACACAATAAATTTATGAGACTCAAAGGTTAATCACAGTGAATGTTAGTTTTTGTCAGCAAAGGAACTACTACGAGGTTTTGAACAGGACATAGATCACGAAAGAAAGATTCCTCTACTGAACTAGTAAGAGATTTCAGACACATGTCAGATCACGAAAGAAAGAACGCTCTCTACTGAAGATCCAGGTTTGCACCACCTCTGCTTTCCATTTGCTTTGTCAGTCTACCTTAAGAAAGCTGAAAACACAAGCTAGGGCATACAAAAATAATAAGAGTCTTACTGGGTCAATTCCCACAGTTGAAGAATTAGTAAATAAATTCTTAATATTTTTGGTTTTATATATACTTACCTGCATTCTGGTTTTTCACACCAGTCTTCTTCACGATGTTTCTGTTCATGCCAAGGAAGAATTTTCAATGTCCCCTTCTTGTAGCTGGTATGATAAAAAAGAGAAGCTTTACATAATTTTATGTCTTTTAATTTGTTATGGCACTCAATTAATGGAATACAAAACACACAAAAATATTTCAGTGAATTTATAATAAGAATGTCAGTCAATTACAGTATTATTACTTCTCAGAGCAGCTTTACAAGTGTGGTTTTGCCTGTATGTTATCCAACAAACACATGTTCTACCTATACCACTAAAGAGCCAATAAAAAAGATTAATAAATTTACTTTCTTACTGGCCATGCTTTAAACAAAGCAAAAAACCCACTTGTATGCTTTCAGAATTTTTACCATTTCACATTAAGTATTCTGACTTCATATGCAGTCACAAAAGACTGAAATGAGTAAAAACGTATGATATTCACAACTTGAAAAAAAATACAGTTGTTCAAATTTTAGCACAAATCCTCATACTGAAACTACATATGCCCTGCTGTGCTGGTCTTCTCAATTAAACTGGTTTTTTTATTCAACCTCATTATTTAGTGGATGTTTCACTGTAGAAGTCTGTAGTCAGAAACTCATATTAAATTTAAGATTCAGTTTAAGAACATCATGGATTATTACTAGAATAAACATTCAAGTTCTGGCTTGGTGTAGAAGGATGGTTGTTTATGCAGCATAAAACACTAGAAAACCATGTCAAGCTAAGCAGAACATAAATCAATGGGGAAGAGAAGAACTCTATGGGTTCTGACACTTGTAGAAATAAGAAACAAACAAAGTACAAAGTAGAGACATTAGCAATGCAGCATACTGGAACAATAAGCTATTTTAAATTTAATTTATTTTCTCTTGACCCTGAAAATAAACAGCAATACTACACAGACAATCCCTATTTATAAACTAACAACTGACACGATCTTCCCATCCCTTGAGGAGCAGCACTGTAACTCAGTAGCTTAAAAATAAACAGAACTCCAACCAACAAATCAATTTCCCAATAAGTAAGAGTCAAAACAATAAGCTAAAAATCACTAACTCCATCTCATTTAGCAACAGCCATTAAACTACTGAACAAAGCAAAGCATGCTCATAAAGTGCCCTGCCACATACACATCTCACCCAGAATGCTGGTCATTCTTTTCCTTCCCTTCTCTGTGCATTAGCAAATAAAATCCTGTGTTTTAACACAGTAATTCCAACCTTCCAAATTATACATGCTGTAGTAATCCAGTAGTAAAAAGGTAGAGACAGATTTGCAGGTCATAGGAGTCAAACAAATGAAAGGGTGAGGACGGAAAACTAATTCCTGTGTCAGAGCTATAGCAACACCTGCTTTCAACTCTAGTTCACCTGAACAAAATACTCGGTGGCTCTCTTTATAATTATGCACCATGTAGCAACATCATTATAAAATAATTCATTAAGAAAACTCCAAACTAACAATTGTGGTAATAAACACCAGGAATAAAGCCACTTCCTTATTTTCGAAAGAGTCATCACCAGCCCATTCATTTTTGGGATAAGGGGTGCTGTAGTTGTTTACATCTTAATATAATTTACCAATAATTTAATGTTTAAAACTGACTTAATAAACTAAATTAATATAGTTATATTTCAAATGTTACTATGGAAGGCCCAGTTTGTAGAGAAAAAAGTTCTCTTTATCAGCTGAAATGTTAAATACCAGAAAAGCCAAAGGGTGATTAATGCTGTCTTCCAAAAAATAAAATCACGACAGGACAAGCAGGACTTTGTATTTCAATTGAGGATGCTCTCCTCTGTGTTCTACATAACAGAAAAGAAAGCAGAACAAAATTTGTCTAAGACAATTTAATCTCTCAGCAAATTTTTCGCATTTGTTTTCCAGTAGGCTTAGGAAGACATTTCAAGTGGATGTTGGTCGGTTGGTTGTTTTGTTTGGGTTAGCAGCGGGGTGTGAAGCCAGGGGACAAAATTAAAGAAAAGTGGAAAGTTACAGACACAACCATAACAGCATGGAAATTAAAGGGGGAAATGCAGTTGCTCCTCCCTGCATGGAATGAGGTCAGTGTGCTTCATCTCCCCCATACAACATGTGCCATGGGGGACTAAATGAAAGGTGGAGCAGAGCAGAGACACCATGGCCAGGCTCTGCTGAAATCCTTGCAGAGGAGGGAACTCAGCAGTACTTTTTAGCTGGTAAATTGCAGAGCAGCTAAAAACAAAGGAGATGAAGGAAGATGCCTTGCTGTTGAATCATCAAAAACACTGTCCTTGGACAGGTGCATCATCCCATCATTACACCAGACACTACACCAATGTTTCCTGCCTCCAAGGTACCTCCAACCCTCACTGAACAGGAATAAAAGTATACACTTTTATACTAATTTCTTCACCTAAACATAAAGAAATAGTATAAAAGAATGGGGAGAAGTCAGGAAAGACTCCATTGTAACTTCCAGGATCAGCTGATGGGCTGAACCTGTCTTCTCCCCACAAAAGATGTCCATTGGGTAAGAACCAATGAGTATCTCAAACTAACTTTTGTTAGGGAGTAAAGCTTGCTGTAGTATGTAATACATATTGCTTTGAATACATTTTTGTAGTCAGATATTATCACCAGCAATTCTTAAACGTAATAAAGTGTTAGTAATAAACTGTTAATAAACTGTTAGCTTGAGTCCTTCAAGGGCGCTGGCAGCCACTGGAAGTGGGGAACACACTTGAATAATGGTGTGGAGACCCAGGAGGGGTTTCTGTTTGGTAGGGAACTGCCCTCTGACCTAGCACTGCTCCATGACGAGTCCCCATAATGGGACATTGACAGACTCATCTGGCAAAAGGGTCTCAGATTAATCAAACACAAAGGGTTTGAGGAAACTGCCTGTTTTCATATGACAGGGGGCTTGTTTGGAAAAAAAAAATGTGAGCTTCTATACAGCAAAGGACAGACAAAGGTTTCATTTCAGAAGCTGTTTCAAATGTCTGCAAAACTGTAGGAGAACTACTATGACAGAATAAGTGATTTTTTTCAAGTAACAGCTCCAATTTCACATTACAGATAGCCTTTTCCTCCAACATTAGGTCACTAATGTCTTAACTATTATTCTGTCTCCAAAATTTGCAATGCACTTTGTTAAAATTATTTGATGTAGTCAAGTCCTACAGGTTCATTTGAGATTATTTCTTTATTAGTAAAACAATAAAATAGCAATTGCTTTTTTCTAAACTACAAGGGCAAGAAGATATTCAGCTGTTGGCAAGGACCAACTGGCAATGGAAACTTTAAAAGCAACCTGAGGGCCTGAACAGTTTCAGAGACTGAAGAATCATAAAGCAATGAACTTGCACTAGATCCTGCCCTTCCCTTAGTCTCATTCCTTCCCATAGCTCCACCAAGAACAGATTCAGTAGCACAAAAAGTTTACAATTAAAGTAGGTAAAACTTGCATATTTTTAATTAACTTGTGTATCAATATAAATTACATGTTTCTAACCTCCAGTTATTCTTACCATAGTCAGGTTTCTTTACTGGCTCTGATAAACATTTATTAGAGACTAAAAACTTTAATTTTTATGCAAGCATTACCCACCTCCACCCAAAGTCAACAGTTACTAGCAAATTCTTCTTTCAGCAGACATGCAATCACCCCGTATTCCTAACTATTTTCAGAAAATAATCTGCATTTCCCTCTTCCCATCTATAAGCTGACATTTCTTTCCTATCCATATAACAAAAAAGCCACTTGGGTTTGCCCTTAAATTCCAACTGCTTTAAGTACTTTTTTAATAGACTTGAAAATAGAATTCTTTACAAATAGCAGAAGCCATGAATTACATACAGACTGCATTAAAAATAATTTCCCTAACATCCTAGGTATATAGTGTCAACTGAAGCTGAAAGTTTACTGCTTAAAAAAAGGAATGGTTAAGAAAGATTTCACTCAATTCAAGTTCCAGGCTTTGCCCTCTGTGAAAGCTCCCTTCCTTCCCCCTTTCCCTGCAACTCCAAAACCCATCAAATGATGAAGCAATGTGCAACTCTGCTTCTCCCTGCCTGTTTTCTCAAAAGGGTACAATAAAAATAAAGGTGAAAAGTACAGACAAACAATATAAATGACTAGAGGCAAGAAGTATATGATATCCCTTTTCTAAATGCCAGGGCAGATTGAAGACTCCTAGAAGAAAGAAACAATATGCCAAGACTGATACCATGTTGTTCATGTTATCATTTCACTTAAATAGGAAAGGATACTTCACTGTTCTTACTTCTTACAATAGTGTAAATTTTGATGAGACTGGGCCTTGTTTACAATAATCAGCAGATACTGTTTTACACAATACATAGCTAAGCTGTTACCTACCTGCTGAATGGTATAGAAGATAAACCACCATGTACCTACAAAAACAGAATTAATTCCTAGAAAAGAAACTTCAAGTAGATACTGCAGTGTGCTTGCCTGTACCCATCTCCCTCTCCTGAAAACTACCGTTGGCTATTTGCCTTCTGGCCAAATCTACCAAGACCAATCTCATGTTTCAGCACAAGGCTTGGCAAGAGAGACACCTACAGTTTCCCAGACACCTCTATTCCAGAAGTGCTAAAAGCATACTTCAGATGATTTTCATATAAGCTTATTAATACACCTCACTGCAAAACACTAAAGAGGAAGAGATTTTTTTCACGGGAAAGAACTGTCATGCAGTGCAATCTTGACTGCAAAATGTCTATCTCTACCTTTTTTCACTTCTCACAGCAGAAGTTGTTAAATATTTAAGTCAGGTATATTGATAAGTTATGGAAAATACTTTTTAAAGTATTTTCTGCTCTGGCTCAAGTTGCCATTTTAAAAATATTAAGTTTCATCACTAGAATAAGTTAAAAGAAGAATTTTAGATTTTTAAATTCTCACAAAGAGTCGAGCAGCACTCAGAAACCATCTCCTCCAAATGCTTAAAGAAAACACCACCAAAAAAGATACAGCTGCAAGATTTTTCATCCTAGCTGAAATCATTTATGTAAAGTCACTCTTAACTGGAAAGTATATTGGTAAGCTCAGAACACATACACAAAAAAGACCGTAGCAGAACCTGCAGCACTCAGAGCTGACTCCTAACACCATTCACCTTCTGAACAACACTAACAAAATATATAACTCTCTCTTCCCCCCATCTGACTGCATCCAACTGTCCTTACTATCTCTTCTCATTCTGAAGAGTTAATAAAAACTCTTGTATTTGAAATTAAATACAAGGACTAGAATAAACCAGTGCTGACACAAGCAAAGGATGAGACATCCCTGTACCTAAGTCCTTTATAAAGGCAAAGATTAGAACACTGTATTTATCTCATCATTTACCAAGGTTTGTTCTTAACTGAGACTTATGCTTTAGCATAGAATAATTTTTTTCCCCACAGATTTCTATTGTCAGTAATTTCACTGACTCATGCAGAAACAGAGAGCAACAAAACCCTGGAAAAGTAGTTGTTAAAATAGAAGCAAATCAGTTGAGAAAAACTCCAGGTGTCAAAATACTACTGCAGTCTGAAAATTAAAAAATATGCATAAAGATAAGACAACGATATACAGACATGAACACGTATTTGAAAAGAGGCAGAACTCCTATTTTTCTACCATGCTTTTGTTTACAACACCTGTACAGCAAATCCAGCTGAATGGGTGCACATCAGAACCTTCATACATGCCCTGCACACCAGACAGATCTAGCAGGGCTGAAGTGGTGAATTCAGTATGCACAGGTAGCCTGTTGCATACGCAGTGAACACTATGCTACAGGATCCAGAGTTCATTCTCCTTGTGCTACACAACTGTGCAGGTTTGTTCTTGTAACTGAAATCACAGAAGTCAGAGACACGAGCAGGTTAAGTCTGCATTCCTATGTACTTGGAATTCCAGACACAGCGATCACTAGTCACTAAGGCTTTCTTTCCCAACTAAAATCAGGTGTGCCATACTATAACTGTACACATATTAGCATGGCTTTGAGGTATTTTTTATTTTTTCCTGAGCCACTGCTTCTCCCTCACCCTTTACCCTTCTCTCTTTTCTTTTCAACAGTAGAACAAATATGATTGGAATCCAGTAAAGTGACTTGTTATGGAAGTATTCTACTCTATTTCTTCAAGAAGAGATGATTTTTACTGTATTGCTCTTTTCATTCTATTGTTTATGTTGGCTTGGCAATTCTTCCCATTCTTTTCTTTGACAAAAGAAGTCTGTGCTAGTGTAGTTTCTGTATCCTACCAACTGCATGAGTCAAAACCTGCAGACTATTTTTCTCTTTAAGGACAGGCTTTCAAATGAGGAGTCTAACTCCATTTTAAGGTCAGATTCCAATTCTCTCCATTACCAGTATCAACTGCATAGGATTGCTTTTTTAAAATTCCTTTTAGGCATTTCATACAATAAGCCTATCTTCCAGGACTCTTCAAGTCAAAAATTCAGAATATTTTTTCTATAAATCTTCTCCCTTGTAAACTCATCCACATTGAATGCAAAGTGCAATTTGCCACAACACGTTTATGAAACAGTACCTTCTTGGTGAAAGACATTGATATTTTTAGAAGGAAGTTTGAGGCATTTTGGAAGTAGATTAATCTTTGCTTTTACTTTCTTAATCATGTCTCCCTATCTGAAAAACAATGTTGGAAACACTGATTCCTCATTTGGAAGGTTGTGTGTTACACAAATAAAATAATAAAATAGTCTCTTCTAACTTATTCTAGAAATCCACTTGTCCAAAGTCTAACTTCTGAGATAGCAATGGGAAAATCAATGCCACTTTCTGTTGCTCTGCAATTCTTATGTCTCTGAAACAGTTTTGTTATGCCACAATTATTCTACAGCTGAGAATGAAATATAAGAAATGCATTCCACATATACAGTCTCAAACAGCTGTGATATGTATTGTAGTGTTCATATTACATGAAAACATTATTTTCTTTCATTATAATATCTGAACAGTGAACTAGTAAATGCAACTATAGAACTGATTACACGTATTCTTACGTTTCCAATTGTTCAATATACTACGGGATACAGAATTGGTGGGCGGAGAGAGAAGTGTTTCATTTTCCTGAAATACCCATAGGATGTGACAAATTTATCAAAACTGAACTACAGCTCCTGCCTAAAACAGAGTGCTGAAAACATTATGCATTTAGGAAAAGTGATCTGCATAAACCAGTGTAAAAGGTATCCCACTGCTTTTGGCCACTACAATTAACAAACCTTTAGAATCCCTGCTGTGCACACTGCAAAGACAGGTCTTTTGAAGCAGCTCTGCCACCAGAGGAGAAAGCTGTAACTGATTTCATATAAACAAATCAAGCTATGTTTTAATGATGCCTTAACCTTTAGTAAAATTTGGAGAGACGGAAATTTTCTTCCCTCCTAAACAACCTAGAATGAATAACCTAAACGTTAGAGAAGTCAACTAACACTACTCAAGCACAGTTCAGAAGCTCACTGTGGGTTTTTTCTTCATGTGTACAATTAAAATTGTGAGGCAACAGCCTATTTTGATTTTGTGAAAGCCATTTTAAAGACAAAGCTGAACTCCAACTAAGATCAAAGCCATCTGCCACCAAATCATGAAAATACTACTACAGAAGTGTACATTTATAAAGCATAATGAATGTTCCTGGGAGAAAATTTATTCCAAACCCTGTAAAAGAACAACAAACAGATGAAACAATGACAGCAGTACACTTCATTAGAAGATCAGACAACACAAGCCAAACTCCAGCTCAGGACTACGTAGGCAAAAGACACACATGGTAAATGAAGTCAGGACAAGTCAAGCATTAACTAGCCAGAAATACAAGGAAATTCTGTTGATATTCTGTGGATAAACAGCACAGCCACAGTCTGAAACTTTCCCCATGCTGAACGCACTCAGCTCTCTCAGCTGAGTGACAGCTCAGCTCCAGCACAGCAGGTTCTATGAAACGTCCCTCCTTCCTCCCTGACAGTTCGTGTTCTCCACAGCTCCCTCATGGCTTCAAGTTCTCTTCTTCAAAAACTCCTCACAGCCAAAATCTACAGTACTTTTTCCAGCTCACTGTCTGCAGCAGCCTCCTGCTGCAGAAAAAGCAAACAAGCATTTTGCAGAAGAGTGTCTCTTCCACCGAACCACTGCTTTATTTTTCACATGGACAAGAACCGTCCCTACCCAAGTCAATCCAAACAAGAACATTAAGTGTCATCATGACAAGTGAATCTTTCCCTCAAAAAATTTTTGTACTTCATAGTAGCAGGCAAGATCTGCCATTTTTTTTCTACCACATACATCCTTGAAATAATATTAACTACATTTCTCCCACTGAACTGTTTTTTTCTTCCTGTTAGTGCAAGGAAAAAAGACAGGCATATAAAGCACATGCCCTTATTATTTTTACTGCAGCACTATACAAATGCATTCAAACAAATTAAAAAAAAAAACTGACCATGTGTTCGTTTTAATGTCAGCACATCTGAATTACACTAAAGACAAAGGCAGTTCAGCCTCACAAGACAAAAAATAATATGAAAAAGAAGGGACTATAGATTAGACAATTCTGCAGACATTCAGTTATCAAACCTATTTACATGCACATGTAAGGAAGGGAAGAGATGAAGCTCTAAGAGCTTTATTGAAACTGCAGTGCCACAGGCAGTAACTAAAAACCTAGTTCAGGAGAAGATATCATTATGGAAAGGCAAAGTTAACTGCTTATGAACTCTTTGTAGTACTTAGTCATTCACAGATGAAAGTCAACTACATGGAAATTTTCAGATTTTAAAGCCTTCACTAAGTTTTTAGGAGATACTTCCACATTCCCATCTCAGTTCATCAGGCAAATGGAGTTCATCCACAACTCTCCAGTAAAAACTGACTTTATGTCACAACTGAACACCAGTATTTGAGAAAGTTAAGACGCAAAAACACAGCAATATATAAAAAGTTGCTATCTTATGGGGAAGATTTTTACTATAGCATAATGTGCAATACAGCAGACTTATGGCTGCTGAGGGAACCATACATTTGAAGCTTCAGACTTCTATGAATTGAAAATGTGAGCAGTAATGGTACAATACAGTTGTTAAGCCTAGTATAAAGGATAAGAAACTTAAAAGAAAAGGAAAAATACCCTGGTTATGTATTTGTAATGGTGGTAAAACATTCTTTTCCTAGATCACATTTAAAAACCTCAGGGCAACGATCTTAACTACAGATTAAGAACACTAGCTATAGCTATTAAAACAGAGATTAAAAAGAGATATCATCTCCTTTGAATACCCAAACTTTTACCACCTTCATTCTAGCTGTCCTAACAGATGTAGTCTGTGCATCTGATGGATCCTTGAGAAGAAGCATGAATCCCAATACGAGATATCAGAGACACAGGAGCCACCATTATAAAAGAAGCTGAGAAATAATACAAAAAGAAGTAGGAAAACATTGCAATCCCAATTCTGTAAAAACACATTACTTACTAATGTCCATCTATCACAATACCAATTTGAAGCCAATGCCATTTACAGCCACCAATGTGTCTTAGTATTTCAGATTTCTCAATTCAGGTCACTGTTGAGTTTACTTAAATCAGTCTTTTGCAAGAGTCTCATGAATACCTAAATTCCCTTCTTAGAAAGGGAACTTCTGAACTGAGTACACCTGGAAGATGCTGCACTATAAAATACGTGCCAAAAATGAGAAACAAAAGATTACCTACCATTTGAGACTTTTTACAAGCATATACAGAGAAAAAAAAATATGTATTTCCCAATAACCTGCCACAGGGAAAAAAACCTTCTACTTTTTTCCTCAATTTGTTATACCAGTTCTTCCTTGACACAAATTCTTGTGACACTGCCCTTTAAATGCCATCCTAATGTAAATGATATGTGCAAGTACAAGAAAAGCATCTGCTTTATGCCTAAAGAATGCACTAACCAAAGGAGCCTTTCTTTCAGTAGCTACTTAGAATTTACTATCGGTGGCTGAACTGAAAGATGCAGATGAACAATTAAAACACAACCTTTACAAAAACCTTTCTTAAAGGCTAGAAAATTCTTCATATATAGCACATGTACCTTTATTCATGTTGGTGGGGGGTGGGGGGGCAAAGCAAGCAACTGTTTCAGTGCTCATACCCTGGCTGGAGATGGAGGTGCCCATTTACCCACCTCCCCTGTCCCATGCACAAAATGCAGCACCTGCTACACAACCTCATGTTTTTCCTCTCCCAGATTCCCCTAGAGATGGAAGAACTAGAGCACAGAGCAATGTAGTGGATTCCAGAGGGATGAGTATCACCTCATCGAGTTCCCACTGGGAGTACACAGACACAAAATGGTAAATTCAAAACAGTACTTCATCCTACACACCAGAGCCATGCAGACGTAGAAGACACCTCTACCAGAAACACTTCTGAGCAGCAGGGGGTCGGAGCTGCAGGAGACCAAGCAACAAAGGCATGAACAAGGCATGAACAAGGCGTTCTTTTAGCAGGGCCACTGGAACAGGCTGCACTCTTAAAGGGACAATGCCATCAGCTGCTGTGTCAGTGGTCTCACCACATGCACCACAGCGACCAAATACCCTACTGAAATCTGCTGGTACAGACACTGTGAGCAAGTATTTGCAGAAAAAAACCAAGGATCTAAAAGAAATCACGAGAGAGCAGCCTTTTTTGCAACTGAAAGGAAAAAAAAAAAACCTTCTGAAGGATACACCCTATTTCACAACCACAACAGTGTGAAATTCCAAAAGGAAAACCGAAGTCCTTTCCTAACTCAGAATCTACTTCCCTAAAGTCCAAGTTCAACACAGACTGATTCACCTTCACTGCTTGTCCTGAGACCCCTGTAATTTCAAGTTACATAAACCAAGATATTGTGTGGTAATGCTGCGACATTTTTCTAGCAATTAAAATATAGGGGTTTATATTTTTTAATGTTTTTCTTTTGTTAAGAAGTGTATTAATTACAGTCAATACTTACAACTTTTTAACATTCTGTGGCAAGGAATAAATTGTGTCATAATCTTGTTCTATCAGTTAATTTACAGCAAATTATGCCTACATACTGTCTTCTAATAAAAAGCAACCTAGATAGCACTTCATAAACAGCATTTCATAACAATGACAACATAATCTACAGAATGTTAGTAATTTTATCCATACTAATAAACTCCTTAAAAAACAAATACCAGAACTAAAAGGACAATAAACTCACAAAAAATTGCTAAGAACTTAAATTCTTTGATTCACGTGAAACAAGAATTGCCAGAAGCTGAAGGTATTTGAACTGGGAAAAAGTGGGGGAAGGAGGGGTGACTAATGCCAATTCATAAAAATCCTTCTTAAATTAGTAAGAAAATTTTACTTTGTACAACTTGTATCTCCTTCATTACGATATTATTCTCATTAATAGGTATCATCATCAGTACATATTTAATTACATTAATAAAATATTGGTTTAAGGAGTATATTTAACAATACTATGTAAGCGATCAGTTTTGCAACAGAGAAACAGTTTTAGAAAAAAAGTTGTACTAAATATACAGTATATTTTTATGTTTTTATATGTATATGGGATATAGGGGTTGATCGCATCCTCATTTTGTAGTTATCCAAAGACAAAAAACTTCAAAAGACACACAGTATTGTCTATTCTGCAACCTGGGGGATAAAAAGCATGAACCTGCACATACCTGATCCTAGCACTGGAAAGTTCTGTCTGCTGTGAGAATAAATATTCAAAATATATACTTTCATTTTTCAATAGCAGACAAAACTAAGTTCTTATCCCATAACTTCCCATCTTTACTACTAGATCACTAGCGAAATGTTTTATTTTTGCTGTCATCTTGCCTCTTGGCACATAAGTCACTTTGTAAACAAACCAAAAAACAAAATAAAACAAACAAACACAAAAAAAAACACCAAGAACAAATAACCCTTCAGAAACACAAGGAGCCTCTTTATGACCAACAATAGATCACTACCACATTTAAGATGACCATTCTTCCCCATGTCTCACATTCTAAACCTTATCAAAAGAGAATGACTGGAATATGTTTTACCAATTTTATAAACACTATAATAATCTCTCTTCATGTTCCTAACCTTTACTGTAAAGAAATGGATACAACAATTTTTTTACACCTTAACTAAATCACTAAATGTGTTCCTAATACTACCAAAACAAAAAAAAAGGGAAGCATTAGCTATCATGAAATAAAGACTGTTGTTTCTCTTCAGAAAAGACAAAACTGGTAAGTATTTTAAGTTAGGAAAAGTTTCAGGGGAATAATTTGATGACTTAAAAAACCCTGTTCTAAAAGGAGGATTGCCCAAATGGGACTGGTAAAACCTTGAAGTGAAAAGCTTAACTATAATGATGGAAGACTACAAAAAAAAAAAATCTATTAGCTCCTCCAAAAACTTTCCTTCTGAAGTAAGGCTTCAAAGTCCTATTGTAAAATACCAAATAATGAAATCTGTCCACCTCTTTATGAGCATTGAATAATATGCTTCTTAACTAATTTCATAATTAATTGTCTAAAAGAAACACTCTAAAACAAAAAAGTTCTTCTAATTAATATACAGAACTTAATTATGATGTCCAAGGAAGACTCTCTTATAAAAATTTAGATGAAATTAACAGTAAAATAACCTTTTATACTGAAGTGAAACATCAGGAAAGTCTGTATTTAAAGCTTTTCATAATTCTACCTTACCAAGTTGAGCAAGAATCAGTATCAAGAAGATTAATGATTCTGAAGTTACTGACTACTTATGTGTTAAATTACTTCACAAAACAAATCCAGAAAAATGTATTTACTTCCAGGGACCTAAACACTTGTATTATTAATTTCTTAACACTGGCTATTACCACAAACTAATTGAACATGTGAAAGTCTAGGCAGTTTCAGGACAGAAAAGTCCATGTTCCCTCTAAGATATGTAATGAAGCAAAGAACCTCTAAAATCCCTACTTTCCTGTTAATGACCAAAAAGCTTCCACAAATGGTACGAAGCAAAGCAGAAAACGATAACTGGTCAAGTCAAGACCCATACAGACAAAGCTGCTCTCTTGATTCCAGATAATAACCAACAGGAGACTGCCACACATGGAAACTAAATTATGGATTAATCTAAAAATCACCTCACTTTGAGTTAGTATCTGTCAATGCATCCTTACCAAGCTTCAGGTAACAGCAAAGCATACTCGTGTGGTGAAGTAGTCTCTGGAAAATTGGAGAGAATTGCCTGTCTGTGTGGAAGTAAAGCTGATCCATGGAAAGTGAACAAAATTTCCAGGGCTCTGACATTGCTTTCCTAAAGAACAGAACAGTAAGTTGCAGAGCTTAAGACTGATTCAGACTAAAAATGAGCAAAAAGCTTAGGTCATGCAATGTAGCAACAAAGAAAACAAGGTCAGGGTCACAGTATTTATTTAAAATCAAAGACACCACCTCTTAAATTTCCATTGAGATTCAACCAAGTTCAAAGGGAGGAGGAAAAAGGACGTAAGTGCAAAGAGCAATACCAAAACAACATTGCATTCTAGCAACATAAATATTAATACCCGGGCATAAGTTCTTGCTGAAAGTACAATATTCTGATTTCTGAACTTCTTAAAGAATTCTGCATCATAATGCTGCTCAGCTGCATGAGGCCCTCCAAGGATTTCCTTTAAAAAAAAAAAAAAGACTGCTTTTTATGCAAGATTTACAAAAGCATCAAAAATTCTACACATGTTTTTATCCTAGGATGAGTAAGCATGAGATTTATGCCGCGAAGTATGCTGGGTTATTTTGTTTCAGTATGAAAAAAATAGATGCATTTTTGATTGATAGGTTAGGACAACCTTCTGCCTTATTTTAATTAAGGTTTAGACATCCTTAGTTACAGAGATGTCGTAAAAGCCATACTGGGAGTGTGTGCATTGCCAACTGCAAATTTAGTATTTAAAACCTTAGTAAAATACATTCCAAAAACTTTCAATTTGGTAAGCTCAAGGGAAAAAAAGATTTGTTAGAGAATCTGCACAGAACCTGCCAATTTGACTGACAGGGAAATCACAGTAATCCTGCCTGAACTCTACACCCCATGTTGCTGCATAATTCAATTCCCTGCAGACACAGGATGTTCAAAGCAGGCTTTTGCCCAACTGCACCTCTCAGGACTGGAAGCCATCCTTTTGAAACAGTGAGAGGAGAAACAGTCACTTGAACAGAAGACATCTTACTTTTCTCCTGTGACAGACTTTAGCCTTTCAACAAGGCTATAAACATTAATATCACAATAAATAACAAAAAAAGGACAAGATGATGTGATACAAAAGTTGCAGGAATACCTATGGTGTGAGAACTCAGAACTCACCTCATAGGTCTCAAGGCGATCAAGGTAAGTTAACAGCTTCAGCCTGCTACGGCAGAGCTCCTTCTGCTCCAGTGTCAGCCTGCGTTCAGAACAGCATTTTCATGTTTGCCATTAATATCTTATGCCACATGCATATGAAGACAAAGGTTGCACATTTTACTGACTCTGTGCACTGGGATATATCAAGAAATCAAGTAAACTGAGAAGTTTGACACAATATAATGCCAACTAAAATTTAAATCCCTTTTCTATTAGGAGTAATATATATAAGAGCAATTATGTTCTTGCAACTGTGTAGTTACTATAAACCTGTAACTCTGAATATAACATGGCCTAACATTTCATTTACTTTGAGAAGTTTACTGATGATAGCAGTTCTTGACGCTTCTTGGTCTCTTTTTCCTTTCTAGTATCCATTTCTTCATCTGGTGACAAAAAGTCTTCATAGGGAATTTCAATGTCCACCTCCCCTGGTAAGATAAATCTGGAAGACAAAACCAACAATCTAAGCAATGAAGAGAAAGAAACAAAAACAAAGCAACAAAAATATATGGTGAACTAATTTTTGAAGAGATAAAACCACTTTTTGTTTATGTTTTGACTAAAACTGTAAATGCGTGCACACATTTACAGAAAAATACTGAATTTTTGTGTTTAAGCAAGCAGGGTCTCTTTCCAATCCATCAAGAGACATCGAGTCTTGTTTCCACTCCCTACCTAAAACAAACCAAAACCAAACTTGATTAAAGTTTCTAAATTCCACAGCTGTGGAATTTGCAGCAGCTCTACAGCACACAATGGTAAAAGAAGGCTGCACAAAGAAATACATCCTTTTTCTATTTCTACTACCAGAAATTGAACACTGAGGATTATTGTCTTTACTGTATCTTGCTTTTGCTTGATCAATACAATTAAGACAAATAACAAAACATATTTATAGGGTTAGTTGCAGCTTCCAGAAGCGGCAAGAGAAACAGATTTTCATAGTAAAATACATCATAAATTCCCTCCGATGAAGAAATTATGGGGCATACACATACAATGAACACTGTATTTTATATACATATAGAGGTAAAATGTACAGGTGCTTTCCGAACATCCATAGTTTGAGTCAAAGCATGACCTTTCTTCATGTCCTGCAAAAGCTTCTCAGTATTTTAACTAGTGGTTGATAAGGAAAAAAATACCACCAAATTACTACAGAGTACTTCATACACCATTCTTTAAAAAGAAAACATACAAAATATACTCTTCCCAAACCTGCCACAATCTTCTCCTTTTCCTATGGCCACAAGAGCCTCCAAGTCTGTGCCTTTCAAGCCATACTGAAGCAACTTCTTAGCAGCATCTGCATTTTCTGGAACTCTTTCCAAGCACTCATGAAGAACCCATGCACGTTTCTTGATTTTGCTCTGTCCAAGAACAAGAGCACAGACACACTGTTATATGGTTGAATCCACAGCAATGGAAGCAGAGATAATGTTAAAGTTTCCTCATATATTTCTTCCACTTAAGAAAATGTCAAGCTCCTCTGATGGCTGATAATGCAAACCAACAAGAGATGAGAACACAAACACAATTCCCTCAGAGTATATGTAGGCAGAAAAGGGCACAAAAATACCAAATGATTTAGCAGAACTTCCACAACAACTGGAACAGAAGTTATTACTTGTACTTTCTAATTAATATCACTCCTCTTTACAGTAAATAAAATGTGATGATTTGGGGGTAAAATACACGTTTTATAAACCAAGTGTATGTATTCCACAATAGCACTAGAGTAATTTTCAGTTCCATCCTCTTCACCAGTAGGATTCTGTGACAGAAAAGGCACCAGAATTACAAAATATATTTGCCTTATCTGCTGATCTTTGGTTGACATTACAGATCACATACAGAATGGCTAAATTTTGACATTCAGTCAATATCTGGCTTTGAAAAAAAAAAATTTGATTACACTTCTCTTGATGTCTTGGAATACTTTAGCCTACACAAATATAACCATCTATACTACTATATATACACTAATATACCTATGTTACTAATTCTATACTCTATCTACTGTACCAATACTAAACTATATATTACTTTACTATACTAATAGTATACTTCTATTACTAAACCTTCACCACAACCATGAGGCTGTACAACTTCGGCACCACTTTTCAGCTGAGTTAAAGTCTTTCTTCCAAGCCAAAAAAACCCATGTTGAATTCTACTGAAAAGCTCAGTTACAGTTTGCAGAGTTCACTGTCACTTTTGTTATTCAAACTTGCCATATAGCTACTGATACCAACTTCACCTTCCCAGTTTATTTTCTAAAATAACTGGAAGTTCAAACATTTGATATTTCCAATTACTATTCTTCATTTGCGAGGAAATAATCTACTGCCACATGGGGGGAAGAGATTACACACGAAGTGGGTATGCTATTAACAGGAGTTAGAAGATATTCCAAAAGAAAGGCTTTCATTAACTGCCAGGGTTTCTAGATCAGGCCTTCAGTTAAACTGCTCTCTTACAGATGACATGAAATGGAATTTGCAGGACGATTCTTCCAACTGCCACCAATTTACATTGCATAAATTAGAACACAATTGAGAATTCCAATTCTGTAAAGATAACACAGTCATTCTGAGAAGAAAGCCTAAAAAAAAAAAATCACAAAACACAAACGCACCAAGTAGTCCTGAATTGAAGCAACATTAACAGCTGACTTCCTCCACTGTCTTTGGTACACAAGATCAGAATCAAGGCCATATGTTTGAGCTAAAGACAAAGCTTCCCCGTATTCTTCATTATCAATCTAAAAAGCAAACACAAGAAAGTGAAAGTCAACTGATTTCCGTATAAAACAATGAATTAGTTCTGTGTGCTTAAAGAGGTAGAGGTATAACTACTGTTGGTATGTACAAGCAGGTAGGAAAAAGACTGGTTCAAAATACTAATGAATAAGACTCAGATCTGATGGACACCTCTGGATAATCATATATCTTTCCCTCAAATAAAAGGATGATATTATTTAGGTAACATAATATTAGTTATACATCGTATTTAGTCTGATATCAGCATTCCCTGGGAACAGTTACAGAGTGGGCTGGTTTACCATCAGAACAACTGGAATGACCTAGAGAAGGTAGTCTGTCCAAGAGCCCTAAAAACAAAGCAGTATCTGTTTTGTAGAATGAGTCACAGGCCTAATATGTACACGTATCTGAAAAAACATACAAAACATTCACATAAGACTGTAAGTTAACCCACTCCTGGGCCAACAAGTTAAACTGATTTCACTCAATATATCTGCCACGTCTTTCACTATGTGTAAACACATGAGTACATGCCCAAGTCTACCAAGCAAATGATGCACAATGTCTCCCACTGGAAATATCATCTCTTTTCAGTTATTATAATGCTAGTTTTAAACAAGGATACCTTTGATCAAGTGACACAGCACACTGTCGGTTAAGAGACTCCAAGAAATATGTTCCTAAATCCTTTTGTCAGCACAGCAGGAATTAAAATAAAAAACACTTTCTAAATAAAGCTGATTAAGAGAGATGTGATCTTTCCTTCTAGACTTACTTTTCTCTGGTACAGTTCCTCTGGAGTCGTGGATCTCAAGCTGACAAGGCGAAAATTCTTTGTAATAGTACGTGGTCGTTTCCTTGGTGGAGCGAATCGTTCCATTTCTGTCACAAAGTACAGGCCTTGCTTTAGGTAGCTGAAGTATCTGTCCTTAGCAGAAGTTTCATCATCTGAGTCAGAGTCATCTTCTCCCTCATCTTCATCACCAGGCCTGCTCTCCAAGCGCAATCTTTTTGGAACAAGTTTCACCTCACACTGCACAGAAAACATGAACAAGAAGCATCTACCGAGTACACCTTAACTAGCTTATTAAGAACTGAGTACATCTCCACTTCCAGTACTTAAAATTCCAGAATCAGCATCCTTCCTCTCTCTCTCCTTTAAACCCTTTGTCTCTCCGTTTGCTTAGCCTGTTCCACAAACCCTGACTGCTTCTGTCTCCTGACTCTGAGGTTTCATCCCTCACCTACTGAAGTGAAGGCTTCATAGTAACCCCATTACACTGCAGCTCCTGCACCAGCCCAGACAGAGCAGAGCAGTTGAGACATCTTCCCACACTTTTCTACAGCTTACTGCAGCATACAGGAGTGTTTGCAAAGCAAAGTTTTCTGTTCAACACAATCTCAGACTACATCCTTAGGCTGTAGTATGCCAGTCACTGGCTTTATGTATTATTTCCAGAATAACAGAACTTTCCAAAAAAATACATACAAGCTTTGGTATGTAC
Organism: Petroica traversi; assembly: GCA_025920805.1. Lineage (NCBI taxonomy): Eukaryota > Metazoa > Chordata > Aves > Passeriformes > Petroicidae > Petroica > Petroica traversi. The sequence continues at coordinate 6,398,687 of JAHLSL010000038.1, forward strand.
AGAGATTTCCTGATTCTAATGTTCTAATGTTTAGACCTACTTCAATACAAGTTTTAGAAAACAGTAATTTTCTGAGTTTTAAAGAAAATGACTGATTAACTTTATCATATTCTACCCCCTTCTGGAACCCTACTAAAAATAAACAAAAAATGTATCTCTTACATGGCTCTGCCTTCATTGTGTTCCTCAGGCCTAACTGAAATGTGTTTGCTCTCTCTTTATGAGCCATGTATTTCAAAGTGGAAGAGGGATGATTGCAGTGCTCTTGAGATGCACTAGCATACAAGTCAAGGGTACTTGTCAACACAAACTCTTTTGCAAGTTTCTTCTCATTGACACTCAGCCTTTCAGGAGTTTTGCTTCTATCCTCCTCAAGTTATTTATTGTTTAACCACTTTTTTCTTAGAACCGTTAAGCTGCAGCAAGTTCAGAATTTCCCTCCAATGCCTATCTACACATAAGAAAGCAGAATCACTTTTCCTATTACTAGTAACATCTATTTTAACACCCCCACCTTAGGACCACATATAAAAAAGCTAACTGTTGTACTGCACTCCAAAAGGATACCTGTTCGTGCACATTCCTCACCTCCAGACTTAGAAATCCTCCATCGTGAGCTGAAGTGACCTGAGGAGAGCTCTCAAACCATTCACATGCCTTTCCCAGCAAGTTCCTTAATGTCTTGACTGATGACACAGTCAGTGCACCAGAGCAGCGAGCCAGAATGACAGAATTGTCTGCCCACCAATTTACATCTATCAATGGGTAATAGGATTCTTTATCTAAAATAAGAATGCACCATATCAATGTTAAACCTCAGGTGGAAAAAAAGAGAGTTCCATTATGAAGAAACATGGTCTAATCTAGCAGATATTTATTGCTGTATTTGCAACCTTGGTTCACTAAGTTCATATTTTATATCAATTATCTTTTACTAAAACATTTTTGTATTAAATAAAGCCATTGAGAAGAACAAAAAAGTTACTCAATTACAAATATAATATATATTAATTATTTGGAAAAAAATCACAGTAAACCGATTTACTTGCATGAAAAGTGACAGACATTTGATCTTTGACAAAGCTCTACTTCACTGACCTATCAGGCCATCTTTGACATGACAACCAACGTAATACTAATGAAAATCAGAAAAGACTACACTGCTTTTGAGGACAAGTAAACATATGAACGTATTTCAAGAGGAGGCTGTTAAGAATAAACTAAAAACGAAATAAATAAAAAAGTCTCTAGGACTGAGGATGGACTGTGGCATTTTCAGTCACTTAACCATTTTCAGTGATTATGGTAACTTGGTGTTGAGATAAAATGTTCATCAGAGTGGGCTCGTTTTGCTCCCCACATGTCACTTTCCACTCCTTTGATGGAAACAACCTTTCATCAAACAGCACTAAAAACAGGTCAGATTATTACTTTTTTAATAGTGCTTAATCAGCAGCCTACCTATGAAGGTCAGATTAATTAACCCAAAGATAGAATCACCAAGAAAAATAGTACAAAGAAACAGGAATCTTTTAATAATATAGATGTACACAAGCAGCAGCAGCAAATGGATCATGGAATAGCTATTGATCTCTGCACTCTTGGAAAGCCATGAAACAACCAGGTGCTAAATGGCTGCACAGACTGGTCTGAGTTTTTAGAAAACAATAGAGAGTGATGAGGCAAATCCAGTCAGAGGAAATTGGTTTAGAATTTTAAACCAATATCTTCAAATTACAGTAGCTTTTGAGATTTATTAGACATTCACAGAAAAAAAATGAAATCCTGTGCTAACTGAAATATCAACTTTATGGCTACAAAAGCATTCCTAAGAGAGAACCTGGAAAAAAAGCTATTGTGACATTCATTTAGCTCTGCCATGCTACAAATCCAAATCATGCAATTTTGGCAACTTGACTGAGATTTAATCAAGCCATTTCAGTCTTCATATATTTGCATTACTATTTTTAACAACACCGTGATATAAAATAAACAATCTAGCTGTACTGCATACCTTTTATTTTCTTTCTTTTTTCACTTGAGAGTCTCCAGTCTGGGTTAAGCTCATCATAGCCTGGCTAAAAAAAAAAAAAAAAAAAAAAAAAAAACACAAAAAAAACACATATTCAAGTAAATCATTGTAACACAGAATCCAATTATTTACACTGTTGCTGACCCACTTGTTTTTCAATTAAAATGCTTCCTATAAATTCACATTCTTCTCAAGCATAAAAATACAACTGCTGTAGTACTATTGTACTTTTCTATAGACAATAAAAAAAAAGCCAAACCCCCAAAAGCACAAGACATGGTCTGATCAGCTTTAAACAGTAATCATACCCTAAAAGTTTCTGTAACAAACGTTCTCCAGCAACCAAAATCCAAGTGTTTGCTTTTCATGTCTATACACAGGATTGCAGACACATAAAATAATCTACAAAAGATTTTGTGTAGTGGTCTTGTGTGACAGTCTAGTACAGTTCTGTACTTTCCCCAGCTATTTTCAGAATTATAAAGGTCCTTTCAAGACTAGTGCAAGAAAAGAAGCAGCACTATTAATTGATGCACTGCAAGGTTTAGAATTACGTTGCAGTGCTGTTATTTTAAACGTAATTTAGCAGTGACAGAAATCCTGCCCCCAAGTGCAATGCAGAGGAAGTACAGGAGGCTGAAATAACTGAAGCACATCTGGGTCAAGCAGAAGGTGTTTGTCAGACTTGATTTTTCAGTCGAGAGAGGAGAGTCTACTAATTAAAAAGAAACATGAGGCCACTCTAAATTAATTTCACACATATTAGGAAGATATACATTATACTTGGATACCAGTTTCACCTATAAAAAGATTTTGAGAACAGTCAAGTACTGAATATTCCTTTATATCACCCTCACTGAATTATGAAGTCTCAAATGCTCCTTCAGAATACTTATACATTATTACTAAAAAGAAAGAAAAAATACAATTCACTGTAAGCATCCTTGAGCAAAATCTGTCCAAAGTGTATATTAAAAATGGAGAAAAATAGATACACATATACAGACACACAACACTAGAGAAGAATTTCTATGAGGTTTTTTGACTGTTTCAGTTGCTGTTTAAAAATATTTTTCTAAATAAGCTTGAAATTACATTTCAATCCCATTTGTTTACTCTGTTTGGAATTGATACTGGTTTATGTCTTGTAGGTTTAGAACATAACACACAGTACTTCAAGTGAAAAGCACTTCTTTATCTATTAATCAAGAAATTAATGAGAGGAAAATCAGAATACTTCACATATTAGTGTGCATAATTTCAGAGTTTTTACTTTTCAAATGCTTTTCCTCATTAAAATAAAGTTGATCTTTACCCAGAAAGTATATTAGTTATTAGGACTTTTCTTTTAAAACTAATTAGCTTTCAATTCCTAGTGTTTAAATTCACACGAGTCACATAGAAGTTTGCCAGTGTCTGAACAATTCCTAACTTAAGTTCCCCTGCTTAGTTCGCAAATAATTCTGGAGTGTCCTGCGGAACATGGTATAGTAAATTTTGAGGGAAGAATAGAATACATTAAGACATCCAGCAGAATTTGGTTTCAACCACTGAAGCAAATTTACTGGTGTTAACCTCCTCTTCTAAAACAGCATTTCAGTCTAATGGCACTGTAGTCTAATTCTAACACTGTTACCTACTTGGGACCAAAATGTCTCACAAAAAATTCATTGCAACATAATTGGTTCTTTTTTTTAGTTTTTCAAGTTCACAGTTTATGGGTAAAACATAGAAAGATTATTATAAAAGTAAGTATAGGGCTCTTGAATAGCATGGAGTTGACTGGGAAGCTTGGATGCACCATTACACAAACTCCTCTCTTCTCCTATGAGAACACACGTCCAGAGGAGTAAGATCTATAATTCAGGTTTCTAAACATGTACATTCTCTTACCTGAGCAGTTTGGTCCCATTCTCCTTGTTGTCTGAGAGATGGAACAGACCAGATCGTCAGTTTTCCTGAGAAATGAATAGCTGCCAAAAGAGCTCCATCAGGAGAAAGATTCATCTTGAAAACGCCATCCTGCCAAACATGATATCCAAGCAAATAAACAAACAAACGTTATAAAAATATACACCAAGGAATACCCAAAAAAGTTCCACCAAATAGGTACTTTTTTTCTATTTTAGGGAAACAAAAAATGGTATAATCTTCCCTCTGAAAAGTTAACATGCCTTAAATTAAAAACAAACAAAAAAACCCTTATTCTAAAAGAAAAAAGATAAGGTATCAATTGTGGCATGGAAGAGTAAAAACAACCTGCATAAAGGAAGAACACTATCAGCATGAACAAATCTTTAGGAATGTAAACTTCTGTATTATATTGTTATACAGCAAATAAAACCTGGAAGTGCAGCATTCCTAAGAGAACACCCTGACAGCAATGCAGAGCTACTTAGAGGGAAAATTGCAGATTGTTCTCTGTACAGAAAAAACATTCAGCAGCCTCAGTTTTCCTCTATCCTCTCTGGTCCACCCAAGGAAGACTACAGCTTAACCAAACCAAATCACAGCTTAGTACAGCTCTTCCTCCCTGGGAGCAAACTTCTGGGTGGGCATTATTACAAATCAAATTCTTAAATTAAAAGAAAAAAAAAAAGGATACAAGAAATACAGATATTTAAGAGATTTTGGATGAGTACATTGTTCATTTTAGGATACTGAATCAGAATCTAAGAATCTTTCGATGACAACAGACCAACTAGTAACATAGTGAATATAAGATTAAGTCCATGCAGATAAAATAATTCAACATCTGTAAATTAACTTCATCAAGGCTACAAAAATTCTCTGGATTAAGTTTTTCTTCAGCTCTGGATACCATAAGAGGCAAAACATACTTCCAGCAAAATACTTTCTTAAGGAGTCATGAAATCCTACACATTTACAACTGGATATGTACACCATTTCCACAAGACCCTCTAAATACACACTTAAATTTTAAAGTCAAATTTAGTGCCACTGGCAATGAATGACAATACATTTTATTCTGAAAATACATTTTATAATTATTCACCCCTCTCCCAACAAAAGTCTACATTTTGAGAAAGAAAATTCAGTTCTTTAAGTGTCTTGTCTTCCATGAAAGACAGCAGGATGCAGATTTCCAAAAATTACATTACTCATAAAATTCTATTTTGTTAATCCACTTTTAAAAATTTTCTAATGAGGATTCATAGTTAAAATTGTCCAAGTTTGCAGCTAGTCAATTTTTAGGCCAGCACCTCCCCTCTCAGAAAATGCCCCAACATAAATAAGGCACAGAAAGTTTAGTTGACAGCCATCAATTAAGAAGTTTTAATGGAGTTTCTACAGAACTTTAGTAGTAGGTATTATTTGAAGAAAAAAAACATTCTTTCAGGTCAGTATCTTTGCTTGGACTTGGGATTCTTTGAATTATTACTTTCATTTTATTTCTTAGGCTTTTTTAAGTCCTAGGTATGCCATAGAAACAATGACAATCAGGAAATCTGTTTACTGTTGTACAGTGTTTACAGCTATTGAGAGCACCCCTAAAAATGTATTTTTAATTGAAAAGGAGAGCATTAAGGCTTTTTTTTAATCCATTAAGAATTATTTAGATTAGAAAAAATTCATATTCTCCAACTATATTCTTTAGCAATTGGACTACTGCACTTCCAACTGCAGTTTGCCCAGGAATTCTACATGCCTTCTAATGGCAAATCTCTCTTTAGAAATCAATTTGCATGCACAAAAGACAAAGAACAAAGGACTGTTGAGGACCTAGAAACATGGAGCTAAAATATATAACTTGTTCAGATAACTGATCATTGGTATATATCACAGATCTTAAAAGGAGGTAAACGTCTACTCAGCAGCCAGTAGTAACTCTCTGGCTGTGAGATTTAGATATTGGGTGGCCATTACCACATTCAAATTTATCACCCAAGCCCTGTTATCTACAAAAATTAATCAGTCCTTTGCCAAAGAAGGCAATGCTGCCTCCATAAACAGCACAGCAGCTTAAGGGAACAGTAAAACAAGATGCTGAAAAACTCAGCAGGCTGGCACTTCCATTTTTTAAGTGTGACTTAACACTAAGAATCAAATCCCAGTATAGCTAGTTCTAATACAGAAGTCCTCTAGCTGCTGTGTCTGTCATATTTTAACCCTGGTGTTAATTTCACTATAAGAATCCAAACTATACCTTACATATTTAAGCCATAATCTCTGAAACTGGATCAAAACATTAAAGGATGATTAAGTCTCCACATTTCATTAATTCAGTACTGATAAGTGCAATGAAAGTGAAGTTTAGTACAGCTACATGCAGTACAAGCTTTTCAGCAAAAAAAAAAAAAAACAGCTTACATCAGCTTTATCTTTAGCATTTTCAGTGAAGGAAATAAAATCTGTCCCTGTTCCACCCTTGAGAAAGATTCAGAAAGATTTGTTTTCCCTTTCCAATCAAGCAGGCAATTTCTTCTTTTAACCAGTCACCCAAAACATCCCAAAAATCTCTTAAGGTTATTTCCAACTCAGATCACCCATTTTTTCTCTCAGGAGGACACAGAATGAAGGTAGACAGATTCTTTACTGTTCTTTCCTTGTAAAGCAAAAGATGGAAAAACAAATTTTTTTTACAAAGGAAAGGGGGATAGAAAAAGGCATCAACTCAAGGCTTCCCATGATGAGTAGACAAGATAAAAGGGAGTGAAGTATAGCATGGGAAGCTCCTAAGGCATGTACAAGAAAGCCATGAGCACTGTGTACACCACCTTTGAAACACAGAAAGTACACACCTACCCCTCAGCATGACATTTAAGATTTAATACTCAGTCAGGGTAGAGGAGAACACATGGTCCATACTCAGAGTTTGTTAAGAATAAGCTGATTCTGGTCAGCAGTTTCATTAGGTTCATATGCATCCTGGAGTAGAAGTCTGACCCACAATAAACTTTCGACGCTACTTAGCGAAGTATTTCCATAGTATTTCAAACTGTAAAAATAAAGCCTTTGTGTCTGCACTATTTAAGCCATGAATGATTAGTTTGAATCCACCCATTTTTTTTCTTCCTCACATGATGTGAAAATTGTGGGCTAAGTATTTTTTGTTTTCTAGTGGGATAGGTGTAGTGCAGCAGGCTAAGTTTTGTTCTTATTTTTTATCTCTTGGCCACGTATTTGAGAAACATCTTCAGAATCTACTTTCTTCTTGGAGAATATGTAACACATCCAACATGGTCTGATTATCACATTCATTAACAAATAATTAGGTGGCTTCTTTTTTTAATTAGGATTTACATTTAATATTGAACTCTACATCTCTAGACTTGTTCCTGAAATCCAGGAAACTTCAGAAAATGAACCAAGTGAATTTTTAAGAAGGCTAAATAAGTGGCAAACTACTTCTTTAATGCTAAAGCTTTTTGGTTAATTTAATAGAATGTTAATTCCTAAGTTGCATGAATTAAAATCTACTTTCAGTCAGTTTCTCAGGCAGTCATTAATGGACAATTATGTTAGTAAAATATATTTCTGACATAGACCTAGATCTTAATACCTGTTCTGTTCCTCGCCGACTATAAAATCTTAAATTCATAATCCTTAATAATCCTCTTCTCTGTGCCTGTAAGAACAGAAACAAATCATACAATGAAAGACAGTCTCATACAGTTTTATGCACCAAAAGTTGTCATATTTAAAATACTAAAACAACTCTGCAAGATTCTTTAGAGGCTTTGCAGAAAGACCTTGACAGATTAGAGATGGGCAATCACCAACCATATGAACTTTAATAAGGCCAAATGCCAGATCCGCTCTCTGGGGCAAGCCTGGCTGCGTGCACAGACTGGGGAATGAGAGGCTGGAGAGCAGTGCTGGGGCAAGGAAATTGTGGGTCCTGGTTGTCAGGGAGTTGAATGAGTCAGCAGTGCTACAAAGTATGAAAGAGATAAAGCCACTAGAGTGACCAAAGGAGGGCCACCAGGATGGTGAAGGGACTTGAGGGGAAGCCACACAAAGAGAGGTGAGTTGGTCTGTTCAAGTGGGAGAAGACTGAGGGTAAACTTTACTGCAGTGACAACTCTCTGTGGTGAGCAGGGACAGGACCTGATGGAATGGTCTGAAGTTCTGTGAGGGCAGATTTAGGTTGGATATCAGAAAAAGGTTATTCACCCAAAGGGTGGTTGGGCACTGGAATAGGCTGCCCAGGGCAGTAGTCACAGCACCAAGTGACAGAGCTCAAGAAGCATTTGGACAAGTTCTTGGGCACATGGTGTGACTCTTGGAGTGTCCTGGGCAGAGCCAGGAGCTGAAATTGATAATCTTTGTCAGTCTCTTCCAACTCAGCATATTATATGATTTTACTGGTTTTGAACTTCCACAAGACTGCCTACTTTAAAATAATGCAAATATAATAAAATGAAGTTTGGATAATTTTGTCCACTTCAGTAGGTACATAACATGCCACAGAAAAGCACTACTCATTTGCAGTTAAATTAACAACTCGCTTGAAATACTAAGTAATACCTATGTAAGACTAAACACTGGAATTTATCCTGGTATATTAAAAACCGATTTCAGTATAACCAAGTTGTTATCAAATCAAACATTTACTTCTATTAGAAGCAAAAGAAATCAAGAGCCAGAGTTAAACTGAAACATTTATTTCAGGTGTGCTGTCTTTTGTTCTGACGTGATGGAAGAAAAAACTGTAATTTTTTTTCCAAGACAGGCAACATATCCCAATGTACAACTAAAACTAAAAAATATTGTAGCTTGGAAATTTACAGATTCCTTTCTTCTTGTTATTTTGTCTTAAAACCAGAAGAGATAATTAAGAACTTAAAATTCAAGTCACATTATAGAAAAAGCAAAAAAAAAAAGACATGCTGGGGGGGAAAAATATAACTGTTTAGACATACACATCAGAGCTTAGAAAATAGCAAGACATTGCATTAAATTCTTCTTTCATTAAGAGATACTTATTGAGCTTTCAGTGACACTATTCATCCAGTAAAATGAGAACAGTTACTTACTGTTCTAACATCATCTTCGTAACTAGTGACCTGTTTGTAATGGGGAGAGCCTGACAGAATTCTCCAAGCAGATATCCCACAACTAGCTGCTTTAGATACTCCGTCTTCATCTGTTTCACAGCCACCTACAAGGAGAAGTCTGTAAAATATATAAAGATGTACTATGATTTCATACACTGCCACGTAATTTTTTAAATTTTCTTAAGTCTGTAGCGGTTTGCTTACAGTATCAAATAGACTAAATCTACCAAGACATTTAACTGCCACAATAATTTTTTAAATTTTCTTAAGTCTGTAGCGGTTTGCTTTCAGTATCAAATAGACTAAATCTACCAAGACATTTAACTGCCACAATAAACTTTGTGACACGAACACAAGGAAGCCTAATTTGCAGGTGGGCACAGCGCACGTGCCACGCAGGGCACTGAGGGCGCAGCCACCATAGCAGTCCCTGGCAGCCCTGGGCTGTATTTCCCTGGCTGGGAAAAGAGGGATAGGGAAAGGAGATTTCTCTACTCTCAGAAGTGCGGGAAGCTCGCATTTCTTGGTGCCCCCGTACTGTTGTAACGGCTGCGTGTGGTGTCGAAGCCCTTTCTCAGAATCTTGAGTGGGACAAAGCCAGTTCAGAGGAGGGTCACCAAGCTGATGAGGGAGCTGGAGCTCCTCGCCCACGGGAAAAAGCTGAAAGGATGGTGTTTGTTCAGCCTAGAGAAGACTTTGGGGTGACCTGATTGTGGTCTTCCAGTACTTGAAGGAGGTCTACAGCAAAGACTGTGATCTGCCCATTGGATTAGGGAAAGGCTGTGGCTGTGTCTACATGGACTTCAGTAAAGGCTTTGATGCTGTGTCCCACAGCATTCCCCTTAAAAAGCCAGCAGCCCATGGCTCACCCAAAAGGAAGTTCAGGGGAAACCTTGTTGTCCTCTACAGCCACGCAAAAGAAGCTTGTTGTGTGGTGGGTGTGGCCCCTTCTCCCAGGCAAGTATCAGCAGAATGAGAGGAAACGGCCCCATGCTGTGCCAGGGAAGGTTCTGGCTGGATGTTGGGAAGGATTTTTTCACAGGAAGGTTAGTTAAGCATTAGAATGGACTTCCCGGGGAGTTGGTACCATCAACATCCCTGGTGGCATTCAAAAAACAACTGGACCTGGCAACTTAATGCTAGAGTGTAGCTGACATTGTGGTAATTGGTCTAGGGTTGGACTCAATGATCTCTGAGGTCCTTTCCAACCTTAATGATTGATGATTCATTATTTGCTTATATGTGCGTTCTACACAGAGCACAGCCTGCATTAAGCAGTTTATGGAGCTGTTTTGAGGCTTCATTTCTAGATTCTTAAACATTCAAATACTTCCGGGACCATCTGAGGACTCCTGGGAAGCCTTTGAGGAACTTCACAATGCCTGTCGTTCCAACAAAGAGCTAGCTAGCAAGCTTTGGAAGCTTTTAACAAGGTCTGCCAGCTGTTGCAATCAAAGGGTACTTTGAGCGTTTGTTCCAGATGGGAACAGGGGTGAGAAACCCTTTTGACAACTCCTAGAAAAAGACCTATGTAAATGCCAGGCCTAGAGTGCAGCATTTTTCAGAAAATGATGGCCGGAACCTGTCTCTGTGTTCTAAACAATCATAGTGATGTGCTGCCAGGCTCAGTCTGCAGCACCCTCTGGAGCAGCTCCCCAGCACCTCAGAGCCCTTGACACAGACCATGCTCCTAAGGGATGACACAGACGTGCAGGTCTTGGACTGCAATGACCTGGCTCCAGACAATCTGCTCTAGCTGACCCTGCAGTGAAGGGAACGGATTAGATGACCTCCAAGGGTTACTCCAGTCTCAAAAACTGGCTGTTCTTGCAGTACCTCAGATGCACTCCACAGGTTTGTACAAAGTTGGGTTGAAGATAACCCAGTGTAACACTGGTCTCGCAACAAGCTCAGTTGAGGCATCCAAGAAAAACTTGATATGCCCTTCTTTACCTAGTGATTGTGGTACAAAAAATTTTAACTAAATTTGAAATCCTTTAACTCCATCACAAGCCCTTCACTGCAAACTTTAGACTTTAATATCAAACATTTTCTGCAGCAACTGTAGATAACACAGAAATAAGACATTCAGCTCCAGATCAAGATACCAAAGGAAGCAGCTGCTGAACCCTGGATTTGAGTTTACAAAGCTCATACTGAAACAGACATTTAAGTTTTTTCAACTAAAATGCACCCTAAATTCCATCCTAGATAAAAGCTGGGTCACATGAGAACACCAACGTTAGGTATTCAAATTAAGGTATATAATACCTTTCAAAAACAATAAAAGTCATTGAATTTTTTCCCAAAGCTACTGCTTCGAGTTTTCCTACAGATTCAGAAACGTTCCCTATTGACATATTTTCTTTGCAATTATCATACATCTAGTTGAAAAAATTAAGTAAATTAAGTTCTTAATTGCTATTTTATTGCACTGTAATCAGTCATGAGCAAATACACAGTAATACAGTAATGTAGTAAGTCAAGCCTTACAAGAGAGACCAGTATCATTCCACCATCTGAGATTAAATGAAATGCAAGAAAGCACAAAATGACAAAGTTGAACTTGTGTTAAGTAATCAAAGTTGACATTATTGAAAATTAAAACTTGGAGCTGTATCAACAATTTTCTTTAAAGCACAAATTTGAAGTACTTGCTTTCAAACCGTACTAGGGTTTTTTTGGGATAATAAAGTTTCAGCAAGAGACAAAATTCAAAACCAAAAGACTTGCCTCCATCAGGGGCAAAACACAGGTTCTTTTGTTTTCCATCCATTCCACTCAATTGTGCATTCTTTCAAGTGTCAATTTTTTAACTTTACTAAGCCACTCAACTGGCTGCACGTAGCAGGAAATACTACAACTATTAACCCTGGTCTGATGAAAGGAAACAACAGGTTGGTTTTGTTGTCTGGTCATGTAGTGGTACCCAAGCTCCATAATCAACATCCATTACCTCAAAGCTGTATACTGAATATTAATTATGTGAAATCACTAAATATTAATTAGGTGAAAGAAGAAGTCATACACAAAATTAATCTCTCAAAATAATACGCTAGAAAAACATTACACGTCATTAATAATATTTTTTTTCATAAGATAGATATGACAGCTCACTTAACACTGAAGAATGAGAACAAGTTTCTTCAAGCAAGTTTCTTCTGTTTTTCTGTAGCCAAGCCTAACTTCCAGTTAAAACAATACAGTGATATAACACTGCCCTGAAAGATTCAATTCTAGCAGAGCTGATAGAAGACAAATATCTAGAACAAAGTGTAGTTCCTATGACTGAAGAGAAATAGAAATAGGGTTGCTGAGATTATCTTGCCACATAACAAATCAATATTAAAAAAGTAGACACATTTTTAGCATAATTAATAGGCTAGCCAGGACCTATTCCAACTACATAGGGTTCAAGAGCAGGCAGGCAGTCAGTCCACATTTCAACTCCAGGTTACTAATAGAGAAAACACATCACAGGACAACTGCAAATACCAAAGCAAACTTATCCATCACCTTTACCCATCTTTCATCACACTTTGAAGCGATCCCTGACATTCTAAGAAATACATGTGGCTTATGCAAGGTACTCAAACAGAAAGGACGTAACTTTACTAATGGAATAATGAAAGTTAAGTGAGACGCACTAAGGTTCCTCGTTCATAGCAGAAAGAGACATGACTTACTGATGCACTAAATAACAATTTTAGAATAGATTGTTCACCCCCCTCCCTATCCAACACTATTCAATGCTTATTTTGCCACCTTTTGTTCATCATTTATATACCAATGTCAGGTAGTAAGCAGAATGCTTACCTGTGACCAGGATGATAAATGACAGTTGTTATCCCATGGGCATAGTGGCTGCTAAAGCTGAAACTATGGCTTTCTTGAAAGCTTTGATTCGTTCCAACACTAAGAATGCCGGGGGAAAAAAAACACATGCATTTGTTCAGATTTATTTTCTTTAAAGAGTAGAAAGAATTCCTTAGAAGTTCACAGTGCCTTCTCAAAGCAAGTCAAATTTACACTTACCTTACAAGGTAACTTCTCAGATCTCCACGATAATTAACAACAAGGAGTTCAGCCGACCACTGAGCACTTGCTTTGTATTCTAGAAAGATCAATCCAGCAATAGCGTAACTCAGATCGCCTGGAAAACTTGCTGTCTTTACCCAAAAATGAAGGCAGACATTGGGAGAGAAAGGGAATTTTTAAAAAGTGTCTTTGTTACTGGAAGAACTATAAAGTTAAATTAACTATATTGTATTTAAAAAAATAAAGTTTCATAGTTTCTACTACGAACAAAATACATTTTCTTTTATTTTGATTTTAAAGAAATCCTATTACTATAGTTTGCAGAGACAATACACTGAGGCAATACACTTGAGTCACCTTCACAGGTAAGTTCCATACACCCTTTAAACATACAAAATGGGAAATATATTGTGTGGGCCCTGTCAGCAGTAATTATCTATTATCATACAAAGGAAAGTACTCCAGCAGCAATATTTCTTGATTTACAATTGACTCTGCATACAAACTGCAGATTTATAATCTATTACTACAAATTGTGGTGCTTCCATACTTTCACTGTCTGATGCACCTACAGATCTTCCAAAATTCCAATACAGATGTAAATAATACCCTTTGTGCTCTTGTAAGGGCTACACATGACTTTTTTTGATTATATGATGGATGTATTATAGTGAAACTTTTTATGGTCCATTTCTGCATGGTATTCATAGCGCAAGCATTTATAACAAACTAAGCCATGATTTGAAAAAGGTCAAAGAGTGGAAATTATCCATGATCCTTAAAAAAAAGTTCTACTCAATTTGTATTTAACCCAAGAGAGCACATACCGGTGAAATGACCAAAAGCTCACTACCCATCAGGTCAAACACTCTGACTGTGCCACTGCTTTCTGCATAAGCAAGTAATGTACAATCATGACTCCATGCCACTCTCCTCCACTGAGGGTTAGGATCCTTTGGCACTATGAAAAAGGAATAAAATTATTAATAAAAGCAAAAAATAAATATAATCCCTTAAACTGCATCAAAAAACTGCCGGGCTCCTACCAGCATTACAAGCTTATCTCAGAGGAGGGTAAAAAAAGAAAATCACATATGTCTCCCAGAGCCATTAACTCTACTTATTTAATTTCGGATTCGGGTTTCATATATTAATCGTCATAGAAAGAACTGGCAGAGGAAAGGCAATAGAACTAGTCACAAAGCAAAACTTTTAAGGGATTCTTCCCAATTATTTTAATAAGTTATACCACTGTTGTTCAAGTAAACCAACACCAAACAAATATATTTAGCAATGTATGAATAACAAACAATGATGACACTAAGTAATGATGTAGAGGTTGCCATACCTTGACATTTTCCAACTATGGATACAAAGTCATCTTTTGCAGACCTGCAGAATAAAGATTCATATGAATTTTGGTATGAAAGAACCCACTATTTAATTTTCTGTAACAGAACACTAGAAAAATATACCAAGTGCACAATTCAAAGGCTTGCATGTCTCTAACTACTTGTTCAAAAAAAATAGTAACTTTCACCCACAGGCAGCTACAGCAACTAACAACAGTATTTTAGAGACCTTCCACCAACTGCAAATACCAACACTCCTCATTTATTTGTTATGCTGTGCAAAATAGGACGGCATCATTTCAGTACTGCATATAACTTTAGGGAAAAAAAACCTAGTCAGTATTCTTTAGGTTACAATTTTAGAAACAATGAAAGAATATAGTTACATTAATACAGTTGAAACACAAGATTTATTTTATAGTCTTTAAGCTGACGTTTATGGTGCTCACACCACTTTTGATTGAACAATTTTCATATACTTGCTTCTTTTACATATAAATGGAAGGTCTGACCTTCTAGCAAATGGATTTTTGTGAAGCAAGTAAACACACTCAATCAAGATCTGTTCTACAGCTAAATGTGCTCTTGAACCGGCAAAGGAGAGCTTGTTGTTAAGAGCACAAGAAAAGGGAAAGCATCAGTCTTTACAGCAATCCACACCAGTTGTAAAATAAGGTGAAGTATTACACATGCCAGCTACTCCACAGAGAAGAACACTAGATAATATCTCCTTGTCCCCTTTATTAGGGGAGAATTTCTAAGGGGGGCAGAAAGGCAGAGGTTAAAAAGACCATGATTTGTGCTGAATATTTTTGAGGATCTTGATTGTTTCTCTTTCACATCTTGAAAATAGAGAGAGTGAGAGAGACGCAGATATATAAACACATCTATAATAACTGGGGGGGGAGGGGGGGGTCAAGAAGGGTTTTTATTGAGTTTGGCTTGGTTTTTTTTTTTAAATGGGTGATGGCTGAGAACTAAAAGAAACAGTAGGCTTCTGCTTTTATGATCATTCCATGGATACATTTCACAATATATGGCAATACAAAATAAAGAAAAATCTTTAGAAGTATTACTAGCAAATGGTCAGAAACACTTCCTCAGAATTCCACAGCTGAAGTAACAGATAATGCTAAGTTACCTGATTTCTACACATTGGTCTTGAACAACTGCCAACAATTTACCATTGCTGAAAGAGAAAACACGGATGTGAAATGTCATTTAAAGTCCCTTCTTTACAGAATGTGCATCAGTCCTATGTGCTTTTCTCCATGGTTAGATACAAATGTCTCATTCATAAATTTAAAAAAAATAAAATGGGAAACATCAAGTTTTTCATTAAAAATAAAATATCTGTGCTATGATATTCCTTTCATTTCACTGAAATCTACCTGCCATTCTTTTCCAGCAGCACTAAGAAAACAGAACATCTAAAATCTCACTGAATGGGAGGTCAGAATCAGATGTTGCTTACAAATAAAGCAATGTGTAGTTTTGTACATTGTACATTGTTGCTGTAAAATTACCTGGAATAAACAATTATAATTCAGTAAGTTACGTGTGTTTGTACCCAACATACAACATAAACCTTCCATACTGCCTTCATGTAATTGTGTCACTGAACCTTTTTTCTGTATATATGTGTGTTTGTTTTTAAAAGCCAGTGATTCCACAGATGTTGCTAAAATTCCTGCAGAACAGCAGGTTCTAGGCTTGGAACTTTCACTTCTCTGTGTATGCAATAGCAGACAAGTCTTGAGGGTATGCATTCCCTTTCCACAAGTATAAATTGCTTATTTTAAAATTATATATCCTGCTAAATTTTAAGTCTTTAGTCAATCAAATTCAGGACTTGAATTTAACAATGCAAGCCACTTTGCCTCAGAAGCTAGGCAGACATTCAGCCCTGAGTGAGAGGTGCACTACCTGAAGGGAAGCAGGCAGAAGTCCCAGGCAGCACACTGAGCTTTCTTACACAAGGCCACCTGTGAGAGCCTCCAGTATTTCCCTTGGCCAGAAAGAGTAACACACCTTTAGCACAATAGCAACTCAGCATGGCTCTCAATGGGGGTGGTAGGGGAGCAGAGGAAGCATTAATATATTCACTCCTGTCAGATGGCAAAGCACAGGAGCTGGTTACCTTGCAAGTACAAGATGCCAGTTGATCTGCTTACTAACCAGACGAACCAGTCCAGCAGGCAGAGAAAACTTTGCGGGGCTGAAATACCAAAAACATCAGGCTACGTCAGAACATACAGTGGGCAAATGCAGCACCTGAGATACACACCCCAGACAGCTCAGGTTCAAGGCAACCATCAATCACTGAGAGGGTTTGCAACTGAATGTGAATCAACACTGCACCCTGCCAACGACAAAGGCTAACAACAGCCTTGTTTTTACTAACAGAACAAAACTTCATATTATGGGAACTGATCATTTATTTATCACTCTTTTTACTCTGGTCACCAGTCAGTTTTGGTACATCTATTAAAAGAAGAATATCAGTAAACAGGAGGGGCACCAAGATAATCAGGGGACTGGAGTACTTGCACTATAATGAATCAGATGCTGTGGGAATTGTACTTGTTTAGTCTGAAGAAGGGAAGGTTTCAGAAAGACAAAACAGCAGCATTCTGATTGATACCTAGGAGATGACCAGGAAGATGGAAGCAAAGTGGTGCATGGCAGAACACAAGAAACTATGATCAACCCTTTCGAGGACCTGGAAGTGCCAGAGTAACAGTTGGACTGGATGACTGTAAAGGTCCTTTGCAATTTAAAGGTCTCTGTCATTCTAAAACTAAGGAGGTTCCAAGGTGACATATGAAGAGATTTTTTTCACCATGAAAACAGGCACTTGAGCAGGCTGACCAGAGAGTCTTTGGGTTCTCCATCCTTTAACCTTTCCAAGACCTACCTGGACAGAGCCCTAAGAAACCCAGTCTGAATTCAGTGTTCCCCTGCTTTTAGTGGGACTTCAAACTAGAGGCCTCCCAAGCTCCTTCCCAAACTCTTTTATCAAATACATGGAAACAGCAACTAGAATAAATTATAATGATGTCTTTTTCCTGGTGTTATGAAAGGAAGTTAGACACAGTTAAGAGGGTTTTGGGGTCTTTACCTCAGTATTTTAATCACAATCTTGTTTGATGCATCCACTTCACCCAGGTGACAGCGTGGCAAAATGTACACCCCTCATCAATCACACACACCAGTTATAGACTTTACACATCAGCATATCTAACAAGGGGGCCCAATAGGGGTTGGGGTGTGTTAATCTCTAGTTTACAGAATCTGTCCTGCTCGGAGACTTTGGTTTCCTGAGACAGTAGGAATGTTTGGTCTCCCTGGCTCTGTAGTTCTGGGATGTTTAGACTCGGGGCTTGTAGAACATTTACAAAACACTAAGTACTAAACCAAGTAAAAGGCTACAAGTATACATTCTAATACTTGTGCATACAGAGAATTGTGTAAAAGGTATATAAAGAAAAGACAAAAATCATTCCGGCATCAATAAAAGCTTGAAATTAGCTTTTAAATATGACTACAGGAGGGAGGGAAGAAAAGTAAGTGAATTTTCTCTCTACAACTAAATCCTTACAACTAGACTTATATGACAGTATGGTGTGCATAAACATCACCCCCTCTTGAGAAAAGGGTGGTGGGGAGAGTAGGTGCACAAAAATAAAGTAGAACACCAGCAACAGTGAAAATAGCACACCCTGCCAAATTCAAGTACAGTACTATTTCACAGGAAGTCACATTAATATCCCTTTCCATATAGCTCAAAACAAACAGATTATCCTCTAAAAAGGGAAACTGCTATCTTCAAACCTGCTAAGTGGCATAACCACAGAGCTGAAAATTTCCAGAACATCGTACTTGCCCAAATATATTTGTGGGACCATTTAATGACTTTTTAAATCACAATGTAAATTTATAAATGGCATGAGTGCTGCTCAAGTAGTTATCAAGCTTTTTGTATGAGTTTGAATTTTCAAAGAAAAAAAATTCAAAATTATTGCTCTAAGGGGAGCAAACCCTGTCAAGCCATCATATCTGCCACTGAGGTACACGAAAAAAAACCCACAACAGCTCCCCTTAGAATATCTCAGCTGGGAGTGGAGAGGACAAATAAGTGCTTGGAGAAACCTGTTCCAATGGCAAGGTTACTTCAGCTTCTGATAAAAGTACAAAGTCAAAATCGTACATACCAATATTTTCCTATTTAGGCTTCATCAGCAACCCAAGCAGCTACAACTCAGTTTATGAAAAGAGGCTATTCTAAGCATTTCTTGGACTATATTCTAAAAAGTGTTCAATTTTACTCCCATTAAGAATTATTTTCCATCAAATGAAAAAGCTATAAAAATATTACCAAAAAGGAAACATAAGCAGTAATCTCATAAAACCTACCTGTACCACATGTATCGAAGCAAAAACAGTGCAGGACCTACAATAGAAAGAGGTAAAAATTACATCCCTAGTAGTCTTAAAACACCCTTCAGCTTACTGAACAGGGAATCTCAAATTCTCACTAAAGAAAAAAGTATTGAGGGAAAAATCCTTTATATTTGGCCACCGAATCCTTATGTTAGAATAAATGTAAATGGCAAATCAAAAACAAACCAGAAAATACAAAAATAAAACAAAAACCCAAAAAAATTTAAAAAAAAAAATACAGAGAGCACAAAAAAAAACCCACTGCACATTTTTTTTTTAATTCTAAGAGAAATTCCTACTGGATGAAAATCCAGTTCAGTTACTGCCATTCAGTGCTTGGTTTATGCAATGTAATATCATCAGAATATAAAACTTGCTCAATGAGCTACCAAACAGCCCAATGCAAGAAATGGTAAGAGAGGGAAGAAAAAAAAAAAGGCTCAACTACAATTTGCAAAACAGAGTTTTTTAACTTCTTAGATGGATGTTTTATTAGTTTGTCCCAACAAACTCATGGAGACAGGAACACTTACAAAATTGACATAAGAATAACACAGCCATCTTCATAATTAGAAAACATCTTCCTGAAAACACATCCTGCACTCTAGTTCTATTACATTAGGCACTCTAAAGGGCAGAAATTGTATTATTTACAAGCAATCCACACAGTCTTGGAAGTCATGAATGTAAGAACAAGTCATATTTACCTGCAATTGCTCTAGTGATGATAAATGATGCACCATGTTTTCTGTTGCCTCTTGGCTGCAATTACAATAATAATCATCAGACAGCATGTCACACATTCTAACTTAAATACAATATTCATACATACATTCACTGATTAAATTTAAGCCGGCTCCTAGCCTACAAGTTCTTTCTGTATTTTCTATTACTCTTTACTTCATATAATGTCTACTTTAACTGCATAAGTTAAAACAGGCTATAATGCCAAATAATTTAAATGCCAAGATTCAATAAACAAAATGTGCTGCAGATTGTCTATTGATTCAGCTTTGCCTCAGTCTCTGGGTAGTAACAAAAGACACTGACTTCTGATTATGTTCTCCTGTAAGCATGCCAAATAAATGCTACAATGATGTCTAATGCCCAGCAGCCAAAGTATTTGGTGAGCAGCATATTATGCTAATATCTAAGTGCTAAGCCACCAAAAGATCATGAAAGTTTCAGAAACATCAAGAAAAGCAAATAATTTGGGAAAAAAAACTTCTTTCTACATCAATTTGTAGTACATAGCATGGCCACGCAAATAACCACCTCCACACCACACCATCTCACACAGCCTTTCCACCTGCCCTGCTCTATTTAAGACAGAGGGAGCAACTACACTCACTACACAAATGAAAGCACCCTCCAAACACAGAAAAAAGTAACACAAAACAAAACAGGATGTATATTCTTATCTATAAGAGGAGAGAAAATTATTTGTCAGTAAGAATCAGAAAAAATATACGAAACTGAGACGAGAACAAGGATAACCAATAAGGAATGACCCACAAACAAATCCTCAAAGCAATCATGTTTATACCTTTCTAATGAAAATATTAGAGCACCACCAACTGAGCATTAGAGTAGGCAATGACTGAATTTTCTCTTCCATTCAATATAAAATACATAGAGCGAATATCTTGTTAACTGAAATATTCAGACATCACCAAGTTAGGGAGCAGTAAACACCAGAAGACATACAAATTCATCAACATTTCGGGATATGCCTATGCTTAAAAAAAAAAAATTTGAGCTTCCAAATTTAAATTATTGAAGTAAAGATTAGTTTTCTAGGTGAAGTTTGCAATCCATAAACAGTCTTTCAAATAACCAGGCCGTCATTTCACAGCATGTAAGAAGCAAACACAGCTGTACTAATAGATAACGTTCCACATTCAGGTTGATCAGCCAGGAAATAACAATGCAATACAGTAAAGTAAGTGAGATCATAAATTATTTCTTACAGCTACTCTAGTACCTCAGGGAGAACTGCAATTTCCTAGGGACCTTAAAAGCAGAGCTTGTTAAAAGGTTTTGGATTATGAGGAAGTTCCCAGTAAAAACATTTCCTAAAATTGCTTATATCTCTTCAGAATTTTCTATTAATATTTTAAGTGTCTGCTCCTGAACCTAAACTACAAGCTGCTATTCCACACATCTTAAACTCTTCACAAAACTGATTTACTATTACATTCTGAAGACGTGAATTTTATTTTTTATAATATATTCTTATAATCTCAGCAATAGCTATGGCAACCATATGTGCAGTATTTCTTTTTTAATTCATTCCTTCTTAGGGAAACAACTTCAACTTCTCCTTCTCCACAGCATTTCAGAAATAAAATCTAAGTAACTTTCTTGCTGATAAGACACTCACTTAGTTTTGGATTTTTTTGCACACCATGCAAGCTTACTGAGGGGACAGGAGCTAGCAGGTGTTGGGGAAATCTCAAAACCTTAGACTGCAAAGAAAAAAATCCCATATGATCAGGTGATACATTTTGGAAAATACATTCAAGAAGAAAGTGCAACCTGCCTATATTTCCACAAATTACTTCACAAGTCCTCTCTTGCAAACTTGCCCGCAGCCTCTGCCTCATTCAGATCTATTTTCATAGATCTAGTACTCATTAATTCCTTTTAGTCTCATATTTTTTAGAGTTGTCAAACAGTGCATTATATAGAATGGCATAACTATTCTGAATACAGAGTGCTTGATTTCCACACCACTCCCTGGCATAGCTAATTCCTTGTGTGTATCCTTCCTAATAATTGCTATAACCCCACTGCCCCTTCTCTTCTTCCCCCAAAAAATTCTTACTGAGAAGTTCAGTACAGGTGAATGACAATACTAACAGGAACTAAAATTAAAGAACATTTGGGCATCCAGCCTAAGAGATCCATGCCAGTTTTATCAATGTCTTGAATTTAATATGATTTTATATTTCCATCACAACATTAATCTTCCAATAATTAGGAGCTGTAAGTTCTAGCACTCTGCAATTAAAAATTAATCATCCCAAATCAAATAACAGAAAAATAAAGTTAATAAAGACCTGTGAAAGTTTAAGGTCTGACTTTGTAGCCTAGATTAGTGCACAGGAAGACATTTAATTCCATTTCCCAGTGCAGCATTCAATTTCCTTTCCCTTTCTACCATTGCTCACCTCACTTACTCCAAAAGATTCAGTTCTACAAGAAAGCAGGGTGTGATTTTTTTT